>OX457039.1:25944919-26182419 GCA_949752735.1 Lumbricus terrestris
TGCTAATGCAATAGATATGAATTATATTTATACAAATTACTGATAACTTCTTTTTTGAAGGTCAATGAAGGTCATATTTGAATAATTATTTCATAACTTAAGATGTTCAAATTGGGTCGTTCCTGTTGATTGCACAGACCAATAATTATACGATCATTAAGTATACAAAACGGTAACCAGACCATAAATTGAAATTACAGATGATGCGGGAGTGTATGCAAACAGGATAGATTAGGATTTTTTAATGTGAAGTGTTCAAATAATAAAACATGTGTGTATGTATGCACTCAGTTACTTAACTAATTGGCTATTTTTTAACATCACATAAAAGTATCAGCATCAACGTATCAACATAGGACCCTCAACCTGGAATGGTCTTCCTCTGACCCTCCGCTCTCTTTGTAAAAATCCTTCTCAGGCTTTCCTCTCATCTTAAGACAGTTTTATTTGGCCGCGCTGAGGTTGGGAGCACCTCTGAGTAGCCCCCTTGAAGAGGCGCTATATAAATGCATATAATGAATGAATAAATAATTGTTTGTGCTAATCCATATGATGTTAAATAATAGTTAATATCAGAAATGTTGTTGGCAAGTAAAACAATGCAGAGAAAACGTAGATGAGTCACCAGTTGTGTGTGATGCCAACCAATGGATGGTCCCATCCATAGTTGACAGATGCCAACCAATGGATGGGTCCCATCCATAGTTGACAGATGCCAACCAATGGATGGGTCCCATCCGTAGTTGACAGATGCCAACCAATGGATGGGTCCCATCCATAATTGACAGATGCCAATCAATGGATGGGTCCCATCCATAGTTGACAGATGCCAACCAATGGATGGGTCCCATCCATGGTTGACAGATGCCAACGAATGGATGGGTCCCATCCATGGTTGACAGATGCCAACCAATGGATGGGTCCCATCCATGGTTGACAGATGCCAACCAATGGATGGGTCCCATCCATAGTTGACAGATGCCAACCAATGGATATGTCTCATCCATGGTTGACAGATGATGACATCATCTTCACATTGGTCTCTGGACCTATCTGTGTGGAACGAATGATAGCCGGCAGAGTCAGCAGCCAGGGTAATACATCAGCAGCAGCTACTGTCTTGTATTTCTGTCTGTCTATTCTGGTGCTGTATATATAGTAGGACTATGTTGAGTCATTTTGGTTATTTTTTCACTGTTTTCATGTGCAGTTCAATCCTTTTTCTGTCTCTGTGTGTATTATCTTTATCCTATATATATATATATATATACAGGGTGGCCCATAAAAAGTGGGACCGCCTCGTTAAATCTTCTGTATTATATATTAAATTTATGTTTTTTTGGTGATTTTTAAAATGTAAAATTTTCCTTACTCACTAACTCAACGTGTGACGTCACCATTTCGTGAATTTCCGGTCGCCATATTTATAGTTTATGTCATTTTGTGCGCGCAGTGTTTATAAAATGACAAAAATAACAGCAGAAGATCGAATTCTCATTAAAAATTTGAGAATCGAAAAACAATGGGGAGCCAGGCGTATGATAACTGAGTTTCCAAATAAATTCTAGAGTAAAGCAAGTCTTAAGACAAGGATTACTTCCGGATATTCGAGCGAGATGTAATCGTCAAAGCTGGACGCTGCAACAAGACGGAGCGCCGTCGCACACAGCAAAAAACACGATCAACTTTCTTCTTCGGGAGAATGTCACATTTATCGAACCAGACATGTGGCCCCCAAATAGTCCGGAACTAAACCTGGTAGATAATGCTATTTGGGGTGCCCTCCAACAAAAAGTCTACCTTCGTCGTAAATTTGCAACAATGGATCAACTGAAACAGGCCATTGTTGAAGAGTGGCAAAAACTCTCTCAGCGGTTTATAAACAGAAGCATTGACCAGTGGCGCAGACGTTTAGAGAAAATTGTTGAGAACCGAGGAGGACACATTGAATTTGATTTCTGATTGTGTATGAATTAACATCTGGCAACAATTTACTTGTTTTTTATGGAAGAAAAAGTTTTAACACGATTTATTATTTGGATTTATACTAGGCGGTCCCACTTTTTATGGACCACCCTGTGTATATATATATATATATATCTAATTATCCATAGTTGTGATCTGCTGTTAGTTCTTTATGGGTGATTGTTATAGATCTTGCATGTAGTGCACTGTGTGGAATTTCATTGTTAGCAGGCGTTGCTCTCACATGGCTATATCATGGAAATCTTAGATGGGAGGCTTTGTCCTGCAGCATTGTTTTATTACACCAGGCATTTTTGGTTTAATTGTTACTGGTTTTTTTGTGTTGAGAGAACACGAATGAGTTGGCTACAGCACACGGAAGAGATGTCAACTCATTTTTCCAACTCATTTATGTGGTGATAAGAAAAGCATCTTTCTCAGCTTTCAGCATATTAATTCCATAGCAAAATTATTCTGAACTTTCAATTGCAAAAATGAAGACTGTATCTTTAATTGGATGATGTCTCGGAGGTAACCTTCACCCGAAATGAAAATGCTGCTTCTGCTGCTGATGATGGAGCAATGTGTATAAGAAATACGTGTATCTTTCTTCGACCAAATCTCTAATTATATTAACTAAACTCCAAACTCCTTAATAAGAATTCTTCTGACTAACGATGACCAATCACAGGGCAATCTGTGATAGGAACCACACCCTAAATCCGGACCTCTCCCTGCAACCTAATAGGAAACATGTTGCCTCTAATGACAGCAATTGCCAAATGGGGGAGGGGCTGTACCATTAAGTGTTTCTTAACTGCACCAGGTGACCAGTCTTGATATAAAATCTAGCCAAGTCATAAATTGTTTGAATGATTCACTTTGAAATCTGACACTGGTCTTGTGAGCATCACTAGATTTTCTGACATTTCAAAATACAGAAGGCATAGCTGGATGTACCATATATAGGAAATGATATGCCCTGAGGCAAGCTGTACGCGTGCAACACTTCATAGACTGTTCAACTCATCTGTGTCAGAGACTAATGCAATGTGGTCATCCATTTGACAGAGATGAAATACTTCTTGCATTGCCTGTGTGAGCTGACGACATTGTGTTTGAAGGTTGTGACAGGTATGTGGTGGGGGAGGGGTGATGCAAAGGGTTGATGCTATGACGTTTTCACCTCTAGATACTCCTCCTCTCCCATTGGAGAGGAGGAGTATCTTTTGTAGCAAAAGTTCTGCTCTTGCGACAGTCTTTTGTCGATTGAATGAGTCTTGTAAATGAAAACCTACAGATGCACATCTTAAGCTGCAGCAAGAATTGAAAAACAGCTGCTATGTGTTTGAAACTTTTTATGTTTATAGAATCTTAGCTAACCTATCATAATAGGTCTGCTACTCTACGGTTGATTGAAACTTGCTTCATTTTCTCTAGCGTAGGGTGCGTCAAAATGATCTACTTGCATTTGAGTGACAATAGATTCCTGGTAAGCAGTCTTTCTGTTTCAGGTTGAATCACAGAGGAGATGCTATACAACTCGTGATAGTTGAAATGAAGTAATTGCAAGTGCAGTTAAGATTGATAATAAAGATGGTTGTGTTGCTGAATACTAATTTAGCAATGGTTTGGAGCTATATTATTATTCTGTACGAATGGTGATGGTGGGTAGTGCAATTCTGAGGCAATTTTTCCATGGAAACAGAGTCTAACCCAACAGCCTGCTGCTAACCTAATTTATGTTCCTGCATTCTGCCTAAGAGCAGACTGCGCAATAAAGTTTTGCCTATTCTGTGGTTGTATTATTATTTAGTGAGATTTACATCAGCTCCTGCAATTCGATTCTTGTGCTGTTATAGAGTAGTTGTTGGGTGCATTGCTAAGTGATACAGATTTTCGTTTAGTGATCAGTTGGGTGTGGTTATAAATCCAAATAGTTAAATGGCCTGCCAATAAATTGATATTTTCTTGATGTTAGGCCAAAAAAAAATTATGTTGTGTTTCCGGTAACCCGACCGACCCTCTTTTATTGCCGCGACTCAAATAATTTTGTAAAATATTTTTTTATTTAAAAAAAAAATTAATAAAAAAAATTCAAATTTTTGTTAATTAAATTTTTTTTGATTGACATAATGGGGTGACTTTGTCTTCCGTATAGAGTTGGATCTTAGGCCCAAAAAATTTTGTGTTCCGGTAACTCGACCAACTCACTTTTATTGCCGCGACTCGGACAATTTTGTGTAAATTTTGTTATTTACAGTGACATTGCCTTAGAGTTTCACGCCTGCCTAACTACTTCCTGGTTGCCAGTCTTGAGAAACCTCTAGCCTTATCATTCTCACTTGAGCCACCTTTAATGGTGACTAGGGAAAATAAATCTAGCAACCTCTAGGTGTAACTAGTCACTGGCTCGGCCAGTCTGGAGCGACCCTTAGCAGTGATGTTCTGTTCGCACTCATCTTCCCCTTCCCTTCCCACTTTATCTTACCAGAAAAGATGTCAACAAAATGAAATTAATAGAATAGTTTTCTAGAGCAATTTTAGGTGCAGACAGCCGGGAAATAGGCAGTTTATACTTGCTTAGAACACTTACTTTGTTGCAGCGTGTACCTTTATACAAAAAAGAGTAGTTGGGTATAATTTTTCGGATAGTCACTGAATAAAAATATTTTACCAAAATAAAAATATTTTTCGACCTACCTACCCAATTTTTTAGAGCTCTGTTACCGGAAACACACCATTATTTTTTTTGGCCTTACTGTTAACCATTTAAGACTAGGGTTGTTAATATCAGTTGTTTTGGCCAACCAATTCATCTGTTGTAGAAATCCGATTTTAGACCGATGGCAGTGATAAGCAAAGATTGTATCCAATGGGATTCATTGCATTTCATTGATATGTTGCATTCAAAGTACCAGGTCACAGTATTATACATTGATATATTTTTCTAACTGTGGGTCAATGACCTCTTATATACAATGGACCTTAGGTAACGCAGCACCGCTTAGTTTGGAAATTATTGCTTTTCCTCAGTGCTCTGTCTCATAGGTTTTAGCGGAAGTTAAGAGTAATATACATATACATTGTTGATTCTGAAAGATAAAAGTCTTGGAATCATATATAAATGCATAGATGTAAAAAAACGTTTTTTTCCGTTTTTTATTCTCTCCCAAAAAACGTCGTTTTTTCGTTTTTTTATTTTTCCCATCATTTTTTATCGTTTTTTATTTGTTCTTTATCTTTATTTATTCACTTACTTTCGGTTATTATTTTCCTTAATTTTAATTTTTCTCTGATATCTAAAACTATAAAGGCGAACTTTTCCAATGTTTGCGGACAATTTTCTTCTTATCCACCTGACCGATTTTTCCCAATATTTACAAAAATACTTTTTAGGACCACTTAGCAAACATAGGGGGGTTCGCGATTCAAAAATCTTACCTTTGCCGAATTTGAAACATTTAAATTTTAATAATCCGACGAAAGCTAATATTGCAGTATTTAAGATTGGTCGCCGGATCGCTTTCAAAGAACCCATAGATTTATGACGTCATCACTTCTTTGCTTCGCTTTAGGTGGCCGATTTTATAGCGCGCGCTTTCGCTAAATTATACTAAAAACACTGATAATAATATTATGAACGGTTGATCGCAAGACAATGACAATGGATACCGGTGATTAATATAGTAACGTGTCGTCGTACGTATACAGGCCATCTGGACATTACGGTATTTAGGGTGGACGGGTTTAGGCAAAAGAACCAAAATTCGCCGGCAAATGCTGGCCACAACGGAGGGTGACGAACCCGCCCCGCAGGGGCGGTTGCAATGGGAGCTGGGTTGGGGCGAAAAATCTACATTAATTTTCACCGACAACGCCAGGCACCTCAGGATGGGACCGGGTAGGGGCCGATGGAAGAAGGTGGGGTGAGAAAGGTTAAGTGGGAACGGGGTCAGCGTGGCTGTGGACCAAATATCGAAATTTCCCGGGCAACGCCGGGTAATTCAGCTAGTTCCTTATGTTTTCCGCCAACGCTCAAGAATTCAGCTAACTAAAGTCATTATTTCATCGTTTAACATCATAATTTAAGAGATAGCCTGCGTGTAGTAGGTTCCTAATGAATGTTTTCAAGGTTAAAATGCGGTTTTAGATGTAGCAAAGTCAAATAATTTACCGTTTCCGTTTTTTATCGTTTTTTGTCATTTTTTATTTTTTCGAAAAAACGACGTTTTTTACCGTTTTTTATTTTGTTTCCATCGTTTTTTACATCTATGTATAAATGTATGTGATTTCAATCTTGAAACCAAATGAAATGCATGCATGTTAAATAATTTCAGTCTTAGAGCCCAAAAGATCTGTCATGGTAAATTAAATTAAATAAACTGTAGCGAAATTCTTTTCATCTTGCCATGGGAATTGTTAGATGTGACGAAAAAACAGAAGGTTATCACAAGTGGAGTGAAAGAGACTTTGGACTTCTGTCAAGATGATGTGACATTTTTTATCAGTTCCCAGATGCCTTCAGTCTTCAACGGCCCACACATGATGGTGCTTCCTGCTCCTCAAGTGGGTGGGGCGGGGCTGGGGTGGGAGGAGGAGGCCGTCTTTCTTTCAGTGATAGCTGTTTGGTTTTTGTCTGCTGGTTGTTTTAGTATAATAATTATGGTTCGTTCATGCCATGCTTGATCACTGAGAACATTTTGGGTCGCTTGCTGTGTTACATGTTGCAGATGGGTCTTTACTATTAGCTGGAGTACTAGACAAGTTATTAGGTGACATTACGTGAAGTGGCAAATCCCTCTTATCCATGTGATATTGTGTAAGAATAAGAAGCTGAAATGTCGTTTTTTGCTGACCTGTCAACATTTTGAGATATATTAAGAAGTGTCATATGCATGCCTTGTTATTATTAAGTGTTAAGGCATTTTGTGTTTTATATTAATGTGTGAAACAAAATATGTCATCTTATGTTACATGATTTAATGATCTCTATGGATATTTAGATACCTTATTAAGGTGATGTATAACCATGCACTGTGCTGCATTATATCAATGTGCTAAATTAAAATATATTTGTGGTATGATTTGCTCTGCTATAGAGTTGCATTCATGCTGTTAGAGAAGAAGCCGTTGTAGAAGCGGTGTGATGCAAATGGATGATTGTACCAAAAGGATGATTGTGCCAAATGGATGATTGTGCCAAATGGACAATTATGCCAAATTGATGATTGTTCCAAATTGATGATTGTGCCAAATTGATGATTGTGCCAAATGGACAATTATGCCAAACTGATGATTGTGCCAAATGGACAATTATGCCAAACTGATGATTGTGCCAAATGGACAATTATGCCAAACTGATGATTGTGCCAAACTGATGATTGTGGCACATGGATGATTGTGCCAAACTGATGATTGTGGCACATGGATGATTGTGCCAAATGGATGGTTGTGTCAAATGGATGATGGTGCCAAATGGATGATTGTGCCAAATGAACAATTATGCCAAATTGATGATTGTGCCAAATTGATGATTGTGCCAAATGAACAATTATGCCAAATTGATGATTGTGCCAAATGGATGATGGTGCCAAATGGATGATTGTGTCAAATGGATGATTGTGTCAAATGGATGATTGTGCCAAATGGATGATTGTGCCAAATGGATGATTGTGCCAAATACCAATGGCTGTTGTCTGTTACATTGTGCACATTTTGTGTGGAATGCGTTGTGCGTTTCTGACGGTTAATTCTGTGTGACAGATGGTGTTAGGTATCTTTCCATTATGTCCTGTGATTCAGTGTCTGTATCATTATAATAATCATTGTTTTTTATGATGCCTTAATTTGTCTGGCCTCTGGCTGCATCATTCTAACTTCTTCTCTCTAGCAATGTGGTTGTGGCTGTTGTTGTTGTTGCAGTCCGTTTCTGTACCAGTGCGCAGCCTGAGTGACATCGCTGATGACATCAATGACACTTTGCCGGGACTGGAGAACTCTGACAAGATGACTGGGTCAGAGGTCGAACCGGACGTTGTTTCATCATCATCGTCATCGTCGTCATCACCATCTGCATTCTCTTGCGCTAAAGTGGATCGTAAGTGTTTCTCAGATTGCAAAGTATCTTGGGCTCTATTTATGAAGCTTTTAATTCTGTTTTTTATGCTTACGGAATGCAGGTCTTTTGTGTCTGTCAACATCTGAAGTTCTTGGGACCAGTGCGTGCCATTCTGTCTCTTGCACATGTTTTGGAAAGTGGTTCGAAGCTATTCGACTTTTTCAACGTCTGCTTTCATTGCAGAACGACTGCTGAGCTGGATTCTTATCCAACTGCAGATTCTTATTCTGCTGCTGTGTGACGGTGGCGGGAAAATCTCAGTTTATTATTGAAGTTGTTTGTTGTCTTTTATGAATGGACCTGATCAAATAATACATGTTGTTGCTTCCTTTATTTATTGTGGTGAGTGAGCAGAGGCATGCTTTGACGGGTGAAAGTCATAGCTTTTTTCATTTTGTAGTCTTCTCAGAAAAATCCCTTTTTATATTTTTTGGCTCATTTTAAAATTTGTATAACCCTATTTATGTATTTACTGTGTGTAATTATTTTTCTTAATTTTATTTTCGTCTGATATTCCTTACACTGTCTCCGTACTTTTTATTTTGCCAATGCTTGATCAGCGTTCATTTGATTGTTGCTCACCGTAGATCAACAGATATACTTAGACATCGTTAAATGAGAATAAATTTAAATTGTCTGAATTCGCCATCTTGCAAATTTATAAAAATAAGGCACTTGTAATTTATTTTAACCTTTAGATTTTGAGACAGAAATTTGAATCAATTTGCAATTCACAATTTCAAATGAATGAATTAATGATTGTAATATATTTTTAACTCTTGTTTATGGACTGGTGATCAGTACCCCATGGACTGGTATCGGTCCACGGACCACCACTTTGAGAACAACTGATCTATGAAGTATCATTACAAGTGATGCAAAGTATCGTGTAGAAATAAAAGAGAAGAATGGCTATATGGAAAAGGATGCCTTCGATAAAGGAAAGGAATTGCTGAATGGAAAGCTATGAATCTGGAAAAAGCAAATGATCAAGACAATGATATGGAGTGTGAAGCACTACAGAGCCGAAACTTGGACAATGAGGAAAGAAGATACCAACAGATTGGAAGTGCTTGAGATGTGGATATGGCAAGGGGGTGGAGAGAATCAGCTGGATAGAACGCAGAACAAATGAAGAGATACTGCAAATGGTGGACGAAAGAAGATCTCTGATGGGAATCATCAGAAGCAGGTAGAAAAACTGGTTGGGTCACATCATGAGGGAGACTCTCTCTCTCTCCTAAGAACCATAATTGAGGGAAGAATAAAAAGACATAATAAAGACCAGGGATAATGTTATTGGATTGGATGATGATGGAGGGCTGCAGCAAGTTGAAGAAGAGAGCTGAAATCGTGATAAATGTTGGATGTATGAACCTGCATAGAAAGGCCGAGAACCAAAGAAGAAGAAGAAGACATCAATATTTTATCATTTTAACGTCATCACTTGAGAAATAAATAACATAGCACAAGAAATGAATATTTTTAAATGATTTGATATGAAGTTCTTATATAAGTAAGAATTTTAGTACAATTTTTGATCAAATACACTTTATAGACTATACAAGTACAGAGTCTAGTTTTTAACGGTTAATGTTTATGTCAGCATAGACTATGTCGGCTTTGTTTCTAATTTAAATTTAAGAAGATTTCAATATTTTAATTTCTCAATTTCTTACTAAACCAAAGCTATAAGAAATATAATAATTGTTGTGGATTAATGTTACTTAATGTTTACTAATAAAATTGTGTTATTTGCTTGTGGATTAAAATTTAATTGTGTAAACAAGGCTTTTGATTTTTAAAATGCAGTACAAAATGTAGCAAAGTCATATTATTTTAGTTTTCATTTTTCTCTCTTGGTTTTTTAAATTTTTATTTCTTGGTAAAAACAACGTTTTTTTAATATTTTTATTCGGTTTTATAGTTTTTAACATCTGCGGGTATGGTGAAAGCTGATGAACAACTCTCTGATAGTGGTACTTTTATTTTTTAAATGCAGAGCAGCACATCAAAATGCTAATAATAATGATGCAAATTAAAAAGCAATTTTAGATTCATATGGGGAGAAGGCTGGTCCGGGGTGAATGGTGTGGGTCCATTACTATTGTGCTCATGAAGTCTCTGGCCTGTGCTATTTTTTTATTTGTTTGCCAAAGTAAAAATTTATGCCTGAGGAATAGGATGTGGCAGTATATAATGAGAGTTAAGCGGATGATCAGGCCTGTTGTTCCAACATAAGGAAACCCATGATCACAGAATTTTGACTTTATTGTTGTTTCTATTTTGTTTTATTGTCAGTCATTGTTGTCTTTTATTGTCTTTATATTTGACTGTTAGGCTGAATATTTATCTACCGAACCGAACTAAACGAAATAATTTGAGCAGAAGAATCGACAGTTGTTGCTTTGCTGTCAGTTTTTTATGTGAATTTGTTTTATTAAGTGACTCCAAATTATTATTCCTACTCACATTTTATGTAATGTTGCCTATTTTCATTATGTAATGATTCTTATTTTCATTATGTAATGATTCCTATTTTCATTATGTAATGATTCCTATTTTCATTATGTAATGGTTCCTGTTTTCAATATAATTATGTTGGTTTCTGAATCCCTACTATGTCTGGCTGACTGGGATGCATTGTACATCTGTTTCCACTTGGTCTCTTGTTCTGATTGTGACTGGAAGTTCTGGGAAGAGGTTTAGCTTTGTTTGGGGTTGCTGGTCATAGCCAGTTGGATGGGGCAGATCTGGCATTGACCTTGGTTACCCAGATTAGTCACATAGACAGAGCCTTCACTCCAGGTGGAAAACGTTAGTGGTTTAGTGGTGGCCGTCTGTGCAACTGTATATGGGTTGAAGGGGAGAGAGGAGTGGGGTGGGAGGAGTGGGGTGGGAGGAAGTCTGGCTTTACCCCTCTCCTTGTATGTAGTAGTTTGGATCTGAGTCATCCCAGAGGGAAGGCTGAATGGGAAGGGCTTCTGTATAGTAGCATTGAGTTAAGTGGCAGTTACTAATTTCAAAAGTAACTGGCCTTAAAATAGAAGCAGTATAGCTGCTGTCCCGGATTCATCCAGATATCTCAACCATTGTTTTCGCTTTTCATTTAAAACGATTTTATTCATTCTGCACTGATATCTGGCATCTTATCTTTGTAATCTCTGCCTTCCACTCTCCTCTCGCTCCTTCTCCTTTCCTTGTATCTCATCCTTATCTTCCATTGTACCTAAAACGAATTTATTTTCATTGATTTCCTAAATTAGTTGCTTTACCATGTTTGTGAGGATGTAATATAATAGGATTGCTGCTTGGAATTTTGCATGCACTGAATCGTCAAACATCTTTGACTGTATGTTTGTCTTTCTGTTTTTCTGCTGATTCACTCAAGCATCTGTTATCCAAATGTCTTGCGTTGTTTCTTGTTTCTTATTGCCTTGTTCCCAGTCTATAGTACACTGACACAAGTTCATTTTTAAACTCAGTATGACTCAGTCATTTTGTGAGGTACCAGAAAGGTTGCGTTCTTAATAGGTTTCATAATAATTGTCCAGATACATACATGCATGAAGATACATGCATTCATGCATTCGTGCTTGCATGCATACTTACTTGCTTACGTGCTTGCGCATTTTTAGTCCAGTCTACTTAACCGTCTGGTATTTGTCTAGTTGTTGGACACCTGAGTGGATGCCAACTGAATAATCATCATGCAGAAGATATTGACCAGGAAAGGAAAGTCTGCTAATAACCAGATCCTGTGTCTATGTATTACACAGATATTGTACTTTATTTTCAGAGGCTTTAGTTTCATCCGAGAGATTAACCTTTTGCTTTTGTTTGGTGAGTTGACGACTGAACTGCATGTCATAAATTAATTACGCCATTGCCTTTGTTTGCAGTAATGAAAGCAAAGGAGTTGGAGGCGATGAAGGTTGCTCGACACGAAGAGTACGTCAAGCTAAAGGAGCGCAAGGAAGAGCTGCAGCAGGAACTCGTGTCAAAAATGAACAAACTGCGAGAACTTTGTCTCAAAGAGGCTGTGAGTTTTTGAGCATTTCTTTTGTCGCATTCTGAGATTCCAGTTTCTGTGTTCTCTTGGTTTACACTACTGGTGGCTGTCTGGTCTCTAGCAGGAATGACTCACAACGTTAAGAAGTTGAAGATTCTAGAGCATGACTGAGAGATAAAATTGAGTCAATATCTGAAGATGGGTGGCAGTGGTAATTGACGTCATCCATGTTGCAGACACATGTTATGACACAGTGACAGACATGGCTGTCAAAGTCTCCGTTTTATGGAGGTGTCATTATTCCAGATCAATGCTGTCACTTTTGTTGTCACTAAAAAGGAAAGGAAAGGATTGTAGGTAAATTGGTCAGACTAGAGATAGAGGCTGCATGTAAGCCAAACTTAAGTTTGTTACTTTCTAGGATATTGACCAACAATCCGCAGGTTTTCTTTTCTTCCGTCCTGGTTGACCGCAGCAGCTTGTAAGCCTTGTATCTTCTCTTGTTTTACATGGACTAACATCTTGCACATCTTTAGGTGAACTTTACGAGTTCCCAAACTGTGTGAAAAGCAAAATTACAATTGTCTGCCAATGAACTCAGTTAAAAAAGAATCAGTGAAGAAATATATTTATATATATATATATATATATACTTATATGCACAGTTTCGTAATTTACTATGTATATGTATTATGTACTGACTTATGTATTTACATGCAATGTGGACTCACTTATGTACTCACAGTCTATTCACCATTGTACTTTGGCATTTAGTCAATTGTCTCCCAAAAGCTGTTAACAATACACTCTGCATTTGTCAGCATGCTGTACAAGAACTGTAGTGTAGTGCTAAATAAATGTTGACTCTTTTCTGTGTTTTCCATTTTAATGTGTTGTCTGTTCTATATGCAGTGCTTATCGTGAAGCACATTTTCCAACGACATTTTAGTCCTCACTATGTTTTTATGTTTATGTCCATATCTGAATTGTCTTTATCTGTTATCTTTCAATCATCTTTCAGCCCCTCTAAAAAGTGCTTGATGAGAAGTTATTATTGACAATAATTGAATAAATTTCAAGGGCTCGGTCTTTTGTGATGTTGCTGATTTTAATTTGCTCAATTGCTAAGATTCCACTGTTCATTCTATGATTTGATGTCGTAAGCAGGAGTTGATCCAGGGCCACTTCATTTTGTGTCCCTCTTGAGATCAGTTGGGGAAGAATGTTGAGGAATGTTAAGGAATGTTACAGTTATGCATGTATGGATAATGGGATATATTAGTCAGATATCACCTCTGGATCAGTCCTTGGTCGTAAATTACTTTTCGTATCGTTTTGGTTGGCTTTGACGGCGTAGTGCACAGAGCTCATAAGAGCTTCGCAGGTCATTAGAAAACCTTCTGAACAATGATCTCATCAACATCTGCCTGGACCAATGCCGTCCAAAAGTTGCCGTGTGCTTTGGCAAATCCGTAAAATGTGGCCATCCTGCAGTTGATCTTTGAAGTTTGAATGATTTAAGTTTTGGTTCCACCGTTGTTCAATTGTTGTTAATGCATTGTTTTACTAGGATTTGACAGGAGTTATTCCACCAGAACTGCCTCTGAAGACAGGCGAGTTACTTCCCCAAGTGAGGAAACGAATTGGAACAACGTTTGTTCTCTCTCCAAAATTCCTCTCTGATGGCAGCTTCTGTGAGGTTTGTACCTTAGACATATTATTGTCTCGTTTGCCTGAATTAAGCTGTTTTGTTTGTGAATGTTTCATTTCAATGCTCTTGTTCACTTCTTGTAGTGCAAGATCTGTAATCTGTACGCTCTTTACCATTTCAACTTTAGAATAAAAACAATGCATTCGTAACATTTGAACAGCGTTACTTAAGTTGGTGTTACAGTAGTCATCAAAATTCTTAAGCACGATATGTTACCAATCGCGCAAAAAGTTATTAGACTGAATAGCCATATGCATTGTTGACATGCACAAAGCCTCTATCCGAAAAGAAGTACTTTAGGTCTGAGGTCACTATAGTGAAACCTGGATTTAATTTAATTTAATTTTTAAAGCCTTTGAACCAGCAATGGATGAATCTCAAGATCTTGGATACTAAGGGGTGGGGGAGGGTGAGTGGTGCTAATTCACAAGACTTCTCAGCTAATTCACAAGACTTCTCAGCTGATTCTAGCATCTACTTCTTTTGCTTAGAGACAAAAATCAATTTGGAGAAATGTTCGATGGTGACAGCAAATCTAATGCTGTACTGAATAGATACAGTGTTGGCTCAAAGACTTTTGTCTTAGATGACCTTAAAGGAACGTCTGATTTTTTAAAGTTATGTTCTTAATTTAACATCATCAATGATCTTGAAATCTGTTTTGCCTCACTACATCTGAATTTTTACAGTTTTAAGGTTAATTGCTAGTTTATGAAGAATATATTTTTCTAGGAAGACAAGATGAAGAAACTTGAGATGGGATTTGAAATCCAGGAGAAGATTATGGAAGCTGAGCTACAACTGGCTCAGGACAAGTCACTTCCTAAATCAGCTCGAAAGAAACATCGACGCACCTACAGACATGAGTATCAGAAGGTGAGTCCTAAATTTTGACAGTTTTCAGATGTCTGGATGATTACTCGTCCTAAAACAATTGAAAGAAATTGAGAAATTTGATTTCGAATGTACGTGAAATGTTTTCCATCTATTTGGATTGCATATACTTGTGAACAGGGTGGATAAAAATCGTGATTTTTTTAATAAAAATCAAAAAATCGGATTTTTTTGATTTAAATCGGATTTTTTTGATTTAAATCAGATTTTTTTGATTTATATTGGATTTCTTTCTTATAGTTCGTATTTTGTATGTAGTGCCTTTTTTGGGTATCAAGTCACATGCTTCATTAGGTAACAGTTATTACCTTTAATTCTACAGCTATACAATACAGGGTGGATAAAAATCATGATTTTTTAACTAAAAATAAAAAATCCGATTTTTTAAATTTAAATCCGATTTCTTTCTACTAGTTCTAAGTTTGGATTTACTGCCTCCATGTGGGTATCAAGCCACTATGCATTATTGTAACTGATATTTGGTATTCGGTAACAATTATTACCTTCTTTAGTTTTGCAGTTATACAATACAAATTAACACCTTTGAAGTGGTATATAACTATATATACTTAATAATAATAGTGCGATCGATGAACAATCAGTTAAATCCAATGAAGAAGTCAATGTTCTGTGAAACTGTGAAATCAGATCGCTATGTAAGTGGTTAAGTTACTGAGTCAGTCACACCTTGCAAACTAGAACACTACGGTACTAATATTATTAGGTCACTGCTAGTGCTAGTCACCAGTAACTGTTGTCATTCAGATGTAAAATATTTTAGTCACAATACAAGTGTTCATCTTCTCCTGCTAATGGCTTCTTGTTCATAAGTTTGAAAAGAAACACCAGCTTTCCAGCTTTTTAAATTCCAAGTCAATTTTGGAGTTTTGAATGTACGAGGCCGAATGAAGAAAGTTGTGTGGCACAAAAGCATTGATTTAAATTTATTTTCACTATTCGATTTAAATCATGATTTTTATTACCGATTTAAATCGTGATTTAAATCAATGATTTAAATCAACCGATTTAAATCATCTCCACCCTGCTTGTGAACAATGGAGACAAGTTCTGAGATGACAATGCAATGTAAACATATTGGACAGTACGAGTTTTATACATGAAGATGTAAAACAGAAACTGATGCAATCCTAAGTGACAGAAGAATTACTTTCATAAAGCACTTGTAGAATTTTTTAGTTTTAATTACATAGAACCATTTACAAAGGGACAATAATTCATTACTGTATCGTATTGTATTGTATCTGATAACTTATCAAGAGCTTCTTCCTGCTGGAGCCTTTCAGAAGCGCTCCCAGTGCGTGCAACCCTGAGAGAAAAAGGCAGATTTTGAGATGAGAGAAAGATGGCAGAGCGAACATCTTATGTCTTATGAAAGTCTTATGACTGGCTTAAAGTATTTGATCACTTCACTGTATTAGCCATTCCTGCATTCAACAGTTCAGCTGCTATATACAGATTGTTTTGCGAAACAGAAAGCATTATAATAGAACCGATCATATTTCATATCACACACAAATTGATGTTCCTTTCATCCTGGTCATCATTACTTGATGCTAATTACATGCAAATAGATGTCATTTCAAATTGCAGTAAAGGAAAGTCATTGCATTTGCTGATGAATTATGCTGGTACTAAGCTCTTCATCTGCATAAAAATGTTTTTTATTGTTGGGAGACATGATGTTGCAGCATGTTCACCAAGTTATCGCTTTAATGGATTTTTACATTACTAAAAGCTTACCATGCATCAGGAACGTAACGTTCGCTATCGGCGTATTATATATAGTTCCCGGAATTATTTGGATCTAATCCACCGCTCTTCAGAGCTGGGATCAGGATTGACCTCTTCTGTGTTGATGGTAGAATGCCTTCCTATTTATTAGTGTTAATTATGATGATAGTAATTTAGTAATTCATGTATCAGTACTTGACTAATGCAATTGAGCACTTCAATGCAGATACTTTAAGGGCAACTTTTACCCGTTCAGAACTTTACAAGGTTTATAATCTTCCTATTCTTTGGACTTTTTACCATGAGTAATCCTTCTATCATGGGTTTAATTTGACGATAGTGATAGTATTCGAAGTTTATCTGGCTAATTGTTGATTTTTGCAGTTGAAGGTGTTAGAAGGGAAGATAAATACTTTGAGAGAACAGGCTGGAAGAGAGCGAGTTGTCATTGCGGCAAATTCAATGGATGGTAAGTCATTGCTCTTCTGTCTTTGCAGTGATGCAATATTATCAGAAAGAAATTTCTTTGTCTTTGCCTTGTATTTTCTGTGGAATCATAAAAATTTATGGTGGTGGGTGTGACTGAATTGTCTTTTTCCATGCAATTTATAGGGGAATGCCATCTAAATGCAGTCATCTAAATAGCTGAAGGTGTCTTGGTTTTCCGACAAAATAGTGATGGTCACATGTTGCTTCCAAGATCAGAATTCTTGCACTGTATGTATTTCTACTGGTCTATTCTAGTCACTTCTATATCATTGCTGCAAAAATCAGTGATTTGCATCAAAACCTTTCTATGATTCTTCTGGATTCCAAAAGTCAGTCTGGAGAGACAGAAAGAAGGGAGTTGTAGCAATTTGAAAAGAAGTCTTTAGCCAAGGTGGCACATTTGCCAGAGTGAAGAAATTTAGCTCAGCCACCAAAAGAGCTCAACTGTCATATTTACGTAAAAATAGCTGTGCATTGTGCTATCATGCTAGGGATGACTGCTTCTGTTAAAAATAGCGAAGTTACACATTACTGAAAATTATTTTGTACCTACCTTAATAAGCATTTGTTCTTGGATTTCCAGACTTGAGTGAGGATAGTCGAGAGTTTTTAGATGATGGTACGTGAATATAGTTCTGCTGTGCATCTGGTGCATGTAGTTTGTTTTTATTCTCAGCAGTTTAGCTGCTTGCAGATCTATATCTTTCTTGTGCATGGTCTTTTGTGCAAATTTTAGTGCAATGCTATTTGTATTTGTGAGGAAGTTATGCCATCAGGGATGAGTTGACAAGAAAACTGAAAGCTTTCATTTAATGAATGGTTATATCAATTTTGTGATTGCTGTTTTTATTATTACTTTGGTCTCACTTTCATTTCTGACCACATATAAGACTTGCTTTATTGTTTTGGTTACACAAGTAGAAACTCACTGTTGGTTCTGAAAGAGAAACAGATACTTATGTGATGTTACCGACTGCTTTATTGGTAGTGTTTTTAGCAAAGAGAAGTTGTTGGTGGAGACAAGGTAGTGAGAGTATTGTATGATGAACAGGTCCTTAGAAATGTCTGCAGTGTGATGAAACCAGATAAATATGACTAAATGAGAGATGAGGAAAACTGGAGAAAAACCAGTAATTTGGAAGCTGCTGAGAGTTTTGAAGGAATGATTAGATCAATCAGTGATTGAAAGGAAAGATTGTATCACTGTATATTGTAACAGCTTGGACGATCCAATGCAGTTCATCATTAATAACAACTTAGATGACTGGGAATCCACTGCAGCTCATCATTAGTAAGGTGTTAAAGAATGATTTTGATAAATTTATTTCAGACAGCAGTAAACATCGCCATCAAAAAGATTTAAAGTTAAATGTAGAATGACAGTTGAAATATATGTATCTTATGATATAAAGATTTTGATGTAGAGATTTTTAAATGAACAGTTTGGTCAGTTAATCTTAGACTGTAGTTGAAAGAAAGTTTAAATTGCACAGACCAAGATCAATTGATATCCAATTGCATTGAAGGAGAGACAGGTAGACAGACAGACAGGCAGACAGACATAGACATGCAGAGAGAGACTGAGATTTCAAATGGACAGTTGGATCAACTATTATCAGACTGCAGTTTTAAGAGATTTTTAAATGAGCATTCTCAGAATGAGTATGCTCATCAAGTTATATCAAACAGACATTTGAAGAGATTTTTACATGAATGCTTGAATCAGATTATCATAGACTGCAATTGCAGAGATATTTTAAAATGAGCAGTTTGATGAAAAGCTGTGGAACAGCAGAGAAAGACAAGCAATAAAATGAACAGTATTTCTCAGTTGTTTATGGTGTTGACTGTGTCAATATGTACCAGTGATTAGGTCGGCATGTTTTATTCAGTGTGTGGATAAATCGGTTTAGAAGAAAAGATAGCGATGACAGAGAGAAGCTCGGCATTATTTTCGGCATGTTTTAGAGCTTTTTACCTGCTTAAAAGTATCATGTAAATAGAGTTATGCGTATGTACTGGTACATGTGTTTGTAAGCAAATTCAGCTAGAAATGAGAAATTAGTAGTAACAGTTTGTTGTTATTGTTACTGTCTGTAGCATTGTGTCTTTAGCATAATATGTCATTCTTTTCGGGGTTTATATTTGCATCTGTGAAATAGTGTGCTACTTTCCCATCAGTTTTATTTTGATTCAGATACATGGATTGATGGTTAATTACTTGCAGTGAATGCTGTTGTTCTACAGTTTGATCAGTCGTCAAAAGTTTTATTCTACATATTATTTGTGTAATTAACGACTGTTATTCTACATATTATTTGTGTAATTAAGGACTGTTATTCTACATATTATTTGTATAATTAAGGACTGTTATTCTACATATTATTTGTATAATTAAGGACTGTTATTCTACATATTATTTGTATAATTAAGGACTGTTATTCTACATATTATTTGTGTAATTAAGGACTGTTATTCTACATATTATTTGTATAATTAAGGACTGTTATTCTACATATTATTTGTATAATTAAGGACTGTTATTCTACATATTATTTGTATACTTAAGGACTGTTATTCTGCATATTATTTGTGTAATTAGGACTCTGTTAATCATCAGATGATCCATTTGCTTGTGTCCAAACTACTTGAAGTTGCAATTACTGAAATTTCATATTGACTTTCTGTTTGCTCCAGACTGTATAGGCCTACCAGTTTTTCTGTTCTTATGCTGTTGCTACAGACTGTATACCAGTTATTCTGTTCTTATGCTAAGCTCAACTACCAGAAAAAGTGAAAAGCCATTATTCTATCAATCATTTATAATATACAAGAGGCTGTTAGCAGGCAGATGATTGAAAAACTATTCGCATAGTTGTTCGATTTTGCATTGTATTCTCATCTGCTGGGATGCCATCAGTTTTAGTCTATGCTATAAATGGATTATTAATGTCTGGTGGCTTTACCTACAACTGCGTTGGGTTTAACAGTGTGAGTGGCACACGGTTTGTCTTTGCTACTCACATGTTTTTTTGCTGGTTAGCATGTTAGTTGCATGCGTGCAGTTCATAGATGAGTGCAGTGCAGATGGGTGCATTGGCCTAGCATGACAAGTTGACCACAGAACCCCTATTTCTTAGTGAAGGTGCCTTCTCTATTATATGCTGTTGCACATTGAATACCAACAAAATTACGATGTGTAGCAACTGGATTTCAGTTGAACTAGGCTCTTAGACTATCATCCTCATTAATATCATTGTCAATGACCATGAGCTGAAAGACTTTAAATGCCTACTGTATAGTTTCTTTCTCACATCTGCTACTAGAGTCAAATTGACACCAGTCTTCTATGTCATTGTTATGCCTTCTATAATTTTCCGCATCATGCTCTTTGTATCTTTTTCTCTCGTTATTCAATGTTGTGCAAATGTAAAGAAGAAGAAGAGCTGGTCTCATCCCTATGAGCAATGAGCGTTTGTATTAGATCTTCTCCATTGCAATGGATCTGCTCCTTTTTCTACTTTGCATTGGATTTTCCAATATAATTCAGCCTTCTTCTTCTTTTTCTGTCATTCCTCTGATGTTTCACATTAGGTATAGTATACATGTATCCTTCTTTAGTAATACGTTTGTTTCACCAGTGTCTTTGCTCTTTTGACCATCCTAATTGACCGCTGCTTTTCACAGCTATGATGCATGTCTCATTATTTTCAGCTGGTAACAGAAGTCATTGTTTTTTATTCTCCATGCAGTTTTCATTCCTATAATTACTTCATTTTTACAATCCATCTTTTTATGTCCTTTATGCAGTACTTTTGGGTGCACAGAGTTATGATTTCTATATGTCGTTTCTTCCCCCTTTGTGTTTTATTTTCACAGCTATTGCATTTGTCAGTGTTATTTCAGGCTGGCTCAAGTTCGTGAGATAATGGGCACCTATACCATAAGTTAATAGCAGCCATTTGTGTTGAGCGTTATAAGCAATCTTGAATGAAGTAAATGGACTGAAATCAGATTAACATATGTACCTATAAGTTGGAAATCCTCTTCCCCCCCCTATTATATCCTCATGTGAATGTCGCACACATTTCCATTCATTAAATCTTTACGATCCACAAACTGAATTTTTTATTTAGCCTCTCCTTGTACTGATTTTTGTCGTTGACGTCCCCTTTTTTTGTTTCATCTTTGGCCATACGCAGCGTGGCTTCATTCGATTGCTTTATGGCCATTTCTTTTAACGACTATTTGATGCTTAAAGTTTTCTTTTAATTTTTATCTATAGGTGTCTGGTTCCATATCTCACCATTTGGTTTTCTAATTATGTGGCAATGTTTCTCCAACCAGTCCTGTTTGTTGTTTTACGCTTATGTTCTCACTTTATTGCACAGCTTCCGGTGCCTTTTCATCAGATTCTGCTTCTAATGCATGCTTGTCTCTTGTTTTACGTGAGTGTTGGAGTTCTTTGTGTAATCCAAACCGGTTTCTGTATATACATGTACTCAGTTAATGTGGAAAGTGTTAAAGATATTGCTTCTCCCATGATTTCACTGTGATGGTGTTTATCTCTTCAACCTATTATATGTTATGTTTATCTCTTAAATCTTTCTTGTCAAGGTCTTAAACTTATTCTACAAACATATGTTATGGGTTACCAGCTACTGATATTTCAGTCATCCACATATTTTTTTGTCATCGCATGTCTGTTTCTTTTCCTCCTGTGTCGCTGTATTTTAGTTACCATATCTATTTTAGAGTTGGCAGTAGGTTACAAAAGTTTTATCATCAATTTCAAATTAATACAGCTTACAAAGGCCACGTATGATGTAGCTTCTGGACAGCATTGTGGGGCATGGTGATGTAGTGGTATTTTCTGTGCCTTTGAGCTGGAAGGTTGCAGGTCTGAATCCACCTCAAACCACTGCGTAAGACCCTGAGCAAGTCTGTCACTTGCAATTGCTCATGCGATTCAGCGTGAAACTCTGATTCAGTGTCCGCTCTGTAGTCGGGAGCACCTCTGAGTGGAATCTTGAAGGGGCTGGAACAAGTGCTCATACATACATACACACAAACATACATGCATACATCCATACATACAGCATTGTGAATTTTAACATATCTTCAGCAAAGCTATCAGAATTTGTGAATGTAAATAATGTTTGCTTGTAAGTAATAAGGTGAATGACAAGCAAGGCATCATGTGGAGTGTGTTCAAAAAACACTTTCAGTCATGCAGTCAATCTGTTACCACAAAAGTATTTATGGATTGAACTTGGTATGAGCTGGTCTTTACAAAGTTTGTTTTTAATAGATATCTGATTTTTACAGTCAATTTTCTGGATTTGGAAAAACTAATATATATTAATTATGGAAAGTTTCTGGTTTTAAATAGCAATCGCTGTTCTCCCAGATTACATTACATTACGTTTACAAAAGTAAGAATATAAATGAATATATTATTGACTGTTAACAGTTGGACTTTCTCACAATGTTTACAGAGTTGTAATTATTAGATGTTGTAATGTTGTTAATGTGTTGGTCTGGACTATTTCTTCTCATAATTATTCTGAACTCAGGTCATTAGAACTTTCCATAATTGGTGAGGCTGCAGATGGGATAAATCATGTAACAGTTGGGTCTGTTGATGCTGCTGCTGCCCACCAATGCACTGACCATCGTTGAGTACTTGATTAGCAGCTGTGCTTGTGTCTGTTCGAGTTAAGTGGTGGCATTTCAGTGTGAATTTGAAAGTCTTCAGCAGCCTGTGTAGTAGTGTGTATAGACAGACTGAGTGATAGTGAGATTGTGTTGGTTGGGTTCTTTTATCCATGTGTGCCATGTTGATAAATGACCTCAGATGCAAGTAGGAATAGTCCTTTGACTTTAGCCCCTCTCTGATCATCAGCTTTCCTTGATTCTTGACCTTATTAGCTGGAGCCTTTCTCTCTGAACAGCCCAACTGCTCATCTCTTCACTGATGTACATTATTGCCACCACAGAAGTCCAGATTAATATGCAGAGGTATATATATATATATATATATATATATATATATATATATACATTTACAGCAGAAAAGATCCCTAGAGCTGCATGTATAAAAGCTATCCTTACCATATATGTGTGTATCTGTGCATGTGTGCGTGCATACACACCTGCATTAATGACCTGCATAATTTATGTGCATGCAACTATTTTGCATATTGAATTGTTGCTGAAATGCTTCATCTACAAGTCATCTGAGTTGTTGTTATGTTTACCAGTATATGAAAACAAAACAAAAACAAGTATGTTTCTGTATATTTGCATAATTAAGTATTGATGCTTGTTTGTGAGTGTCTCTATGCTTGTATATTTTCAGAAATATTTCCACTTATCATCTAAATTAGAACTTGTTTGCTTTCATTTATTCTTTTGTTGTTATAGACATTTCTGTAATTTTTCCGGTATGCTGTAATATGATATCATGATTAAGTATTTCTATGTAGAGTAACAGCTTTCACGGTCATCATATTGACTTTCTTTTATACAGTTGGGTCTGTTAAATTAAACAGAAATCTAGTTGAAGACATACTCAAATAATTTGTGTACTATTTGTTTGGTTCCCGCAACAGATTTATGTTACTTGCTTAGGCAAGCTTGGAGTTGGTTGTGTTCCGTAGTTTTTACAGAGAAAATTTTGGTCAAAGTTTTACAGAGAAAGATTTTAGTTTATGTGAATTAATGTTTTCATAATCTGTTTTTGTTTTCAGATACTGAACTGGACTCCACACCGTTGTCTCCTGCACAAACCCCGACTTTAACAGAAACGGGAAATCAACCCATGAAGCTGATTCATAATTACTACCGGCGCTACACCCATCACGAACTCTCACATATGCATAGGTATCCGAGTTGCACAACACCAAAGGTCAGTTCTGTTCTAGTGATGGTGACAGTGCAGACAATGACAGACATGTGTAACTATGTTATTATTGGACTGCTTGTAGTGTTGAATGGTTAAGTGAGAATTCAGTAAGTTGAATAAAGGCATAAATTATTTTTTTATTGTGAGATAAATCTAAATTGCCAACTGATGATTTTCAAACCCAACTTTGCATTAGTTTCATTATTCAACAGGTATTTATGTAACAATCATGTTTATATGATTTATTTGTCTAGCACCCTTGCTGTGCAAAATGAACATCTGTTCCTTTCTTTTGTATTCAAAATCTGGATAATACGTAAGAAAAACAGCATTATTGCCATAGTAATACATTATCCATTCATTTGTTCAAAGTTTTACAGAGTTTTACAAATGTGTAAATGTGAAGATCATTGCAAAAGCCTAAGATTGCAAATATAAGTTTAACTGTTGGAATGTATATAATTATTTTCTGATCCCAATCAGGATAAGTACACTGTATTTAATTGTAATTTGGTGCTTGTTAACTTTACGTAGCTTATATGTTGTTAACATTATGTAGCTTATATGTTGTTAACATTACGTAGCTTATATGTTGTTAACATTATGTAGCTTATATGTTGTTAACATTATGTAGCTTATATGTTGTTGACATTATGTGGTGTATGTTGTTAACATTACGTAGCTTATATGTTGTTAACATTACGTAGCTTATATGTTGTTAACATTATGTAGCTGATATGTTGTTAATGTTGTGCGTCCACAGTTGGATGAGGATCCAAATGTGTCTCCTCGATTCTCATCACCTGACGCCAGCTTCATTTGGTCGAAGTCATTGGGTGAAGGGGATTCCTCTTCTCCGTGCTCAACGATACGATATTACCCGCGAAAAGTGATGCAGACGTCGTCATCACCCAGCCCTCGGTCGAGTCCATGTCGTCGAGTACATACACCACCTACAACACCTGCTGCCACCTCCTCCATGACTAGGTATGCACCGCCATTTGTTGTCGACAGTTCTTTCACTCAGTTAAAATCGAGGCTGGTTGACTGAAGCCGTGAATTGACTGAACATGAACACTTTCAGATGCAGTTAACAGCAATCAGAAATCGAAGAATAGGAAGAGAGAAAAGCTTCCTTAAAAAGCCATGATTGTGAAATATTATTGACTTCATTTTCTTATCATTAAGCGATATATGAGAGTGGGGGGAGGCGGACCTGTCTTCTTCTTCCCACTGACAGTGTATAGGTCAGTCTACTTCTTATAGCTGAGCTGGCTGGCTATAGGATAGTGTAGGGTGTAGGTGGAGCATACATCTTTAACCAAATTTCTGCCATGGTCGAGTTTGAACCCTGACCTCTCACTTTCAATAAACTAAAAAGCACTCCACGATATCAAACGGTCAACCAAAATGGGTCGGAAAGAATGGAATACTCAAAAAGCTGGACTGACCTGGCTTTTTGGATGGCAATAACAGTGCACTAATTGTTTTACACTGAAATTAGATCAGAATGGACAAATAAGTTCAATTCAGAAGTTCTTAATTAGTTTATATTTGCAGGTTGTACATTCAATTTAGCAAATTAGAAGAGCTCTGGCAATCTAACTTTTTTGCAAACTGATGGAAGGATGATGTAATGTTAGTCTGAAATGGTTTGTACAGAAATAATTTATCCATTTGCGTTGAACAGTAAGTAAGCAAAGCTTTGATTGTTATGGATGTGTACAGTAGTCTTGTGTACAGTAGTCTTGCAAACAAGTTTTAATGATAAATTAAAGTCTTTTAGGCCAATGTTGATTCATATTCAAAAAAATTATTTTTAAAATACCCTATTTAAATGATGATGTTCTATCTATGTTTAACTAGACAAAACCTGATTTAATAAAGCCTAAAATTAACATTATATAAATGCTTTAATTGTTCTGGTTATCAAACTGAATGACTGAATTGCTTGTTCTTCATCTTAGATCGCACGGTGGTGATGGCTGTTCAGTCAGTTCAGCTCAATCTTCTGAAAGTCATTTCCAATCGCATCCATTCTCGTCAGCACGCAAGCAATCTGATTCTTCGCTAGGATCAGACTTTACCAATTCGTGCAGCAGTAGCATGTCAAGTCTCCAGCAGAATAGCATGAATGAGAGAGAAGAGAATCTGTACAACACCAACACCTACCTCACCGGGTGCTACGAAAGCGGTGATGAACTGCTCAACCCATCAGTCAACAACCCAGATGAGCAGAACAGCTCCTCATCCTCCCAGCAGCAGCAGCAGCAGCTGTGGCAAACAAAACATGGCAGTCTCGATCGAAGGCTCAACGCTCAGAGTCGATTCAATGAAAACTCTCTGAGCGGTTCGCTTGAGCTTCCAGACGTCGTGTCTGGACAATTAGGTAGCAAGCGAGATTGTACAGCAGACTATTGTACGACGCCAACCCCAAGTAGCAGCAGTAGTCTGCATGGTGGTCGTTTGTTGCGAAAGAATTGCTCTGAACGATCACATCATCATAGAAATAGAGAGAAACTGACGGAGGAGCAGCAGACGAAATGCATCGGCTCCAAAGGACAATCCGCATCTAACGTCTATCAGTTTCCTGGAGATTTAGACAGACGCACCACCCCTGCTAGTCCATCAGATATTAAACTCAGGCAGCAAACAGCGCCAGTTCTCTACGTACCGTCACCAATTGATGAGATGCTAGGTACTCAGATACCATATGAAGCCCTTGGCATTCGACATGCGGACATGATGCACGCTCCACAGCGCGTTCTTTCATGTGATAGTGGTGGCTCTTCAATGTCTGCATTTGGAAGTGAGTCTGGGGAAATGGGATCCAGAGAAAATGAAATGGAAAGCTCCTTCACTGAAGTTCTGGATAGCCCTGAGAAGTTGGCAATATTTCGCAAGCAACGATATGGACGTTGCACAGCAGTTTCTAACAAAGTCGTGTTGCCAAGTGGAAACAACAAGGACGCCGTGGATGCACTGTTTCGACATCATGAAGAAGTTCTACCGGCATACACTTTTCCAGGTCTGCATGTCATTTCCACAGAGTCTTCCTCTGCGTTGTGTCCAAGTAGTAGCGAACTATCTCGAGCTTCAACTCCAACACCAGAGAAGAATTCTCTGTAATCTAGTGACATAGATGTTCAGTTCAAACATAAGTTATTTGTATCGGATGGGATTATCCATCACTTGTCAAGTTTTTTATAGCCTAATATGTCTTGACTGTGGCATTTGTTGTTGTCCAAGTTGAAAACACATGCCATGTGAACCAGTGCCATTTCAGGGTGAAACAACTTGTCCTTGGCAAATCCATGGAACTAGCATGTGGAAATCGATCGTGTTAGAATTTGACAAGGGGTCGGGGTGGAACTCTACAACTGGATTTTGTCAAAGCTTTTGATTTGAAAACAGAGTAAGTTGATGCATATTAACATTGATGTGTATGTCAACAGTTACTCTATGTAACATCTTTGAGAAAAACTGTATGCAGCATCTTTGAGAAGCTATCACCATGAGAATGACTAATACGACTTATTGTTTGTATGTGTAATAGACATTCAAAATGAATGTCATTAGCTCGTATGGAATGAATATATTGAAGTGAGGTGGGTGTCTCCTTCCTGACTGACTGGTACATTGGCCACAGATGCAAAGACAGTGACTAGTGCAAACTGAAATTCATCAATTTTGGACAGGTGGTGTAGTCTATTGCCATTTTTATGCTGACAACAGAGTTTGCAGTGGTAGTTAACTTTAGGTTTGACAATTCTATGATCAAGACCCAATAATAATATGGGTAATATTACTAATTGTTGATACTATTAAATACAATGCAAACACTTGTGATTAAAAGTTTGTGTTTTGTACGTTTAGATCCAATAAGGATAGTTTTATGTGCTTTGTTTAAAAATACTTGAAATTAGTGGCACTTAAAAAGTGTTCAACACAATATAACACTGACATCAACTTAGTTCTGGGTATATATTGCATACAGTTGCATTTGACAGTTCATGCAGTCTATGACCCATTATTATACCTAATATTTTTTTTAGTGCTAGTGAACTGGCAGATTTGTTATGCAGTTAACCTAAATGGCAAAGCCGTTGTCATTTTACCTAAATCTCTTAAAATTAATTATAATCTTGACAGTTTTGGTTGACTTTGGCTTATTCGTTTATTCAAGAAAATTAAGTTTACAGTCCGCAACTTATTACATGAAGAAAGGAAAAGAAAAATGGACTAAACTATCAGTTTATGCAAAATTCTAGGTTGGGACTCTTGGAAAGAGTTTTTATTGAAGAAGTCCTTCACTTACACGTTGTCAACCAATTCTAAACTCAAACACCGAAAGACCTTAGAAAAAGAAATCAGACGAAAGATGCATTGTGTATATTCGGATTTGCAGATTCATCTCTTGGTCATGTGTGTTTATCTAGTTAGTATATGCTTGTGCCTAAACAATTCAGTTATCTTTCAGGTGACACTTGATCCAGAATATTGTTAATACTTTCATTTCTGTTATGCAAATTGAATCAAGTTTCTTCATTTCTGTTCGATTTATTTGTTAAAAGTACGTTGCCACTCAAGTTGGTTGTGCTTACTGGTGCTTATAATTTTGTAGTGTTGTGGTAAATTTTACTTGCTTAAAAACCCGGTTTCAGCTTTCTGATTATTTAGTAAGCAAGTTCAGTTTACTTCCGTACGATTTTCAACGCCACAGCCTATACCAGAATATATACCAATTATTTAATGTATTTTTATTAGGTAATTGACTTAACTCAGAATGGCTAATGGATCGAGTACTAGTCTTTCCAATAGAACACTTACTATGCATGATAGACTTTGCTATTGAAAGGAGTGTAGCTCTGCAGCTGGCAAGTTTAGGGTGTTTCAGCATTTTGGATCTCTGGATGTTTTCTGAATGGTGGTAGTACCGTGCTGTGCAATTAATGTAAAAAGTTCCACATTTCGTAGGGTTTGTATTGTTTGAAGCTATTATATTAATCATTTTTATAAAGACTAGTTGCCAACATAACTCCGTTTTGTACAGATTTTAATAAGTTATAGACTTGCTGTTCTTCAAAATGAATCTAAAGAGTTCTTGATGTTTTTTGTGTACAGATGTAACTTTCTCGTTGCTTTTACCAGACATTTATGAATTCCTGATGGTTGTACTCGTTTAACAAAGTTTTTGCAACACAGTTGTGTAAAAGCAGGATTGTCAAAATGACAGCAGCTTTTATTATGCATTTGTCGCTGCTGTTGCTAAATATGTGGAGTCTGCTCGGGGAAAATACGCGAGTTTGGTATAAAAAACACAAACAATGAAGCTATAGTACGGTAGGTTGAACATGATCTGGGACTGACGGTAGTTGTATATTTTCCTCCATTTAACTCCAGTGTTGACCAAATCATGGAATGGTAAACATGCGTTAGATATGGACCTTAGGGGACTAGCCAGGGAGATGCAATTCGACATTGGAAAGTTTGATCAATTCAGCGCATCTATGAAGTTGGGCAAACTTGGACATGCTCTGTTTCCAAGACACTTCAACCATCTGGCAACAGCATGCAGCACAGCAGCATATGCTCTTGCTGTGAGAAGCACTTTATAAATGGTCGGGTACAATACAATACATTGCATTAAGTTGCATTAGAATAAAGCCCTGCTCTAAAGCTGAATAAAATTTGACCAGCATGTATCAGAAGTAACCTAAAGAAGAGCTTTCGTTTCGAGGTAAGAGTAACAGCCGAGGCAGAAAATCAATTATGTTATTTGCTGATCCATTCGTCTGGGAATGTTTTCTGCCTGGGAATTATGCTGAAGTAGCTCCAAACTTAACACAGATGTAATGTAACCATTCATAGAGAATTCAGTATTTGTGTCCTCAAATCTATTTGTTCCTGCATTTCAATGTTGTGTAGTATCTTGTGTAAATGTAGATGTAAAAAGCAGAAACCATTTCAGACTTTTGACTCAATCAAATCATTGTAGGTTTTCTACTTTCATGTCTTGTCGGAGCATTTTATTTTCAAATTAAGCTTAAAATGCTTTCAGCTTGTAACTTCTTACATGTGTGTGAACAGGAATAATTGTTTCATAACTTTATTCAGTCTTATTCAGTAAGAGATTGGTGGTTTTTGATTTGACCCAGACCATGCTAAAAAAAGCAAAGAATTCTGCGAGCTTTCACTATGCACAGAGCCTTACATGAACAAGACTAGTGAAAACTGTTACACAATGAACAACGGTTCTTTAAATGTATACTGCAAACTGAATCAGTCAAGTCGGTTTTCTGTAACGAATTTGTCCAGTTTATAGAAATCATTAAATCCAAGTCGCACCAAGAGATCCTGGAAATGAGGCTGATATCCCCGCTCGGCAATCTTCCCTACAACTGAACAAAAACGGAAGAATGTAGGAGTTATGAAAAACTGCTAGATTTCTAATCCAGTCCTGCACAAAATCCTACTTCCATTTATAAACTGTAGCTAGTAAAGTAACCATTAAAGCACGTCCCCAGATTACATCAGCAATGACACTAATCTTGTCAATTCAGCTTCAGACTGGCAAAATCTATCGGAAAAAATTATCTGACTAGAATTTAGCAACATACCTTCAGTCTATATCTACAGCAGGCAACAATGGTCAGCATTGTGCACAATAACTGAAATTTGTCGGCCTGTGACCACCAGATCGAAGCTTAACATGATACATTCATGAACGAAGCCTTTTGCATTATCTAGCTGATTGAATTCTCACTAGAATGTAAAATTATCATAAGATGTGGTCCGATACCTAAGGCTGGTACTATGCACCAATTATATTATTAGTACATCTACTGATGATCCTGGTCACTGAATGGCCCTCTCTGTATCAGTCACAAGTGCAGTCATTTGCAAGAATGCTGTATTGTTAGAGTAGTGGGTGGTTGTTCTGTTGACTGACCTTTGAAGAGGAACATGGATTGGTCATGGAACGACTGGTAGGTTGCCTGCAAGCAACTGAAAGCCGGATGAAAGATCCGACCAGAGTCGGACTGCTTCTGCCAACTGTCGGAGATGAGTTGACTGTTGAACGTTAAGATGACTCCAAAGATGTCGTGCATTATCTTCATGATTGGTGACGCTTTCTTATTCAGCAGACACCTAAATCAATCATTCCAATAGATCAGAACTCAGTTTTAATTGTTATGACTACAAATCAAGCAAAGTACAAGAATTTATTCAAAATTTTACAAGTATTTGACAGTTACCAGATGATGTACCTGTAGAGCACAGGCATATATAATTAAAGCTATACATTAATCAACGCAAACGCCCATGATTAATGCGTTACAATTTGTTGCGTTTTGAAATTTTAACAAAACGATAACACTGCAATCGTGATATGAAGTTATTTTTCATGCGTTTTAATGTAAGTCTCTTTTGTTTTCGATGAGAATTACCTGGCAATGCATCTGTTGAGGTAGTCTGCGTGGCACTGGATCAGATCATCAACGCTGTTTATCTGCGTGCTGAGGTTGCACTGAAACTCATGCCAACTCACATCGATCACCTGACTAGCAATGTATTCCTCAATAACTTTGGCAAAATGCTGCATTTCATGCCGCCACAGCTGCAGCTTTCGCAGTTCAGCTGAGTTCCCAGCAGAGTGAATCATTGCTGTACACACAGATATAATTTCAAATTACGTAGCTATAAACTCATATGATCACCTTGCTTTATAAATATGATGTGTCCCTGTCCTGTAGCACATATATAACCTTGAGTGTTAAGAAATTGGCTTAGCAATAATGTAATGCAAAAACAAGGACATCAAAGAAATCATGGCATTAATCAAAAATAAACATAGTACTTATATTGAAAACTCCTAAAGAAGTAATATCAATTGAAAAGGTGTACACTGCACAGACTATCAGATTAGAAGAATGCAGAATTGTTCTTAGGCCTTAAACTAAATCTGCAACACATTTTAAACCTAAACTGCATCTCAGCGCTGAAACAATAGTACTTAACTTTTGGGCCAAAATCTATGAGTTGAAGACAGAAGTCTTTTCATTACCATTTTGTACACCCTATCTTTTGAAGACCACTTCTATTGATATTAATAATAATAATAATAATAGCGACGATTTATATGGCGCAGTAACACAGCCATGCCGTTACAAGGGCGCCTTACAAAAAGCATTTTGTGCCGCATGAACACATGCTGCTGCTTTTACTACAAGGGGGCATGGCTGAAAATGATTAGTCCAAGAAATATTAGCACCATCTACAAGTAGGCTATTCAGGGTATGCATGAGATGCAATCTTTCTGCTGTTGGACAGATGGCACACCATAAACTAACCGTCTCGTTTAAGTCTGCAGAAGATGTCATTGAGGATCCAAACTGTCCGTCGCAACTTGATCATGAAATTAAAGATCTGGCCATATTTGCGTAGACAACTCGCATTTATGATGATATTCACGGGCCAATCAACCTAAAAGCCAGGCAGTTAAATTATTCCAGAATATAATAAGGAAACCAAATAACCAGCAAGTTTATAAATAGATTAAATACTACTAGTGAGCATAAATACAATTTTGCATTGATGGCACAAAAATAATTCTTTTCATCATTATACTGAGAGACAAGAAGCCAGTGAAATGCGTCCAATGAGAGCAGAGTAGAGCTGAGAAACTGATCAAGGCACCCAATCAACCTGAATAGAATACAAACTGGTATAAAACAATAATAATCTAGAAATAATCTACTAATTAGTGAACAAGAGTCACAGCAGCAGCATCATAAAGAGAACAAGCCACAACACAGAATTGTTGAAGTTGATGATTAACAAAACTTTGAGTGACCAGATTGATATGTAGGTAAAAGCTCCTGGTTCAAAATGAACAGCAAGAAAGAAATATCAGGGAAAATCTCGGGCAATAACGGAAAGTGAAGAAGGGCCAGCGAGATAAACTGAGTCTTAGAGGGAACGGTTGGAGGTCATCCATTCAAAAAAAGCATCCATGGCACCAGAAATCAGTCCAGTGACCCCTGCAGTGGCAGCATAACAATGCGCATATGAACCATTGTCAGCATAAAGTTGATTTAATTTAAGAGTCATGTAAAAGAAGTGGTGAACCAATACCAAAGGTACACAGAATATAGAGCTAGGGGCTAAGGACTGAACCCTGTGGCACGCCTACAAGCCGCCTTGTAGGGACCTTGGGCAAGTCCTTCACTCGCAATTGCTCAGTGCCTCAGCATGAAACTCCAATTCAGTGTCCGCGCTGTAGTCAGGAGCGCTACTGAGTAGCAATCTTGAAGGGGTGCTATAACAAGTGCACATACAAACTTGCAATATCTTGAAGGCAGAAACACAGAGACCTAATATTATTCAGCATATTTCAACCCATTGCGTGCTGTATAAAATTTAGTTTCAATTTCTCTGAATTTAAGAGGGTTTTGTGAGGTCGCAAAGATGAGACATTTGACCGTACCGTGTAAGTCAGTTCCAAACAATCCAGTGCATCAGGAGCTAAAATCAACAATGTTCTCAATCACAAACACCTCAAAACAATCACCTTGTATATAACAATTTGCATCACAAAATCAAACCTAAACAATGTCAGCCATGTCGAAAAGCATTGACAAGCCAGACTCAGAATCTGAGCTACAATTACCAAAGATAAAATTAATTGCCAGCCAGTATACTTTATACTTCGAATGAACAGACACCAGTGGTAGCATCGGCTAAACCTACCAATGAACTGGCGATTGATTCATCGTACACATCACCATCGTGAAGCGAGCGTCAGTAGCGTTCATATAGTAGCTGCTAATAACTGACGGGACGTTTTTGGCTAATCCTGATTCAATGACAGTAATTCAACATCAACTGTCCATTTTAACATCAACAACTTGACGGTTGGATCATGGCTGCCGCAATTTTATCACATTATTATTACTAATCATTATCATTACTTCTGTGTATTATTTTACATTTCTGACCTATAACCTGGTGCGGTTTGTCACCTGGATTTGTCTTACTTTGAATTAAACGAATATCATAATAGTATAGTATGCCTATAGATGTGGTATATTTGAAGTAGGCCCACGAGTTCTCTTATACATCGCGTCACTTCCAGCCGAATCAATTACGAATAAACTCAAACCCTGCAGTCAAAGTGTTAAAGATATGTTACTTCAAATTAGGAAACCCATAACTACTCAATTACAAAGCATGCACTCAACTAATCTACAGGTGTCAAATTATATATCTGAATTCAATACAACTGCATAAATTACCATTCTTCTGAAGAAATGGCGGAAGAAACTTTACAACAAAGCTGACCGCCTGTGAGAAAACTGACTCTGCTGATAGCGAAGAAGACATTGCTTTTTGAAGAACTGTGTTGAGAAACATTGGATTCAATAACTCTGATGGCAGACAGGTGGAAGAAAGCTGAAACATTCATTCACAAAAAATAACAAACTTTAGAAAAAGACAAGATGAATATTCAAGTATATGTAATATATATATATATATATATATATATATATATATATATATATATATATATATATATATACAGGCTAAGACTCTAGATTTACACAAAAATTAGGAGATTCGTCCAGCACCTCTGACTGAGCAATTGAACCAATGCCTGCACATGCCTCATCCAATTGAACCAATGCCTGCACATGTCTCATCCAATTGAACCAATGCCTGCACATGTCTCATCCAATTGAACCAATGCCTGCACATGTCTCATCCAATTGAACCAATGCCTGCACATGTCTCATCCAATTGAACCAATGCCTGCACTTGTCTCATCCAATTGAACCAATGCCTGCACATGTCTCATCCAATTGAACCAATGCCTGCACATGTCTCATCCAATTGAACCAATGCCTGCACATGTCTCATCCAATTGAACCAATGCCTGCACATGTCTCATCCAATTGAACCAATGCCTGCACATGTCTCATCCAATTAGGGACATGGCTAATAGCCATCCATGTACACAGAGCATTACAGATGTATGCCATTGCTAACTAGGACATTGTGGCCACCTGTAAAAACAGTACTATTGAAAAGACAGAGGGGGACTAAAGTCTGAATGCTCTAAATCTGTCAGTTCTGTAGCAATGATAAGGGACTCAGTCTTCACCTCTAAAGAAGACAAGTTGACTATGTATGGATATCTGGCTGCCATTGTGTATTCTGTAGCAAAATATCTTAGTAGAGCTTAACAATAAACTGTCAAAAAGACAAAGTCTAGCCTTTAAATGGCATGGAAACATTAGAAGAGTCCCTAAAGTTGCATTGGTCCTTGGGCTGATTTACTTATTTACCTAAATCATTTATTAAACAATTCATTCAATTACTTGGACAAAGATGTGACAATTTCACATAAACACATGCATAAATGTTTTATAAATCTAAACACAGAAGTAATATACAAACAGTAGTATTTGACTATATCTGATCATATTTAAGTACTTCCATTTCTTGGAAAAACTTACAAAAGCAACGTTATTGTACCTTCTCAAATAGCTGACTGCACAGACTTTGACTGAATTCACCATTCTGCAGTACAAGGAATTGCTGCAGAGTCAGAAAGTGGTTTTCAATTTCTTTATCAACCATGAAGTAGTTGACAACACTTTGATTAACAAGCAAAATCCTAAAGATAAAAGCACAAAACTTAAATCCTCTCCCATCGAGACACAACAGTTTAATGCAACATGCAGACAACTTATATTTTACTAGACAGAGCAAATAAAGCAAATTCCCTTCACAAATTATGTCATTTAGTGTTAAGAAAATTCCCTTCACTCACATCATTTAGTGTTAAGAAAATTAACTTTGTGCTCCACTTAAAACTTATCTATTTTTGATTGCTTATCAACCATAGGCTGACTCTGTCTCAACCAGCTGGTGATTACGTATTGATTTTGGTGCACATCAATGTGCATTAGTAGACATTAACGGTATAGAAGTTAACTACTTAAAATTAAAAATGTATTCTAATGACTGTGGTCAATTCAAAAAGAAATTGCGTACAGATCTGAGCTGAGACTTACTGGGTCGCAAGCGATGCATTGATCGATCGTTTGATGAAGAATGGGAGAGAGATGAAGCTGCCTGATTGCGATAACTGAGGATCAGTCATTTCTGTAGTGATGGCATTAACTGAATGTTTCCAAGGCATTAGATCAATCAAACCCAGGGAATCTGAGAAAAGAGTAAGACATAAAAAACAATGATTGCTGGTGTCTTCTAAGTGGCTATCAAATGCTCTACACCAGTCTATAATCACGTTAAATATGATTTAGAGCAGAAAATATCATAATCAAGCAAAAAATGCACAGAAAACTAAAACACATTACACACACACACATACACGCATACACACAGTGAGAGGTGGCAGCATATCGCGCAGCACATGTCATGTCTCCACCCAGCAGCACCCGATCGATGGACTATTGTAATTGTAATTGTAATCGTACATTTATATAGCGCCCCTTCAAGAGAACTCCTCAGAGGCGCTCCCAACCTGACACCAAACCACAATCAAAGAGAATGGCTTTCAAACGCTTGCGGAAAAGGGGCAAAGAAATACAAAGAAGTTCATTGCGGAGACTAATAGGTAACTTATTCCAGAAAGACGGACCGACCAAAGCAAAGCTTCTGTGCAGCACTGTGGAAGATCGAGCCATAGGGACAACCAGGTCACCATGCGTAGATGATGCTGATCGTTCATTCGTCATTCATCTATCCCACAAATCCCCAGATGCAGTTACAACAGACATTCGTCATCTGCAGGTTATTAGGAGCTGGGTGGTAGCAAAAGTCACTCCAAAGACCCACATCACTTACATCACTTATCCAATGAGATGAAAAAGCAACACAGCTGCAGATGCATCATTGAGCGTTAGATCTAAGACTTGAACATACGTTAGGAAGTCCATCCCTTCTCATAAAGTAACGTAGACCAACATAACACATGGAAAAATATCGTAAAAAAACGTACAAGATCCTGAGCAGCAAGAACGAACAAGTCTGATACATGCAAACTTAGAACCTAGCAACCTTAATCTCCAACATATTAGAAATTGCTGAACTAATGCCGTGTTAATAACGCAAAGTATAATGCATTGAAAAGACACAGAAATCGAACAATGACCGAGGTGGTTAGTGACATAATGTGGCACAGAACTCAATTGACTTCAATTGACAGCAATTACAGCAAGAGAATGCAATGAGTTTTGAAGACATTTCAAATCCAAAGAAGATCTTTCTCACCAAGATATCTGTGATCATCTGTGTAACGTTCAACGCCAACGTCAACCCAAAACTGTTCATGCACGTCAGCTGAGGAAACACTCGTTAGACCTTAAAAGCAGACAATGCAAAAATAGACAAGGGGCACAGACAAAGTAAATCTCAAACAAAGTTAACAAAAATAGACATATAACAATTATTTAGCCAAACAAATATTATTTTAATTATTTAGCGAAACAAAGACATAAGTAAATTTACAATTCACCTATGCAAGTTATTCACGTATATGAGAAAGAAAAACTGAAGAAAAGAACCTGATTCTTCTGTCACATCTTCTAGTTCCTTCTGTCCTGAAGAGTCTTTTTCTCCATACAGTAGCATTTGAACAGAGGAATCGGACGAATGACCATGAACATTGCGCGCACGAAAGCGCTCAGTCCGCACAGCATCCACATCAACGCGCTCGGACTCAGTCAGCGCATTCACCTTTTGATTTGTTCGCAGATGAAAACCGGTCACATGACCATCGTCGCTCGTTGTCTGCTTGTCAACTGATTGACCTTCGACCGGTTTACGAAGATGTCGACGAATCTGGAAGCTGCTGAACTCATTCCACGCGGATTCTTTTGTTGCGTGCATCTCACTGTTTCTCTTCAAATGTGGCGCCGGAACATCAAATTCCATTCGAGAAATCTGAGAGATGTGACCGAAGATGTTTGGCGGTCTGGATTTTGGTGCATCTGGTTGAGATTCCGTTGTTGCATTCACCACAGAATTCATCTTTAGATGATGTCTCTGCTCAAGATTGTCGTGCTGCGACTCAAGAGAGATCGATTGTCCTGGAACCGTCTTAAGATGAGACTTCTGCGGCTGTTGCTCTGTCTCTGTTGTTGCATTCATCAATTCACTCATCTTAACATGAACCACCGCAGTCACAGACTCTTCCTCAGATTCTTTTGACACGTGCTGACCTTCATACTGACCTTCATTCCTCATCAGATGTATTGTATTTGACTTCTGTAGCACCAAGCCCTCGTCACTTTGTTCTTTCCTCTTCACCTTATCGCTTTCCATGCCATTGTCTTCTGATTCGGCATAGGTTCCACTTATGTTCAATTCTTTGAACCCATTTATTACAGAGTCTATTTCACTCTCAACATTACCTTCAGAATCTACTTTCATATGAGTGACATCACATTCCACACCATTTTCCACCATACTTCCCCTTTCATTCCCAGCATTTGTCAGCTGGCTTTCTATGCCTTCTTCTGAGCTGCTCTGTACACTTTCCGATCCTGTCAATTGCTCTGTGTCTTCGCATTCCACTCGTTCCATGCATACTTCGTTGTGTCCACCTGAGATGGAGTCGTCATTCACAGGCAAAACAAGTGAATTAGCCCTCACGTTATCTGAATCCTCAACTGCCTTTTGAGCCCACAATGGCAGATGAGACATAGCATCACTGCCAATCACAGAGACATCAGCCTTGCTGCTACTTGGCTCTTCCTCTGATTTATCATCAGTACATCTAGTCTCACTGGCTGATTCAGCCCATTGTGGTAACTTGGCATCAGGATCAGGACCAGGTAGATGATGATGAGGATGAGGAGTGGAGTCAGACTCAACTGCTGAAGCAGATTTCTGAAACATAGACATAATACCAGATTGTAGCAGTCACTATGCCATTATTTCTGCAGGATCATGAAAGTCTTGTTGTTAGTGTGCTCTAGATACAGACATCAGGATCAATCCTCATCAGGGCATAAGGATGAGCCGAGATCTCTGCTCCATACACTTGAATTCACTAAGAAACTCAGATATAACTTGAGCAAACTGACTAAACATCATTGTACGTAGACAGATACATGATATAGTGGACTTAAAAACACAGGCCAAAAGAAGACTAAATGACTAATGTTTCACACTCACGTCTGCCTTTAAAGGTCAGCTGAGGAGGTTCTGACTCTTCTTCTTCCTCCTCCTCTCCTACTTTAAATTCCTATTCTCTCATAAAGTTTCAGTTGTCAAGAAATTGTCACCACAAGCAGCAGATCACAACTAAATGCAAACACACAATGTAAAACAAAACTGGAAATTCACAGAAATGGTTTCTCACCTTCTGCATTTCTTCTTCAATCTGCATTTCTTCCTTCATCTGCATTTCTTCTTTCGTCTGCATTTCTTCTTTCGTCTGCATTTCTTCCTTCATTTGCATTTCTTCCTTCATCTGCATTTCTTCTGCCTGAAGGAATTCCATTCTTTTTCGATCGAGTCTGTGCCGATGAACTCTCCACAGTGCTCTCTGTTCCCTGAGCACTGCATCCTCGCCCAGCTTAGCATAATACTCAACGAGCTCTTCCCTGAAGCAAACAACAGACACCAAACAATAGCAGCAAAGGTGTTGAGTGATTCGCAATACTGACCACAGCATACTGACCACAGCTGACTGACCAACTACTTGACACTTTTCTCAGTATTGATGTCATGCGTGCAATTATGCAGACAGATGAAGTGGTGCTTGAATGATTCAAAATATCTGTGCCATCCATGACCATTGCTCAAGTGCTTTTTTGAAGTTGAGAAAATACGAAAATACATTTACAAAGCACAGGTTACGCAGGTTCATCTGCTTAGATATACAGCAGTGGCCAAAGGTCACCGTCTGAATGATGAATTTGGACTTCAGAAGAGCAGGAGAAAGTCGTCTTCAGTGATGAGCCAGTGATCGCACACGTCTCTCAGCAACGTTACCTGACTTGTCTCTCCAGTTCAGAATCAGCCGTTGCTTCCAGCAGTTCCTGCTTTGAAGACGATTCCACTCGGACCTTGTCCTCCTCCTTCTCCTTTGCCTTCTCTTCTTCTTTCCTCTACAAAATAGTAATCAACAACAGAACATTTTCATCACAAACGTCCTCACAGATAAAAGCTATTGACGAAATTAAGCTGCAATATCAATTTTGTTAATTATAGACTAAAATCCTACTTAGAGTGCTTCGATCGCATGAAAACGAATTCGAAAAGTAACTGATTAGAAAGTAACCACCATAGTTAGTAGAATGTGATCTCAGCTGAACTTAGTCTTGCTTGCATGTACAGAATATTACATGACAATTACTAAAGTGCTATTACTACAGAAAAGAGTCCAGTAATATACTTGTCCGGTAATTATAACCATCTGCATTCATTTAACACAAGGCAGAGATGTATGCGCAATGACTAAAGACCACAAACACGCAGCAATAACTAGCACACAGACTTTCTCATATAGAGTTATACACACGAATGCAGTAGCTAGCTGTAACAACTTCCTGTACAGTTGTTGCTTTTCCATTTCCTTTCTTTGACTGACATAGGTAAAAATACGCTGCATAATAACACGTTCAACTACCATTTTCTATATTTATTTAGCATAAGCCAAATATTTAAAATTGCGAACAGCAAGCATCAATGTTCTCATTCAGAGCAAGAACAGCTAGCTGCCACAGAGAACAGTTTCACGCACAATGAAGAAATTGAGGCCAAATTTTCTAAAGATGATCTTAGGGTCAATGAATCAATGAACATTACAATAAATGGCAGAAAAACAAATCCAAAATACAGATATTATAAGAGACATTCTATTCGGGTATCAGGTTTTGGCAAAAATGTGTGCACTATTTGACACAACAGGATAAAGCTGATCTGGTGTGGCTTATAACAATGATGGAAATATTATGTATACACTAAACAAAGTATACATGTCAACAGACCAAAGTAGGATATGCTGCTATTTCTACGATAATTCATGATATTCCAATTACAACCAACTCAGCTAAATGTTCAGTTATGTGCAGCTTGAATATCTTGACTCCCAATATAAATGAGTTACCCAACTTGTACTGAAATGTGCACAAAGTCACACAGCAATGTGTGATGTATGATTGCATGTCAACTTAGGAGCATTGACAGAAGTTCTGACTTGATCTGAATTTCTGAGCTAACTTTCACCTTTTTCTCCTGCTCACAAAAGAAGTTCTGACTTGACCTGAACTTCTGAGCTACCTCTCACCTTTTTCTCCTGCTCTCAAAAGAAGTTCTGACTTGACCTGAACTTCTGAGCTACCTCTCACCTTTTTCTCCTGCTCTCAAAAGAAGTTCTGACTTGACCTGAACTTCTGAGCTACCTCTCACCTTTTTCTCCTGCTCTGACTGTTGCTTCAGTTCTGCAAACAGAAGGCGTTTCTTCTCATCTTCTCGCCTCCGACTGTCAAGGATTCGAACTAAAACAAAATGAAACTTGTGATCATGAACAGAAGTTCAGACTTGACCTGAACATCAGCTTTCTCACACATTTCTTCTGATTATTTCAGTCTGATATTAATTTTGATACACGCATGAAATATCAGTTTGGACAGTGAAGCCAATATGGACCACAATAATATTATTTAGAGTTAGGGAGCTAGATAGATCAGATTGCCATGTATTGTTGAAAGGTTATGATGTCAATCTATTTTTCTTAACATACATGTTTGTCAACATGCCTAGTGTCTATTATAATATTGTGTCTTGCTCAATGCAATGTAATGAACCCTCTTGCCCGAAGAACAACATAGCTTAATCAGACCATTACAGAAACCTAATTTCAAGTGGGAGGGCCACATTTTCCATTTCTCACAATACAATAATAAGTCAAGTTACATTAAAAAGGTTGTTGATAAACTCAATTTGTAATCATTAAAATCTGAATTGAATCGTGACAAGCCGATGTGAAAGCATTTGTCACACAAAGTGTGAAATTCTGATGAATAAAGTAACTCGGTAGGTCAGTTCGGCCAAAAACAGTCTCACACACACAATGGTACATGTAGCCTATAGCCAGTCTCATATTTTCTAGACTAATACAAGTCCATAACGAATGAATTACATGGTTTTTCAGATGTAGATCTAATTGAGAAGGTCAACATATGAAAAAAAATTAAAACTTGTTCAAAGCAATTATTTTTAGCATAGGCCATTAACACGCAAAATATACTAAAACATATTTCTTAGAAGCAGTCTGCATAATGAATGCAATACTAGGCTAACTAAGCACTGTACACTATGTATAGGCTGGATAAATATACACAATGCCATGTTGTAAATTGAATTGAATTTGCAACTGGACCTTGGAAAGTTTCCAAACAACTTAACAAGAATTACTCCATGTTCAAAGAATGCATAAATATAAAAGATAACAGAAGACTCTGACTTCACAGATGAAGAAAGTGAGGATAATTTAACTCAAAACTGACCACAAACCATAGTTGAACTGTTTCATAGCAATGCATAATTGACAAGGACAACTCTTACCCTGCAGACGCTGCAATTCTTCAGCAGCCATCTTGTGCGCCCGCGCCACTAACTCCTGCTTTGCCTTCTCTGCCTGAATTTTCATGTCTTGTCTACATAAAAATCATCTGAATATTATGAGTACCAGAAGTTTCTAAAAAAAATTCTGTTCAAAGTCAAGGCATATATAAGAATAACAAAAGATGAAGTGCTGAGATAAGAGTTATCAACAAATAATATGTGACATTAACAATGACTCTCTCAGGTGCAAATTTCATCTTCAGACAAAGGAATCTGCATTTGAAATCTGATGGCAAAAACATGATACCCAATTGCAAAAGTGCTTCAAATGACAACTCTTCAAAAAGAGTAATGCAGTACATCCACCGTCCACTTAAGCCAGTTTCCCATAAAAGAATCCGTCAGGTCAAGTTAAGTAGGATTGACTGGCAAGGCACAGCTCTAAAGTTGCACTCGTCAGTCAAACAATATTTGATTAATGGCATTCTTGTGTATCTTAACAACAATTCAATTTCAAAGCAAGTAGCACACACCAGTCCATCATTAACCAGAATGCTCCTAATTAATGCTAAAAATTATCAATCAATGCATGAAAGATCCCTTAATGCATGGAGCAAACTGCTACTTGCCTATAAATGAATTGAAATAATTCAGATAACAGGTTTTATGAGGAGTAACTATGCAGCGAAAAGACTAAGAAAATGGACAAAAAATACCAAGAAAACAAAGAGAAAACACAGATAAAAAAAACAGAGAAAACAAACAAAAGACAAAGATACAGACAAAGAGGGAAAGAGACAAAGAAGCAAAGAGACACTGAAACAGAAACAAGCAGGCAAAGGTACAGACACAGACAGAAAGAGAGAGAAGCTGAGCAGATCACCTGGTACGGGAGCGTTGTCGAGCAATTGCCTGCATTCGTCCAAGGTAGATCTGAGCGCTTTGTTCACGTAACACGAGCTCTGGTTCTGAGAAAGTCAGTCGCAACTGAGGTAAACTGCTCAGCTCTTCCATCAACAGAAAATGCTGTCAGAAACATTCAACGCCGTTCTGAGGTAGAACCACACAACAAACTGCAGCGTTCTTTCATTATAGACAGTAACAAAGGAATTTGCTATTGTAGTCAGGATCACAGCAAATAGTTGAGCATAGCATAGCCTCTAACAATCATATTGCATTCCTTACACTGTCTGCTCAATGAGCAGACTCTATTTGAAAATTGGCCTAATATTTGAACCATTTGACAATTTTACTCAACTACTTGCTGATCTCTCGGACATTAAGATAACAATGCATCAGAGTTCACTAGATAAATTCTATTTTGGCTAAGGCCAACCAACATTTTGCAAATAAGCATTCAAAATATAATATTCATATCAAAAGGCCCCAACTCACCAAACTACAGAGCAAAGAAGCTGAGTCTAGAAACACATGACTGTAAGGTTAAGATGTTTTTTTCTTCTAATTGTAATTGTAATTGAAACATTTATATAGCGCCGCTCACAGATTCAGTGGCGCTCCCGACCCAAGCTAGTGCTCCCGCTAACAAACAGTATAGTTTTCAGGCGTTTACGAAACAGGGGAAGAGAAAGGCCAAGAAGCTCAGAACGTAGCTTGTGCAGAAGGCGGTTCCAACTAGAAGGGCCAACATATGCGAAGCTTCTGGACTGGGCCGTAGCTCCACGCATGCGCGGGACAACTAGAAGGCCATTGGCAGCCGAGCGAAGGGCGGAGCGGCCAGGAAGAGAGGAGACCAAGTTACACAATACCCGAAGATAAGAGGGGGCTACCCCGAGAAGAGAGTTGCGCATAAGAGTCAATGCGCTGAGGTACAGGAAGCCAATGAAGAATGTCCCTAATAAAATCAGATATGTGAGAGAATTTTGGAAGACCAGCAATTAGGCGGGCAGCAGCGTTAAGTATTGACTGAAGTTTAGAGAGGTTAAGGGAGGAGAGACCAGCATAGGCAGAGTTTCCAAAGTCGACTCTAGAGCAAATCAAAGCATGGACAAGCGCCTTGACCGCTTGAAGGGAGAGTGAGTGGCGGATAGTACGCAATTGTCGCAGGTGATAGAAGCAAGTCCGAGAGAGATTCGGTTAACATGGTCAGTAAGAGAAAGGATTGGATCCAGAGTAAAACCCAGATCACGAACAGTTGGAGAAAATTGGATATCTGGGTACAACATGCTGAGGAGATCCATATCAATCTTGGCAAGCTGGACTCTACCACCAAGCCAGATGAATTGGGTTTTTTCAGAGTTAAGGCGGAGACGGTTAGAAGACATCCATTGGTTCAGTTCCATAGTAGCGTCAAGGATAGTAGCAACCAGTGAAGAGGCAGCACTGGGAGAACCGTGGACAAATGCTTGTGTATCATCAGCGTACTGATGAGCAGAGGCACCCTTGCGGGATAATAGGTTCAATAGATCTGCAGTATAAAGGATGTATAGAAGCGGTGCCAGGACAGAGCCTTGAGGCAGACCGTAGGGGACAAAGGTCCAGGAGGAGAGTGTGGGCCCAAAGATCACAGATACAGAGCGATCAGAGAGGAAAGAACTAAGCCAAAGGAGGGCAGAGGCAGTTCTAAACTACGTAACGTAGATATTTTCTAAATATGCTCATATAGATTTTATTACAGAAATATAATTAAAATAACATGCAGAAACTACACCTCAGAATCTCAACGTACAGACATGAAATAACAGTAAGAAAATAAATACTTTAAAAAATTTATCAGCAAACAACTGTGACATTACGTTAAGTCTGAAAATGCTTTACCTGTGGATTGCACAGCCTTAGCAAATTGATTGACTTGCCACACAGGAAAATATCGTAAGTAAGATCAGCAAGAAAAGATGGAGCGGCCTTCAAAGGATCCGGATCAACCAGCGTATAACCTTCAGTCCAGTAGTGTCCATCTAAATTTATAAATGACAAAGATGCTCAGATCACATGAGTCGTAAAAATAAGCCTTTAACAATTACAGTTACCACAGAATCACTCAACTTCATTCACCAGATAACAATTTGGGGCGCGGTGGTGGCGTTGCTGCCTTGAAGCCGGAAGGTTCGAATACACCTCAAGTTGCCGCGTAGGGACCTTGAGCAAGTCCTTCACTCGCAATTGCTTGAGCGCTTCGGCATGAAACTCCGCGCTGTAGTCGAGAGCGTCTCTGAGTAGAGAGTTGAAGGGGTGCTATAGAAATGGATAAATAAAAAAATAATAAATTAAGATATTATTTGTTGGCTCTCAATGGCCAGACTTTCAATGGTGCACTGGGTTTCAAATCTTGATGTGCTACATAGTATATCAAGGTGACAATTCTTTCCAAAGTCATGTAATTCACGAGAAATAATTGTCTTGTTATCACAGAGTTTGTACTGCAAGAAAACGTCTTAGTGGTCACCTTAACAAAGATCCAACTCCAGCGCTTTTAGAGGTACATTCCTCGTGAATCGCCCAAGAGTCTTCTGGCTTGCCTGCAGTCAGTCCTCAATGCTACTGCGAGACTGCTGTGCAACCGGACGAAATATGATCGTAACACCGTTACTTCGCGATGTTTTACACTGGCTGCCTGTTCCCCAGAGGATCAAATTCAAGATTTGTCTACTCCTTTACAAGTCCCTCCACGGAGCTGCGCCCGATTATGTGCGTGATTTCTGCATCGGGACTCACTCCTCCGCCTCCGGGTTGCGACTTAGATCGCTTGACAAAAGCGATCTTCGCGTACGGCGGATGAAAACCCGATTCGGTGACCGCGCTTTCTCGGTGGCCGGCCCCAGATGCTGGAACAGTCTTCCTCCCGCTCTGCGAGCGGCTGGCTCAGTTGACTCCTTCAAATCTGGACTCAAGACTCATTTATTCCTCAAGGCCTATCCTGCTGTTTAGTTTAGTATGTGAGGCGCCCTTGTAACTGCATGGCTGTGTTACGGCGCCATAGAAATCGTCATTGTTATTATATTATTATTATTACATAAAACTGGTGAGCAAAGTGCCTCTTTTCGCTGTCTCAATACCAGTTTTTCTCCCTTGATTTCTCGCACTGGGAGCGCCTCTGATTAGTGTGTACTTCAAGAGGCGCTATATAAATTTAAAGAGACAATGCAATACATAATAATGAGCAAATGTTTAAGAATGCTTCAGTGCATCATCTTAACTGTTGCCACTGTCACCACCGTACCAATATCATGAGCAATTAACATTTGATTATCCAATTGATACTAAAGTCAAACCACAACTTTGGTAGTCCAGTAATAAAGACCTGCAAATGAGCTACCTTGATAGCTGACCTACGAAACATAGTTTTTTTTATTTTCACTATTTTTCTTTTTTCTATTATCATCTTTGTACGCTTCATGATTGGAGATGAACTTGCCTCGAAATCGTAGGAAATCTTCGTTGGCCTGCAGCATAAATTCACCGTACTGATCTCGGCACACACCGTGGAAAACCCAATCCTGTACGAGTCTAACATAGCAAAAAAGCATCACAGAATGAAGTTACTTTCATTCTTAGATTTAACACAATGTTGCAAAACAAAAGATCTATCAGTTTTGATGTTATCAACTCTGAGCAATTCATTCCATACCAGATCATCCGATTCTCTTTAAGAACTTCTTCTCAACTGCATCTCTGGATACAAAGCAAACCCTTAGTTCAGAGCCTTAACCTATAGCTTTAGCTCTGTGGTCAATCAATTCTCATATACCTGTCAGTCTCTTGATAAACTACTGATAAATCCCATACTCAGAGCAATTATAAAACAATTAAAAGAGATTGAAATCTCTGCAAAGGTACTTCTTACAGCAAAATATATCTTACATAAAGCAAGATGCATCACTTTCACAAATAAAAAAGACTTCACAATCATGTTCCTAAAATGATGCTCTTAAGCTCATGAAGTTCACAATAATAAAATTGTGAGTTGCTGTATCAACAAAATGGCAGACAGTCAGGTTTTTTTCTGACGCCATGCGGTTCAAATGTTAATTTTTTTAAATGAAGAACATAATTATAGTGCTAATCTTCCAGCTATTTATTGTATACATATATTTCACCACATAAACTCTCAATTGAATTACATCTCATGAGAACATACAAGATGTTTTAATTTCTGCGATTGTGGAATAATAAACGTGTAGTGCCTCGAACCAAATAGAAATAAATATTTTCAATTAATTGGATTGAATCCAGATTTGTGAAAACAACAGACGATAAATATCCGGATTCAGAAATTGGCAAAAAATGCCAATTTTGTTGCACCCGCAAGAACTGAATAATCCAGTGTTTATGCAACAGGTTTTAAGTAAATAAATTTTATTTCTCGTAATTATGTAGCTAAGTTCATTTTTGCCTCCAGTGTTTAGCCCAATATAATCTTAAAAACTTAAAGGTAAACATACTCACATTAAATATGGCGTACAAGTCGTCTGAAGCAGAGAAAGCATGAGATGACTATGTTCGCTCGCATCCATTGCAAGACATTCGTTGTACAGATAAGACAACAGATGACAACCCTGGTCAACAGCCACAATGCAACAAGTAGTAAAAAAGACTGCAGGTCAATTAACAATGCAACTGTATATACAAACTGTAATAATATCTTATGCACTGATTATTAACTTGCATTAATTTGACTTTATTTCTCTATTTAACCTAGACCATCATTTATCAAAACAATCAACTAAGTAACTAGGCAGTTGACAACCAATATTACACAATAGTAACCAATATCACTGGATTGTAATGGTCGTGTTGTCCGTCCAACAGGACAGCATTCAAGATCCATTATCTGATGTAAAACTGATAGCACAGTCAAAATCACTCAGTCACTGAAGTCCAGTTACTGTTACTCGTTTTTATGTTTCAAGTGTTTTGTTTTTCAACAAATTGAATAACATTTTACAAATGCATGTGATCATATACCCAGAAGTTGGGTACACATATATGTATATGTTACAATTCATAGTATATGTCTTGAATACACATATATGTATATGTTACTCACCTTTCAACTACTTTCATGGAAGTGAGCAAAGTCTATAAGAATTTTTAATATTTTAATAGCATCAATGTAATAATAATAATCTTTGTTTAACGTCAAACTGACACATTGCAGTATCAATATCATTACAATTCATAGTATGAATGGTTGATCACAAATTATTACAGAAGTCGAATATAACTGTAGTACATCTTGAATACACACAACTTTGGTCATTTTAGGTTTGATCATATTGTAAGTAAGTAAATAATCAAATCCATTTACTTATGTGGTGCAATAGTGCACAAAAAACAATTGATGGTTGTTTCCAGTAAAATCATATTTAAAACCTAATTTTCTGTTGAGAAGTCCTTTCAAAGTCCATTTGCTCATGAAAAACAGAACACAGTGAGTCATCAAAATGAAACAGATGAGTCTTATAGTTAAGCTCTAAATGACATCAATAATAATAATAAAATAATAAAAATAATAATAATAATAACAATGACGATTTCTATGGCGCCGTAACACAGCCGTTACAAGGGCATCTCACATAAGCTTACGATATACTAAACAGTAGGAAGGCCTTAAGCAGCAGATAAAACAACAGATCTGCACAATGAATTCCTTTCGACCAGATACCAAAATGCTGGAGAGCCCAAAAATGTCTTCGTGCAAAGCATACCAAGAGTCAAAGTGTTCACTAATCAAATAATATGTTTGTAAGTGTACAGGGTGACCAAACTACAAGACAGATTTTAATCTTAAGCAGCTGGCACGATGAATGCACATATGGTTTTAAGACATTGATATACAGAGAAAATAAACAATGTGTTTGGAATATTTGAATAAATGCAAATTAAACAGTTAATCTGCTAGAAAATCTAAAGGACATGTACCATTGGAAAGTTGTCGTCATCTTCACCATCACCATTACACATGCAAAGCTGAGCAAGAAATCTAAAATACAAGAAGATTAACAACCACTAAAACCAGTACAGTAAAGCACCATTAGTCCGTTTTCATGCGGCCAATGGAAGGCAAATTCTGGCTTCTTCTTTTTTAAATTTTTCTCATTCAGAACCTCAAGCGTCATCCTTGATAGTTCAGTCGCTTTGATTTCACATAAATCGTCCACTTGAGTTTTGGTTCTATCGCATTCATCGGACATTCATCATATCCAGCATTTGATTACAATGAAATGGCAAAAACAGTTGATAGTGTACTGATCAACTGCCATTAGTTTAGATTAAATGAATGCTCAATATTCAAACTATGGTTGCTACATCTTCTTTTTCTTCATCAAATGCACATATATGTGCATTAATGACTTCCTGTTCAGTGGTGCTCCCCTTCACCACTTTAACTCTTTGAACCCGAATTCCCGCTATAGCGGGACGGTATCCATAGAGTTACGGGAGCTCAGGGTTCAAAGGGTTAAGATTACACGCCATAACTACTTTACGGCCCAGTCTTCTGTAATATTTTATAACATTGCCAACGCCATACTTCACCATTCTATTTGGTAGCATAAATTTTCTTATACTGAATTGCTAATTGTAGCTACTCCAATGCAATTGCAAGATTATTGTTTGCACCAGCCGTGCCTCATGTTTTAGGATTCACCTACCACAAACGTGTTGACCTATTGACTCACCACCATCATCAAATCACTATTCAACTCACTATTTTACTCTAGATTTTGTATAACATATTGTGGACCTGGCAAGCATACATCCATGCATTAACTTCACATTTATCAGCCTTGCGCAGACATGCACATAATAAGTCTCTCTGTGTCTCTGTCTCTCTCTCTCTCTTAAATAATAAGCACATAATAAGTGCCTTCACTAATAATCAACAAAGTCATAATCAACACAGCCATGACTACCAATGCAGACAGAATCACAGCATTTTATTTATAGATTCAGAAAGATAACAACAGAAGATAAAAACGTCAGCCGATGATTCAGCAATAGATGAGAGAGAAGACTAGCCAAACGTCTAACCTCATTTGGTTCATTGCTTTCCGGAAGGCATTGACAACGTCAAGCAGAGTGTCTGATGATGGAATGGACAGGATGTAAGCCTCATAGTGCTGCAGGTACTTTCTGATGGCGCTTCGAAATGACTCGAGCACCAAACCAAACCTGTCCGTGGACCGTGGCTGGCGCGCCTCCGCAAAACGACTCAATCGATGGAAGTCAATAGCACATTGAACGGCGCCACTGCACAGCGCTGCTACTGCCACCGGAGACAGACCCACGACAGACAGACCTTCACTCACAGAGAAAATGTCCTACAACACGCATACTCAGCATGCTTAATAGCGTTTAGTCATTAATCCTTCACATCAGGTCTCATTCTAATCTTAACTTAAGAAACCACAAGTGCAACTTAATTTATGTAACATTCCACTACTGGTACTTCTTTCTTCCCATTTTCTTTCTTTTTTCCCATTTTCTTTCCTTCTTTCTCTTTCCTTTCCTATTTCCAAAACTGATTATTTCCTCTTTCTGCACTTCTACTTTTTTATGTAACCTAATGGCTGACTACCTTGTCGAGAGGAAAAGAGTCTGACGGCAATCCAATAAGAAGGTTGAGAAGATCTTTGACGAGACATTTTGTACTGATCATGTCAACCGGTGGCATTCGAAGAGCTGGATCCATCACCTGCAGCTGGCGATGGTGGTAGCTACACATGTGGTTGAAGGCTTCTGGACCGGCCTCTGTCAAGTAAGGTCTCTCGGGCTTCAGCATAAACCTGATAATAAAGATATAAGACACACAAAGTGATTGAGAAGTCAAATTATCACAGCTCAAGCGATTATCAATTAATTAATCAATCATTCGATGAGTCATCCGTCATTCTTTCCTTTATTAACCTGTTCTGCAAGTCATTCATTCTCTGTCTCAATTCATAAAGGCAAAGAAACAAAGGCAATATATATATATATATACAGGGTGCGGCCAAAAAAAATAACCCATTACGAAAATTGCGATTTCTCGAAAACCGCTGAATATTTTCTTACAAATATTTTCATTCTTATTCATAACATATCTCTGCGTATTATTTGAAAATTTTATGCCAGTAGCTTTGTATTTGTGATCATGACATCAGGCAGAAGAAAGAACTGCATTTTTTCAATTTAACACGGCGTTCACGAAATAGAAAATCCTAATTTTACATAAAGTAGCCTGCAGTGTGCCATAATAAGGTTTTCTTCACCGATGAAAAGATCTTTTACATCAATCCACCCATTAATACTCAAAACAACCGCGTCTGGGCAAAGAAGAAAAAAGCCGATATCCATCCAAGCCGCCTGTTGGTCAAGAGAGCCAAGTTTTCTCCCAACATCATGGTTTCTGCAGGTGTCAGCTATGAGGGCAAAGGACGCTTGCATTTCACTGACGAGAAGGCCAAAGTCAAAGCTAAGTATACTACGTGGAGAATCTTTTGCCTAAGCTTGTCGATGACTGTCACACTGTCTTGGGAAATAAGTTCACTTTTCAGCAAGATGGAGCGCCCGCTCACGGCGCCAAGCTGGCCCAAGGTTGGTTAACAAGCCACTGTCCGGACTTCATCGACAAGGATTCATGGCCGCCAAATTCCCCAGATATGAACCCACTCGACTATGCTGTCTGGGGTGCAATGCTTGAGACCTACAACAAACTTACCACAAAGACGAAGAACATTCCTGAACTGAAAACTACGCTGCAAATCATCTGGAATGGCTTGCCACTTGAGACCATTCAGAAATCTGTTCTGGGCTTTCGAAAACGTCTGCAAGCTTGCGTAAAAGCAAACGGTGGTCACTTCGAACATTCATTGCTCAAAACTTAACAGTTTGGCCTAATCTTGTCAGTAACAATAAGTAACCTTGTGCTTTGTTACATTTCTGTTTGCGTCGCTACTTTGTTACTTATTGCTGTTATTGCTGTCACTAGATGTCTGTTGAAACGAAAATAACATTGTTTCACTTCAGGGTTGCACCATTTTGGTGTTAATGAATCGAATTTCATTAGATTTAGCCAAGTTGTAGATAGGTATGTGTCTAATACACTGGCGAAGTTTTATAACAAAATATTCAGCGGTTTTCGAGAAATCACAATTTTCGTAATGGGTTATTTTTTTGGCCGCACCCTGTATATTATAATATGAATGTATATATAATTATATATATATATATATGCGTGTATAAATATAAATAAATATACTTAAAATATCATAACTCCATTCTACCTACTTAGAGCAGCACGGGGCCCGGTAGAGTAGTGGTTAACACGCTGGCCAAGAGTGCGAGAGGTAGTGAGTTCGAGCCCCCGTTGGGCGGATTTGCTTTGTAGGCTGCCATCGGCGCCGTGTAATTGCAAAGCTGTCTGTTCAGTTAGTAGTTAAGTTTAATTAAGATTACTGCATAACTTGTAAATGTAAAGCGCAGTGCGTCTTGCAGGCGTTTAATTAAAGAAAAAATATTATTATTATTATTATTATTAATAACTTAATATCAATTAATCAATCATTCGATGAGTCATCCGTCATTCTTTCCTTTATTAACCTGTTCTGCAAGTCATTCATTCTCTGCCTCAATTCATAAAGGCAAAGAAACAAAGGCAATATATATATATATATATATTATAATATGAATGTATATATAATTATATATATATATATATGCGTGTATAAATATAAATAAATATACTTAAAATATCATAACTCCATTCTACCTACTTAGAGCAGCACTCAATAGCTCTGGTTGCAAACAGAATGATTTATGATTTCATTAAGAACTTCTCCAGATGTAAAGCATCAATGTTCAAATTTATTCATAAAACAAATCAGAATCCACCATAAAAAGCCAACTTGCTAAAATTCAGGAAAGAGCTGAAATTTAATCAAGGCACAGCTCAGCACCATGCTACATTTCAGTGTTCAGCACTTAACCTGCCAAGACTTTCCGTCTCCTGTCTGTGATGAAGTCCGCCATTGACTGATGATGCAAAAAATTCGCAGTAATAAATAATGATGTTGACAAAAGAAAAGCAGAAGCTGGACACAACAGGAATGAACAGAGCCGTAACACTCACACGCCAAGATTCTCCCATGTGTGATGTCTAGTAAGTGGCTGACAGCTCGCCTCTTCCCAGATGTCTGATGCAGATGATGACGTCACATTGAACGCTGGACTTTGAAGCGAAGATACACCGCTAGACGAAGTCTCATCAGCAAAACCTTCGTCTTCACAAGACTATAATTATAATATGTGTGTTATTCAGAAACACCAAACATAAAAATCATGCATGAATGTAAGGACTGCTAGATTGACATGCCAACTTCTGATTATATCGAAATCTACATTTCAATTGACAGCTTTTGTCTTCTCATTTGTTTCAGCAGCTCTTGTTCACTGTTCAATGTGATGCAAGGGTAGGCCAATACAAGTAGCACCGAAGTAATCAATTCCACTACAACCACACCCACAAACATGGCTAAGCACAGCATTAGGCAATACTGAATGGAAAATGAACATAAACATGTTGTTTCGGAAGCGTTGACACACAGGTGATCGGATCAATGGTCAAGTGACTTCATAGCATATGCACATTATGCAGTATTGTGACTACTGCCGACAAGAGCATTGGATGCTGGACAATGCAGATAGGCTTGAATATCATCAGTGCAATGATGACTCAGAACACCACTGGATGTCAGTGCAGCTGCAATGTCAGCAGCGCACAAAATAAACAGCAATGGGCAGAGAATAGAGCTATGCAACAGACCAGACGGAGTGGCAACCAAATGGGATTTTTAAAAAAGACAAAAAGACACACACACACCCAATCAAAATAGTGCAAAGTCAGTCAAGCGGCTTACTACAAATGCCAAATTAAACCAACAGACAATGGTTAAGAATGTCATAGTCTACTGCATCAAAGGCCGCAATGACATAAAACAGAGCAGCAAAACATAACTCAGATCTTAATCTGTGGTGCTCTACACATCCAGAGTAATCAAAACAAGGGAACTCAGTGGAATGGTTTTATTCCAAAAACCTGGCTGATATGTTGGAACCCACATGCAGTGCTATTAGACAAGACACAACCTACACAATACATCACAGTTCAGGTTTTGAACCTACAACACATGCGGATACCTCAGTGAGTTTTGGAATCTTCAATTCTCGAGCTGTTCCACTTGCATCACTTGGAAGATCTGGAATATCAAGACGAAGATCAACGGTTTTCTTCCCTCGAGACTTCACAAGAGCGCCAAAGAGACTCGCAGAATTCCAGCATTCATAAGAACTTCTGTCAACTGCCTACGCAAATAAACAACCAAACAACGGTCGTCATTAAAATAAGTTGATATACACTTCATAGTTGTAAATATTGCTAGAACAAAGTAAATAAAATATCCTTTTGAACTTAACTTAGCTAAAATATCATTCATAATAAAAATAAAAATGAGCAGGATCATGGGTGCAACCATTTTCGTAAATATCACAGCATGTGCCAGGATAAATGACCTGTTAGGCAGGTATGGACATAGTATGGCAGTAGTCAGAGATGCATAAAAAGATATTAAAGTCTTGCTGTTAAGATTATTCATATTTACAGTGACCACCATAATGCAAAAATCATCCACCTATGCATAAGTCTCTTAAGATCTTAAACATCTATAAACGGCCAATACAATATAACAGACGTTATAAATGCCTGAGGTCGATTATTAAATGATGTGCTGACAGACTTTACCTTTTTACTGCCCAGATCTGTCTCAGGTCTCAAGAAGAAAATCTAAACAATATCAAAATATTGTCATTTATGTACATTTTTACTATTGTATTTATTATTATATGTATTATTGTACATATCATGTCCTGCATGGACTGCCTGTCCCATTCTGCGCTGAATTCAAGCTCAGTCTGCTGGTATTTAAATCGCTTCACAGGGCAGCACCTCAATACATTCCTCTGCTTCCGGGCTGCAACATAGGTTGCTTGGGAAGACCGACCTTCGTGTACGGAGGATGAGAACACGCTTCGGAGATCACACATTCTTGGCGGCGGCTGGTCCCAGATGCTGGAACAGTTTTCCACCCGACATCAGATTTTACGCCTTAGTGGACCTCTTTCAAATCAAAGCTTAAATCTTATTTGTTTGCTGAGGCTCATTCCGCAGTTAGCCGTTTGTGAGGCCGTTTATGAGGTGCCCTTGTAGCAGTATGTCCGCGTTACAGTGCCATATAAATCGTCGCTTTATTATTATTATGATTATAGTGTGCATGTATGCAAGTATGCATGTATGAATGAATGTATGTATGCATAGCGTTTGAAACTTTGAACCTTCGCCCTGGGATGGCTACTGTGTGAGGAGTTTGAGCAAGCTCTTGACTCATATAAATGTATGTATGTATGCATGTATGCAAGCTGATGTAAGACAGTGTGGCTGAACAGTAAATGATCAACCCTGCTGAATCAAGACTTAAACACAGAGTTCCCTGATCATGTATACATGCCAGGGCCGCACCAACAATTCAGGTACGTGTTACGATGAGCATCTTGACATGTCTCCTTCTTCAAGAAAGTATGCAAGTAAATTTTAAAGTTTCTCCTTGTTCGATATATTCACTGCCGTAAACCAGTTTTATGATCAGAGTGAAGTAAGGCAAGGATTTCCTGGAGGCAAGGATGGCACTCCGCATATATGTCATGATGTAAAACTAATGACAAACTATCGATTTTCATTGCAACATTCGATGCGAAATTGAAAAAAAAACTATTCACTGGTCTTCAATCCAGATGATGTCAAAATAGCTGGAGAACCAATTCTTTGTTAAGTATCAGAATGAAAAGTCTATGTTCAACTGGAAGTTGGTGGTTGTTATGTAATTTTGTCATACTAAGCTATCCAACCTTATGTTCCATCACGCACACTCAAAGGGCAAATAAGTCAAACTCCAGAAAGAAATAATAATAATCATCATCAGAATGAATGAGAATCTAGCATAAATTGACAACAAACTAAGCTATTATAATAATAATTACGCTAAGGACAATGCACAATAATAATTATTGCACATGAATATGATCGGTTGGATAAGAAGAATTCTTTAACGTACCTCATTATTAATTAATGGATACTTGGCAGTGCCTAGAAGTGAGCCAGCTATCCCTCGTCTTTCAAACGCATCTGAAGGATAATGCATGTATTTGTATGTGATAGGAACATCCATCTTTGTATCACCATAGACTCTAACTTCATCATCGTGCACATAAGCAGCGACTGCCTAAAAACGCAAGAAATTTAAAAGTACATTTAGTTCAGTTGACATACAACAGTTTATATATTGCATCTCCCAGTTTCAAATAGTTTTACTCAAAAGCAATACAGATCAGCGTGAGCCTCAAACTGTTAAAATGCCCTTCCCTTCTCTTTACATAGTTCCATTGTTTTTGGATCTGTCTGTCTGTCTGTCTGTCTGTCTGTCTGTCTGTCTGTCTGTCTGTCTCCTCAAAACCTATTTAACCTATTTCCTCTCTTGTGGTATTGGCACTGAGAAAACTACTGTATATTGTCACTACAATGAGCGGTGCTATAACAAGTTACAGATGACATTACATTAAACTCTAATTTCAGTTCTAATTCTATTCTGATAGCACATCTGCTCTCTTTTAATCCAGCATTCAAACCACATAAATAGATGCTGAAAATGTGAGACACTGCAATCCTCAGATCGCACAAGCATCTCACGAAAAAAATAGATAAAAACCCTTCAAACCTGTTGAGTAAAAGCCTCATGCTGGAACTCATTGCTGTGTCCAATCGCATCAGGTGGAACGAGTTGTCCAGTATCTCGCAGACAAAGCAATAACTTCAATATGCTTTTCACATGTTCATTCAACTCATCTGAAAAAGAGCAACAATAGCAAAGACATGAGCAACTGTTTGTAAAGGAAAACCAGCTTCAATCTGATGCTGGCTTACAAAAGTTAGTGCATTCATCAAACTGATATGATCATTTGCAGCCATGTTGGGCAAACCTGTGCAGAGCTCTGAGTATTTCAAGGTTGCAGTATTAGTCAAGAAAAATTTGCCATGAAAATCATTGGGCTACTAAAAAATGTCAGAAAATTTCATCTAATTTCACCTAATTTGAAACAGAATGTTGAAACAGAATGTTGAAACAGAATGTTGAAACAGAATGTTGGAAATTGGAATGGAAGGAATCATCACAAAATTCATCGAATGATCTGCATTCAACAAAGAGACGTCATTGGATTACTGCAGATTGGATCTATCTTACGTCTATAGCACCTCTCACAGTGCACACCAATCAGAGGTGCTACCAGTGCGTGAGACCAAGAAAAAAAAAGGATCTTGAGACAACGACAAGAGGCACTTGGCTCACCAGTTAATAAGGAGAAATGCGTCGAAGGAAGAAGCTGGTTCTACAGCGCAGGGCCAATGAGAGCAAAGGCTCGCATTTTAACCATGGTGGTCCTAACTCGTGAGAAGAAGAGAAATTATGCCAGTCAATGGAGCAGAGCGGGTGAAGAGAAGTGACCGAGGTTGGCAGATGAATGCTCAAGGTCACATAGATGCTTGGGAGCTTGGCCAGTATAAGACCGGCAAATTAATGTCAGAACCTTGAGTTGAACCTGAGCAATAAGGAGAAGCCTAAGAAGGTGGTAAGTGCTTTGGAGGGGATCCAGGTTCTGGGGGACGGGGGCAAACGACTGTTCGGCAGATGGCATAGGGTAGGGAGTGCTTGCGGGGGAAATTATGTTTCGTGTTTTTCTCATGACCTTTTTTCAGCCTTTGTGTGTAATGTCACGAATTTTTAGCCATTCATCTAATGTTTCTGATCTGATGACCTTTTTATAGTGTGTCATCTATTTCTTTCTTCTACTAGGATTAACACTTTGATTCTATATAATAGAATATAATATCCATTCAGGTAATGCAGTAAAGATGTAAATAGCAGCTGTCAAATTTTTGGGAGGGATCTCATTCCTCGGGGAGGAATCCCCTGGAGATGCTTAGATTAAACACAGGAGGGTGGTCAAACATAACAGTACTTCAAATGTTGCACAAGGTTATCTCAACCTCTCAACCTCACTGTCTGTGTCTTAAATTCTAATACAGTGTGGAGTCTGTGGACTGGTTAGTGCAATTAAGTTGTCTGGAGTCATGCCTTAGAATTAAGCCAAACCACACATAAAAATGAATAGCTGCAGGAATAGGTCAATATTTAATGCAAAACAACAGTTCTTGTACAATATATAACATATACGACATCTTAACAACATGCATGGTTAACCAGTACTCAAGTTAATAGCTTTGTGAGGCATAACATTAACAGCAGAATGGCACGTGAGCCAGAAGTGCATTTAAACAACTAGAGCTGCCAAACAAATCTCTTTTAGAAAATATTATAAGTTTATCAATTTTCAATTTCCCTGTCAAATTTAAACAAAGTCAAGAATAGCCATACCTTTCTCAGATAAGTTTGCAAGAAGCAAATCTAACTTCAGTGCATCATCATAGCGCCTTTGCAACCTCAGTATATAACATCTGGCACTTAATTCATCCAAGACACCAAGCATGCACGCATTCTTAGCTGATGCTTGCCTGCCACAAAAGAATTATTGTCATCCTAACATGATCTGAGTAATAATCAAACTTAAAGACCAAATACAAGTGGCAGAAATTCTTAGCCTCTATGCCACATCGTCAACCTCTTCAGATTAAAACACCCTTAATAAAAGTCATTCAGTCAATGGCATCTTAATTTCATTTATATATTTCTTTCACTTAGTCCTGGAATCTGGCTCTAATCATTAAAGAATTTTCCAATACTCACACAAAACAACATGCTGCATAAATTTAGGCTAATGTGCAATTGAGTCACCTAATTTCTGTGTTGTTAACTTTCACTGTCTTGACACAGTGCTCTACCTATCTCAAGTCAACCCACATCCTCAATTAGTGTACAGAAGCACATATGGCTAAAGGAATTGCATAATCCAACTTAAGCAGAAGATTTTGGAAAATAAACTTCAAATTTTATCAAAATTTTGCTCAGTTAGAATCACATAAATAATTAGCAAAATATACATGAAGGAAAACATTAAAAATACCGTTGTTCATTATCCTTCAGATACCGGAAAATAGTTTCAAAGGCTTTTCGCTTTAGTTGCCTCTTCAGAATATTCCCATCCGTTGTCACTTTCAATCTATCTTTAATGTTTGTCCCATTCCGATTGATGTGACGCTCACAAAGGCACAAAATCAAGTCTGGAACACTTTCCATATTAAGCACTTTTGCAACAGATGCTGGAAAAACAAAATGAAAACATGTTTTATCCAAATTAATGGTATCCAGTTAATATCAACCAAATCATCAATGATACACAATGATACACAAAATGCAAATCCAAAAAGACTGAATTAAGAGTTGCACTCATCTGATGGCAAGTATAGCATTACAATGATTGTAAACAGCACCACATTAGCAACAGATCCGCCTTTTATCACATACAACTGAAACTTGTGGCTGAGCTGAGAGGCCCATGTACCGAAAAGCATGAATTGCACATTGTTCAAACTCTGAACACTGCTATTGAATTTGAATGTTAAATTGCAGGGCTCTGCTTCTTGCTTAGAACTATCATTTTTTTAATTCTGATCCAAACATAAAAATCCTCTGTTTTAGCTTCCTTGCCATGTGTGACTGAACTCATTGTCCCTTACAAACTGAATTTAGACCTAGCTTCTCTAATGGAATATTACTCAATGGCTAAGATTTTTGCCGCCGCAACAGCATAACTATACTATCAGGGACCGGCGTGTCGGCTAGGTAAGGCTAGGTGTTGTGACGGTTGGTTACGGCTCAGGTTAGGCGTCGTGAGTGTTGGTTAGGGTCAGGTGAGGCGTGTCATGAGAGTCGGTTAGGTCAGATTAGGCGTCGTGAGGGTCGGTTAGTGTAGGATAAGGGTTAGTGTTGTCCTTCGATACTACAGTTTCGCCGAAGCGACTTCCATTGAGTTGGCATGCATTATAAAACGGAACAACAGAAATCACGTGATCACATCAAATTTGAATGCAACCATAGTAGAAAAAACCTAAAATACAGCTGCAAAGGTTAATATCTATAATGACTCGGTAGCAAGTAAACAATATGGTGGCCACAGATCAGCGCAGAATAAAGCGCTGTCACGTGCGGCGATCAACAGCCCAATAAATATTCCAATGTTTCCGCGAAAGTAAGCACGTTAATTTAGCAAGCAAATAATTAAAATGAAGGTAAATGTTTAGAAATAATAAATAAAAGGTATTTAGAGATGGAAGCTGGATGCAGGTATTTTTAGACCTGAAATCGAAGCTGGATTAACGAACATACATGTTGTAAGACATGACTTAAAATCATCAATCTAATACATATAACAAAGACCTTATAGGGTCTTTGCATATAATATGTAACACGTGTTTAATTGCTTTTTATTCCATTTGTGAAAATTATAAGGCTTTTAACCAATCCCAATTCTATTTTAGGAAAATGATTTTCATCAATCCGACTGTCATTTGACCACCGCTAAAACTGATTATTAAATAATAAACTATTATTCTGACGTGCTTACTTTCGCGAAAACTGTTGGAAACATTGCACTATTTTTCGCCGCAGGCTGTTGGACAGATTGGGTTATTTATTGGGCTATTGATCGCCTCACGTGACAGCGCTCTATTCTGCCCTGATCTGTGGCCACCATATTGTTTTACTAGCTACCGAGTCATTATAGAAATTAACCGAAAACTGTTCAGTCAATGCAAATGCCGAAATAAACATCTACCGAAATAAATTATGAAAACGCCCTCAATAAAATATTTTAGTTTAAAACAAATCGAGTAAACAGCACGGTGCCTGTTTTGGTCGGTCACAGATCTCCGCGCTTTAACGAGAAGCCGTATGCGAGATTCATCGAGGGCAGTCAAACCCACAGCTACCATAAAAATGATGATGCACCATAAATATGTTTAAAAAAATTAAACCCAGCAAAACAAATCGGTTTGTATTCAGTCACTTCAAAACTATATCAACAAATTTGGCGTACAGGAAGTGCATTTGGTTGACAACAACGACCTTAAATATGGTTGACAAGCACATGTGCTGCAATTTTTGTAGAGGCAATATATTTCTGTAGCAGTGTGCACTGTGCAGAGCCGTATAATATTATTCTGGAAAAGTTAGGACAACTGCAGCTAGTGAGCGGTTCCGGTTCTTCACTATGGATCACGTGGTTACTGACTCTTCTAAATATACGGCTCTGGCAGCGTGGAGACTCAAAACGTCATCTACCGGTACTGGAACTCAGGGCCGTCTTATGGTCATTGTAGGCCCTAGGCACTTTTGCATATTAATCTATTCGTAGGCCCCAGAGCTTTTCATGCAAATTACATATGTATTTGGAAATTGGCCAAGCATTGTCTGATATGTTGCTGAAAGCGAACGTCAACCACCTTCAGCGGCTGTTCATGAAGGAAAGTCACTAATGAAGAAATTAGACAATTTTGAAACAGCAATAATGTGCATAATTTGGAAAGGCTTACTCCAAAAAATTATTTTATTTTGTAAATAAAGCCCTACAGGAGCCTGGTATTGAGTTGTGCACCATCATCAAATTGTCTTATAGGCCTAACACACTTTCACGATACACGCAATAAATTCGAAATGTTTGAAAGTATGGCAAAAGATATCACACAATCGGACTGCAAAGAAGGTACACAACGAAAACGGGTGCCAAAACGATTTGATGACGAAGTCATCGGTGATATTGATCCGAGTTTAAATCTGAGTGCTATAGTGACAAATTCCGCACCCAGACTTTCTACGTGATCATAGACAGACTTAACTGAGATGGGAAAGCGGCTAGCAGCTTACGCAACACTAGGCTTACCTGAAAGATTCAATTTTTTTGACTGAACTTTATCAACTGAAGAAATAGTGATTAGAGCAAAGGCATTAATTGAGATATATCCGTGTGATCTAGAAGATGCATTTATTGACGAATTTCTGTTGTTCTCTCGAATGTTTGCAGACAATAAATCTGTAGCTGAAATGATTAGGTCACAAAAAATAGCTGACAAGCTGGTCTGTAGTTTTCCAAATGTCATTAGGGCCTATTGCTTTTCGAATTTATCTTTCTATTTTTGGAACAAGTTGTGAAGGTGAACGTTCTTTTTCGAAACTGAAAATTATCAAAAATTACCTTCGGTCAACGATGGGACAGGCACGATTATCCTCCCTTGCATTACTTTCAATTGAAAACGACTTGATGCGAGAAATGACATTTGAAGACGCTTTAAGCGATTTCGCGAATGCAAAGAGCCGCAAAGTTAACATAATATGGCTTAGCCAATGTTACTGTTTCTTTAGCTAACTCTAGCCTTAAAAAAGTTGGATCGTTAAAATTAAATTTGAAAGTTTTCGTTTTCTGTTTGTTTTTTCCGGTCATTGACCAATCACTGCATTTATTTTAAATATTTTTTCAGGATTTCGTAGGCCCCTTGTAAGTTCGTAGGCCCTAGGCACAGTGCCTACTGTGCCTACTGGATAAGACGGCCCTGCTGGAACTGATCCATAGGCCTATATGAACACCATCGACGTATAATTATATAGGCCTACGTCGATGGTGAACACACACGTACTTGGACTACTATAGCTAGAGCTCTTCTAGATTCAACTGAGCGTGACCGAGTACAAAATGCCGTGTCAAAAAACAAAATCAGAACTTTACATTCTTCGTGAAAATGCGATCCGTTAACGACATTTCAAATCTAGAAACTTAAATAGGCCTATAGTCTATATATGGTCTATTAGCTATAGGGCGCTAGGCCTATACTGTTAGACCTGGGAGCCGACCATTATAGGCCTATGGCGTCGATCGACCCAAGTCGACTTGGTCATCTCAAGTCGAGTCGTTTCTGCTTTGCGCAATAAATACCGGTAACTAACCCCAAGTCGAATTTTGTGAAGAGCAGCTAGGCCTATAGGCTAGCCTATATTCACTCCAAGTCGTTTTTCCGCAGGGGGGTGGGGTGGGGTGGGAGGTGGAGGGGTGGGGTGGGGTGGGGTTGGAGGGTTGGGGTGGAAGTGGGGGGTCTGGGACGAGGAAATTTTCACGAAAACCCATATTCCTCGGGTGGCGTACCGGTGGAGGTCGGAGTGTGGTGGGGTACGTGTGGTAGGCGTATAGGCTACGTACGTGCACGGGTGTGGTGTGGTGGGGTTGTGGCCGGAGCGGGTCGAATCCTAAATTTCCCGGGCAACGCCGGGTACCCCAGCTAGTTATAAATGATGTAGTTCTTACATCATTTACTAGTATATGCATTATTTAGACCGTTTCAAGATTATTTCATTTCGGGGGTGTTCAAACACCCAAAACACCCCGTGGCTGTAGGCTATAGATACGGCCATTGGCTGCAGCATCCTTATTAGTACCCATTTTAACGCAGGCCTGGAACTATACGGTAGATATTATGGTGATTAGATACAGTTTTGAAGTCAAGTTATAGGCCTACTGTTTAAGGACGCATTCAGCTGCGAAGGCAGTGCCTAAAGTGTGAAAAAATAATTAGCCTAAGTGCCTGCAGACGCGCCCCTCACCTCTCCAGAAGAAGTGCCTGGACGCCCCTTACCTTCCAGTCTGTGCTCGCCAATAATTAAGTGACTGCATGGACGGCGTTTAGATTTTAAAACAAGTGCATGGACGTCGTCCATGACCGTCCAGGCACATTTTAAGCAGCTGTGCGAAGGTAACGGAATCTCAGTGTTTAATCTAGTCCACGGGGTACGTACGTGTAGCCACGTTAGCCATAAATAATTGCTCTATGTCGGATGCAGTGGCGTAGACAAGGGGGTTTAGGGTTTAAACCCCCATTGGTTTAGAAAAAGTTTTTTAAAGCTAGCTTTATTTATCCGCTTAAATAAGAAAAACAAAACAATTGTTTTAAGTAACAATTGTTTTTCTTACTTCATTTCCTTTGTTACTTTATTCCCCTTTTATTTACTACTGTTGGGTTGGTGTCAAGAATGGCATCCGACCAAGCCATTAACCTCCCCCCCATCTTAAATTCCTGGCTACGCGGGTGCCGTGGTCTAGTGGTGGCGTCGTTGCCTTGAAGCCGGAAGGTTCGAGGTTCGAATCCACCTCAAGTCACCGCGTATGGACCTTGGGCAAGTCCTTCACTCGCATGCACAATTGCTCAGCGCTTTGGCGTGAAACTCCGATGCAGTGTCCGCTCAGATCTGCAGTCGGGAGCGCCTCTGAGTAGATTGCTTGAAGAGGCGCTATAACAAATGCACATACAAACAAATAAACATACGCCACTGAATGCATGGATAGATGCAGATTCAAGGTCTGCTTTATTTTGTTATTCTGATAAAGTTTTTAAAACCTATCCTTTCAGACAACATAATAATTAACTTCTTGGCCACCGTAGGCCTACGTACATTTGTCTGTTTTGCCTCGTGCTCCGACATTCTCTTGTAAGGAGGGACGTAGGCCTATAGGCAGTCAGGCAGACAAATGAAAATAGGTTTGATATAGCAACAAAAGTATATAATTATAATAGTCTAACTGGAGACAGGTTGTGAGACGAACAGAATAAACAGACATCCAAACTGAGGCAGCCTTTCAGCCACACAGGCTATCCGACATAACGACACGATGTGGATTAATGTCTGACACAATTAGGCGGAAAGATGAAGATGACGACGACGACGACGACGACGACGACGACGACGACGACGATGATGACGATGACGATGATGATGATGATGATGATGATGATGATGATGATGATGATGATGATGATGATGATGATGATGATGATGATGATGATGATGATGATGATGATGACGATGATGATGATGATGATGATGATCATAACGCAATCGTGGTAATGTTATAACGATTGCGTCATAATAGACCTTATACGTCATCAGAGTGACTTCATTTTCAATCGTTTTTCTGCGTTACCATGACAACGCCTTCGATTGCGCTGAGACACAGTGGTCGTTGTTTTGTCTGCATCATCACCGAGTAAGTCAATGGAGTTGGTTGCTAACATCAGTCAACAGCAGGTCTGCATGTTTACAATTATTGTCACTATTCTTCATTGTATACAAAGATTGTTTTAACAGTTGCTCTTGTCACATAGATGCATGTATTTATTATGATTAAAATTTTTAATCGGCCTAGCTATGGGCTATACCCCCAGAGAATCTTATGCAAAAGAACTTCATAATAATAATAATAATTAATTATATCGTTTCCTCAATTCAAACTGACGAGTTGCAGTATGATTAGGCCTGCACGAAATAATAATTTTATAGTACCGGGGACTGGCATCTGCAGTAGGCCTAACTTTGGACAGTATCTGACGACATACTGACTCTAACCTTATCCGACTCTCACCGTCTCACGACGCCTAAGTTGCGCGGCCTAACCTGACATTAAGCGACGCGCCGTTCCCCGATAGGCCTACTATGATTATGCCCAACATGGAGCCTCAGAAGATGATGGAGGTTCTGCAGAGTATATATACGCTGTCCCACGTGTCTCTGTGGTAGGTCTTGTTCTAACGGGGCCATGGCTCTGCTTATACACGCATCTATTCGAACCCTATTCGCAACCTATATTCGCAAACTTTATAAGGCTCATTTATAGGCCCCTGCTCGCAACTCACATTCGAAACCTATGATTCGCAACCTATAGCCTAAATAGGCCCCTATTCATTACATATATTCGCAACGCACACATAATATATATATATATATATATATATATATATGCCCCTATTTGCAACCTCTCTATATATTATGCCCCTATTCGCAATCTACATGTATATTCGCAATTAACCTATATTATATATATATATATATATATATATATAAGCTTCTATTCGCAAACTATATTCGCGCCTATTTTGGCAACTTACATTGCCAACCTACATGGTGGACCATAAAAATACCCCCTACATTTTTTTTACCAATTGCTAGGCCAGAAGTAGGAAATTTTACATACTTAAAGACAATTCATATTTACACATGATGGCCAGATTTCATCAACATATTTCAAACAGAACAAAAGTCATGCCACTTTTATTGAGACCACCCATCATTTTTTGACACCTCAAAAACGAAACGCAACAAAAAGTAGCAAAAACGGTTTTATTCAGTTACATGTATATCTCAAATACCTGTTATCAAATGAACTTGATAGTGCTTCCCACTTCATATATAGTGTCTACCACCAGTGCTCAAGTTCTTGATGACCTTGCTGATGTGTTCCAAAGATAAATCTTCTCATATCAACTCCAATGCGACGATCAATTCTCTTATCGCTCTTGGTTTTGGTTGCAGATTGTGGTAGGCTAATTCTCCAGCATATATATATATATAGTTCTCTGAAATTGATTATCAATCCACCAGGTTCAAATTCGGAGACTTGGGACCATTGGCTTTCTCAATGAAACCAGAACCATTGACTTAGAGACGATCTCCGTTCATCCCCCGCAAAATTCTTAACTCTCAGCTTAACTCTTCATTTTCTGCTCTCTCATGATCACTGTTTATCAGAGAAAGTGATGCTCGCAGCTTTATATCTCAAGGATCTTGATAATGAAGCGTCCGAATACACAAATTATTTTTGTCTGTCATTGACACCTTGGCCATTTTCATTTTTTAGACATTTGAATTTCATTGCTCTAACGGCAAAGTTAGTAATCTGACAGATTCATTATTTACCAACTTGAGCGTCATCTTGCTAAGTGACTTCACAGTTAGTTGCAGCTACGTCGATACCCTACTTCTTTAAAATGACAATAATATTGATCACCTGGTAATATCAAGACTTTTTCGTAACATTTATTTGAGATGTGACTTAATAAATGGGGTTTAATTGTTTTTTGTTGCGTTAGGTTTTTGAATCGTCAAAAACAGATGGTTCTCTCACTAAAATCTTGTCTTGTTCTGGTGAAAATGTTTTGATGAAATCTAGCCATCATGTGTAAATAGCAATTGTCTTTAAAGCCTGTAAATTCTCATTTCGAAATTCTAACTTTTGGGTAAGATATTGGCAAAAACCATAGGGAGTCTTTTTACGGCCCACCCTGTATATTCTCTGTTTCCGAATAAGACGTCACAGTGCTCTGGGTTTCTGGCGCTTTAGGTAATTAGGTAGGCCTGACTGGAGCCTGGGTCTACGATTATGACGTAGTGACGTAGGCCTATTCCGCAACCTTGAGGCAATTTTAACTCAGGTAGGCCTATCTCATGAACTACAAGTTATAGGGACGCTATATTATGGTAGAGTTTTTCGGGCCGAGAGTCAAAGAAACCATCCCAGCATTGTACGACATTAAAACTTCTTTAGTTTTCAAGGTCGTTCAATCTTACTGTCAAATATTGAAACCTCATTGCTCAGCATTCTAGGGAAAACATATTCAAGAAAAGTCAACACAGGAGTTCTAATAGGCCTATCGCTTAGCCTTAGGCCTATCGCTTAAAAGTGATCGGGGGCCTACGTGAAAACCGTGATTTGGATTTTAAAAAAGGCTCAAAGGTATCGGCTTTAGGATTTAAAAATGCCTTTGACACTCTATCGATGAGCTGCAGGCAACCGACTAGACTTATGATCTTATCTATAATCTCCCATCACTTCTAGTAAACTCCAGCCGTCAGTTTTAACGTCAATAATATTAGTATGTGTTGTTTCGTGTGGTCTAAACTGTTTTGAATGCTTTTAGGATAACATAAGACTTGGAATGGCACAAGCTGAACAGATCTAGCATGACGTCAATGATAGATTTAAAACTTTACCATCCTACGGTTGTTACAGAAAAGCCTTTCCTCAGGTTAGTCAGTCAGTCGGTCGGAAACTCCTCATTGTCAGTAATTATTCAAGACTTCTGTTGGTTGCGCCGCAGCGGCGTCGTTTTAGCACTTTGCCAGAATGACTGACGCTATACAGGGTGGGCCATAAAAGTGTCCCCTAAGGTTATTTGCCAATATCTTGGCCAAAAGTAAGAATTTCGAAATGAAATTTTACGGTCTTAAAGACAATTCATATTTACACATGATGGCCAGATTTCATCAAAATACTACAAACAGAACAAAGGTTACATCACTTTTAGTGAGACCCCCACCTCTTTTGACGATTCAGAAACGTAACGCAACAAAAAGTAGCAAAACGCGGTTTTATTGAGTCTCATCTCAAATAATTGTTATGTTATCAAATAGCCTTTATATTGCCAGTTGATCATTATTCCTACTATTTTAAAAAAGAAAAGGGCACCAGCGTAGCTGCACGTCACTGTGAAGTCACTGAGCAAGATGACAATCAAGTTGGTAAATAAAGAATCTGTCAGATTCATAATTTTGCTATTAAAGCAAAGAAATTAAAATTTAAAAAAAAATGAAAATGGCCAAGGTGTAAATGACAAATATAATGTATTTTCAGTCACCTCTTGAGCAAGATCCTGGAGATACAAGGCTATGAGCAACGTTTACTCTGATAAACACTGAGAGCGCAAAAATTAAGAGTTAAGCTGAGAGTTAAGAGATTTGCCATGAATGAAAGGAGATCGGCTCAATGTCGATTGTTCTGGTTTCATTAAGAAAGCAAAATGGTCTCAAATCTCCGGATTTGAACCCGATGGATTGATAATAAATAGAGGAAAGTTAAGCTGGAGAAATAATAATTATTATATCACAATCTGCAACCAAAACAACGAGCAGTGAGAGAATTGATGGGCGCATTGAAGTTGATATGGGAAGATTTGCCTTTGAAACGCATCAACATGCAGGCATTGCAGGGCTATCAACAACTTTGCAAAGAGACTTTAAAAAGTGTTAACGCTGGTGGTGGTCACATTGAACACAAGTTGTGAAGCACTATCAAGTTCCTTTCCAAAGAGTTATTTGAGATATGACTTGATAAAATCTTTTTTTGCTACTTTCTGTTGAGTTGCGTTTTTGAATCGTCAAAAAACGGTGGATGGTCTCACTAAAAGTTATATAACTTTTGTTCTGCTTGAAATATTTTGATGAAATCTGGCCATCATGTGTAAATATGAATTGTCATTAAGTCTGCAAAATTTTATTTCAAAATTCTTACATTTGGTCAAGATATTGGCAAGAACCTTATGGGGATACTTTTTTATGGCCCACTCTGCATGCAGTTTCATGACACCAGCGCCAAAACGGCGGGGTCAAAACGTCAATTGAAAGGCGGTATTTTAGTTCTCGGAATAACTGAGTAGAAATTAACGCATAGGCATTCATATGCATAGACCACAGTACGCCACTCTTTATCTGGAAATTACCTTTAAAAGCGCATTGCTCACGGTAATTTTCTTTTTATGTAAAGGCCTATAGCAATTGTTTATCCTCTGTATTAAACAGCATTTTTACGGGGTTGTCGTGACGTAATTATAGTTTAGATTGATTACAATTTATAATAAATAATTTCTATATTAGCCTACTTTCAGGGCTGTTTTTAAGGAATTTTTAGAACTGCACAAATCTCTACTTTCCTTTTCCATTCTCCATGCCCATGGTAAATTACTTCCAATCGGAAGACAATGACTTTTTTGGCTAGTTTTAACTGTACAGAAGTGCTTAATACAACTGCACAAATCCATTTAGAACTGCACATTTTGTGTACAACTGCACGTTTTAAAAAGCCCTGCCCACTTTGCTATAGACAATCAATTGAGCGTCATTTTGCCGAAATTTCATTAGGCCTAAAGATGATGGTTGTCCACACGCAATGTATTGGTACTTGGTAGGGTCAATGCCAGCATAGGCGTAGGAGGCGGGGTCCAGAGGGGCATATGCCCCCCCGCCCCCCATTTCGGGCGAATCTGATTTTCGGTCAAGAAGGCCTGGGAAAATATTAAACAACCCATACTTGAAGCGCTCAATGTCACAACACGTACATTATTATCTCCCAGTTCCAATTTGCCAGAATCGAGTTAGATAGGTGATTAGCGCACGACCACCATGGATAGGGTTCGCTAATATTCGCGCACAAAAGTTCTGAATTCACTGAATCATTTTGTAAATAATGGCTAAAATCGTAGAAAATTCACGAACCCAGGAGAAGATGCAGTCAACATTGATGATGATGATTTCTCAGGTTCTGATAGCAGCTGAACTGTTTTTCTGTGACACTCTAGCAGTGAACCAAGAACAACTCACCTGCCTGCAATACCCTTAACCACAAATGAACGGAGACGAGAGCATCGTGCCCACTGTCGACCAGTTCAGCTGCAGCAGCAGCAGCAGCAGCAGCAGACCTTCCATCCGATTCCGCTGTCGAACCAGAAATCGTCTGGCAGTCAGCATGGCGCAGTCGAGAGTAGGCCGCCTTGGAGCACCCGCGGAAAGGCCTTGCAGCAGCAGCAGCAGCAGTCGAAGACAATTGCAGCTGCATCTGATTCGTGCAATCGTAACGCCTCTGCAATCAACGCCCTGTTTGCCGTCCTCAAGACAACAAATGACCCGCTGGGTGCGTGCAGGCAGCAGGCGGGTGATGCCCCTAAGCTCCCGCCCGCCTGCCCGATGAGTCCGAACACAGCGATGAAGCAGCACATGAAGCGTCTGTCGAACTTCGAGCACCACGAGATCTTCGAATACCCAGAGATCTATTTCGTCGGCGAAAATGCCGCCAAGATCGACGGAATAATCGACAGCTCGGTGAACTTCGGCTACGACGACGGACAAGGATCGTACATTCACATTGAACGCGATCACATGGCCTACAGATACGAAACTGTGAAACTGCTCGGCAAAGGCAGCTTCGGTCACGTCACTAAGGTTTACGATCACAAGGAACAGGTCAGAGAAGACATAATATATCGTCATGTCCTTTCCTATTCCTAGGTCTACACATACATGTACATGTAGGCCTATAGGCTTACGCACCTCTTTCACGCAGTGACATAGGCCTATTGCAATTTGCATGACGATGATGATGATCGTCGATCGTATTGCATATGCATTTTTGCTATAGGCATAGGCCTACATGTACATGTATACACTGTTTCTAACCTTTCTGGATATCAGGGGCGGATCCAGGGGGGGGTCCAATCCGGCCATGGCCCCCCCATTTCAAATCTCCATGGGACGTGGCCCCAACCATGGTCGCCCAACAAATTTTTCGCAGGGTTTCAGTCATGGCCAGGAGAATTAATATATAAATGTAATCAAAACCTATATTAAAAATAATATATAAATGTAATTAAAATCTATTCTAAGCCTCTCACACAATTGCATTGTCTTAATATAAAGCAATTTGTTGCCATTAATAACAGCTAATAGAGCAATATTCCATGCTTAATGAAATAGCCCTACAATGACTATTATTCACTATTATTATTTATGGAGAAAGTCTCTGGATATGGCCCTAACTAAGTCAGGCATAACATACATCCATAACACAGCCATAAATCATGGATATAATTTTTATATAATACATAATTATATATATATACATTGTATATATATATGTATATATTTTGTTAAGGCTCAAGGGGAAGTCTAGAGGTATGACTACAAAGTAAGGTCCCAATTTGGTAAAAATAACATCGATTTATTCAATAAACATTGAAGGGAATGTAGCAGAAGCCCGATTGACTCGATGACTCAAAAACATCAGTTTTTGGGAACGGAAATTCAACACCTTTTTTTAAGATTTTAGACGATAACTAAAAAGAAGATTTCGGACGGATGTGTTGAACACCTTTTTTTTAAGATTTCGCACGGAAGACTAAAAAAGACATCAGTTTTTTAGAAGGATAATTGAACACCCTTTTTGAAGATTTCGCACAGATGACTAAAAGAAGTTCAGTTTTTAAGAATGAAAATTGAACGCCTTTTTTGAATATTTAGGACGGATGACTAAAAAAGTCATTTTTGGGAGGAAGAAAATTGAACACCTTTTATAAGATTTCGCACGGAAGACTAAAAGAAGTCATCCGTTTTTTTAGATGGATAATTGAACACCTTTTTAAGATTTTGCACGGAAGACTAAAAGAAGTCATCAGTTTTTTAGAAGAGAAATTGAACACCTTTTTTGAAGATTTCGTACAAATAACTAAAAAAGTAATCAGTTTTTTTGGAGGGGAAATTAAACACCTTTTTAAGATTTCGGACGAATGAGTAAACAAAAGTCTTTAGTTTTTTGGAAGAAATTAAACACCTTTTTTTAAGAATTCGTACGGATGACTAAACAAAGTCATCAGTTTTTTGGGAAAAGAATTTGAACACCTTTTTTGAATATTTGGGACGTATGACTAAAAAAGTCATTTTTGAGAGAAGAAAATTGAACACCTTTTATAAGATTTCGCACGGAAGACAAAAATAAGTCATCCGTTTTTTTCAGAAGGAAAATTACACACCATTTTTTGAAGAATTCGGACGAATGACTAAACAAAGACATAGGTGTTTCTATAAGGGAAATTTAACACCTTTTTTTACTGTTTCTCTCGGATGACTAAAAATAGTCATTTGCTTTTTGGGAAGAAAATTGAACACCTTTTTTAAAGATCTTGCACGGCAGCCTAAAAGAAGTCATCATTTTTTTAGAATGAACACCTCTTTTTAGATTTCAGATGGATGATTAAACAAAGTCATCAGTTTTTTAGAAGGGAAATTGAACACCCTTTTGAAGCTTAGGAAATATGTATAAGCTGATACTAGTGCAAAACATAAGCTCATGTTATATAATTACACATAAGTCCGAAGTTATTCAGTATAATAACCCAGTACAAAAAATGGTGTTCAATTTTCCTTCTAAAAAACTGATGACTTCTTTTGTCTTCCGCCCGAATTCTTCACAAAAGGCTGCTGGACTCGATACAAACAGATATTTTTAATATTGTATCGTATATATTAATATTAATATTAATATTGTGTATATTTTTTAATCAGTACTGAACAAATTGAGTAGTTTTGCTAAAATGACATCTCACAAGGGCACTGTTGCAGTGTGGAAACTTGAAAGCCTATTTTTAAAGTATAGTCTATATTTATTGAGATCTTATGGCACGCTTATAAGCACTGAAAAGTACCGCTACTTTGCTAAGATAACAGCTTAAAATGCTACCATTACAATGTGAAAATCAAAATGTTTCTGGTGGGGAGGGGCATATCCGCTCCCCATGCCCCTCCCCAACCACTCTCGGCGATACGCACCTCATGGTTGTCTTCCAGACGGTCCATAATCTACCCCTCCACAAACCTCTACCTCCCCCCCCATAGGAGGGACTAAATGAAACTCTGGTTTCGACCAAACTACTAAAAAAAAATCCGACCCAAGCCAAAAAAAATTGGCCCCCCCTTCGAAAATTCCTGGATCCGCCCTTGCTGGATATAATTATATATATATATATCACTTTTCACTTAAATATACCTGCTTATCTGCTTATCTTATTAGGCTATCTGCTTTAGCTAAGTAGGCTACCATGATACATTTTCAACTCAAGTTAAATATATTTAGTTAAATTATGAGACTTTTCCTGCATAAGTTGCGACTGTGACGGACTGTCACTGACTCGCTATGGTGTTTAGGCTTATACAGTACGGTACATAAGCCTGCATACCTTATATTATAAATTTATAAAAAATATGCTGTAACTTATAATCGTAAACTCGAAATTTCTAAAGCGCCACTCGAAAGCCAAGCGCGGGGCACCAGCTTATTCACGAGCGCTGCGTTAGAAGGGTTGTCCGTGAGAATAGTCCGTGGTGGTCCGGGTCGAGTAACCATAGGATCAGGATCAAATGCGTTGTGTTAGAAGGGTTGTCCGTTAGAATAGTCCGTGGTGGTCCGGGTCGAGTTACCATAGGATCAGAGGGGCGGAACAGCTACTAAGGTGGGTGTCGTCTGGGCCGGGAATTGGAGGGTGGAGGATCAGTTGAGATATAGGGTAAGAGATCGTGAAAAGGAGTGTCTTAAGTTTCGAATGAAAAGCCCGAGGTGTGATGGATAGAGGAGCCTGAGGAAGGTTGTAACTTGTAAGGTATAATAATATCGTTATAATAACAACGTTTTCTTGCTAGCATATTTAGCGGCTAAAGAATAATTGATGACAACATCAAAATTAATTATTGTTTCAGTCGTCTCTCTCTCTCTCTCTCTCTCTCTCTCTCTCTCTCTCTCTCTCTCTCTCTCTCTCTCTCTCTCTCTCTCTCTCTCTCTTTCTCTCTCTCTCGCTCTGTCTGTCTCTGTCTGTCTGTCTGTCTGTCTGTCTCTCTCTCTCTCTCACTCTCTCTCTCTCTCTCGCTCTCTCGTCGGCTATAAATAGTGTGCATACAATAATTGTCAATAATTCCTATGAATTTATTTTACGTTGTATTAGGCCTATTATACGTCTTAATTAAACTTCTTCGTCTGCCATTATTTGCGCCGCAGGTGTATGTTGCTCTGAAGACGATACGAAACGAGAAGCGGTTCTATCGTCAGGCGATGGAGGAGATTCGAATCCTCGACCATCTGCGTAAACAGGACAAAGACAACCGCAGCAACACCGTTCACATGATCGAATACTTTGAGTTTCGTAACCACGTCTGCTTCACATTCGAGCTGCTCAGCATCAACCTCTACGAACTGACGAAGAGGAACAAGTTCCAGGGATTCAGCCTGGCTCTCGTACGCAAGCTGGCGCACGGCATTCTCATGTGCTTGAATCTGCTGAGTAAAAACCAGCTGATTCATTGCGACTTGAAGCCGGAAAACATTCTGCTGAAGCAGCCAGGACGCAGTGGAATCAAAGTCATAGACTTCGGATCGTCGTGCTACGAACATCAGCGCATCTACACCTACATCCAGTCGCGATTCTATCGAGCACCGGAAGTCATTCTCGGCGCCCCGTGAGTAACTCTCCATAATAACGATACTATAGGGCAGTGGTTCCCAACCTCCTTTGACTTGAGGGCCACTTTTTCTAAGTCGGACGACACGATGGCCACTTTTTCTTAGTTGAAGGACATTAGCTAGGGGACCACAAGGTTAAAATTGTATCAACTAAAAGCATATAAAATTGTTATAATTGAATCAAAATATAATGTTTTATGTTATTTATCGACGTTAAAATGAAATAATTTGCAATAGAAAATAATAATGTGTTCTATCGTATCCGAATAATTATTGTTAATTTTTTCATATATTTTTGATAATTCTTTGAGAGATGAGGGCCATTTTCTGGGGCCTGTCGGGCCATTTTCTGGGGCCTGTCGGGCCATTTTCTGGGGCCTGGCGGGCCATTTTCTGAAGCCTGGCGGGCCACTTTTGGCCCGCGGGCCACGGGTTGGGAACCGCTGCTATAGGGTATATAGGACCTATATACTTCTTCTTGTCTACTAGCTACAGCCTATACTTGGTCTCTTCCGTCATGAGGCGTGCGCCAACGATGAGGCCTTAACATGACGTCACTAACTTAATTGCTCTGCCTCTGATTTTGTCCACAGCATCCCTCATGTGAGTCATTGGATCTTATTTTCTTTCCAAATTCCAATTGAACTGGCACCTCTCTCGCATGCTGCAGGGATTTATATTGTTGACAACCTGAACGGCACACACTACCATACGGTTCCTCCCTTACTTTGCAGGGAAGCACCGTTGACGTAAGTCGTTGTCCACTTTTTCATTTGGATTCATTTCATATTGAGGTTACTTGGTCCTTTGCCAGGTGGTGACCAATCGTCTCCTGGCAGGGTAAGGAAGCCGGTGGACCTAGCAGCGACCTCTTTCGCCCTTCCTGCACCTGCCTCCTGCGCTGGCCAGCCATATTCGGGGTTACTGGTGAGCCTGTCCACATCGCGCACCGCTTCGGTCATGGCCTTCACCATTGATGGCATAACATCACCAGGCAATCCTTTAGGCCTACTTGGCCGTTCACCCCTCCCCCACCACGATGAGGTGCGATGAGGCGCAGGCAGGACTTTGGAGGGCTTATACGTTCGACGATGAACATTGAATGAGATCCCTTCTAGCTAGCTCGGAGGTTCGCCAATGGGGATGAAGTGTTAGCGACTTCATTTTCAAGGCCTCGGCATATGAGGACGATGGCCAATCCTCTCCCTCACGGTCTCATTACCCACTGACCGTGTATACGTCAGTGTACTCATCATAGCTGAGTCGGCTAGAGGGTGTTTGTGGAACAGAAATCTCGATACAAATTTCTGCCCTGGCGGGGAATTGAACCCCGACCTCTCAGTCGACAGTTCAGCGCGCTAACCACTGTACTATCGAGCACCCCATTGAATACTACAGGTTAATAGACATATGGATGGTCTTCTCTGCAGGTGGACAAGACGGTTGACTGACATAGGCCTAACGGACATGACTCGCGTCACCGCATTAGGCTAAGCATAATTATAGCCTACCATTATATCGTCATATTCAATGAAACAATTATTGTACTTTTTATCCGTCGTATTCATTATTTCCAGTTTCATTCCTCTTTCTAATCTTCAGAGTCATTAGTCATTGTACGTTTAACGATTCATTCTTCGCTTTCTTTCATGTGGCTCGTCCAAAAGATTTTATTCTCTTGATATCTGGTTTTTATTAGTCATGTTGCAATAGCATCTAACATCGTCGCCATCGTCATCGTCGTCGCCCCCTCCTCCTCCTCCTCCTCTTCCTCGTCGTCGTCATCATCATCATCATCATCATCATCATCATCATCATCATCATCATCATCATCATCATCATCATAATCATCATCATCATAATCATCATCATCATCATCATCATCATCATCATCATCATGGAAAGCGCTTTTGTGACATTACAATTTACAATGCGCTATATCAAGTGTCCTTATATGTACAAGAACCTTATTTTATGTAGATAAAAGCTACTAGAGCAGCCTATGGGTATTTGTATTTGACTGTTATTATAATTCTTCCTATCTTCGTGCATGTAGACCTGCACATGTGGTTGACCTCTTCGCATAGGCCTACGACCTGTCTTCTCATTCTTCCATCCTTTCATCATCCCTCCTCTGCTCTTTCTCCATGGATTCCATTGGTGTGCATAGATTTATTTATTTTCTTTTTCCAACTGCGTGATACTGCTGCAGGTACGGAATGCCAATTGACATGTGGAGCCTTGGATGCATCCTGCCTGAGCTGCTGACCGGATATCCTTTGTTCCCTGGCGAGGAGGAGCACGATCAGCTGGCACGTATCATGGAGGTGCTGGGAATGCCACCGAAGCGTCTGCTGGAGGTCAGCAAAAGGTCAAGGGCATTCTTCTCGTCGAGAGGTCATCCGCGCTACTGCACCGTGACCTCAACGAGCGACGGTCGTCCCGAGCTGACCGGAAGTCCGTCGCCTCAGGGCAAGATGCGCGGACCTCCAAAGTCGCGAGACCTCTCGGTCGTCTTAAAGGGTCGCACAGACGCTCTCTTTCTAGACTTTCTCAGGCGATGTCTGGAGTGGGACCCAAGTCAGCGTCTGACCCCGTCGCAGGCTCTTCGACATGGATGGCTGCGTCCTACCGCCTCTGTGAAGCTTGAAGCAGCCAAGCCCTTCCATCGCGTACCCGGGTCGACGAGTGGACCAGTTACTGGCGGCGGAGGACACCAGGCGACCAGCCGCATCAGTAACAAAAGTCAAGAGGTGGCTAAGAGACGCGCCTCCGCTCTATTAACGAAATCAAAACGATAAACAACCATGAACAGGCACTATAATAATAATAATAATAATATGGAAGAAAGTATCTATAGTTGCGCAACTAAGTTTGAGCTTTGTACAACAGTAGACCTATAATTATGGACTCGAAATTTCGTGCACAGCATGCTGTTAATTCCGACTGCATAGGGTGAACAAGATATGGTGTTTGGTGTGAGCCTTGCTGGCTGCAGAATGCCTCTCATTTTCACCGCATGATGCATATTGAGCTTCGATTCTTTTGCTATTGCGTAGGAGTGCATTGTTAATTATGCCTACCATACTCAAACTACATCGACAAGTATATAAAAAATTATGACTAATTTCCCATCGACATCAATCATAAAGCTGCTATAATTACAGAAAACAATAGAAGTCATTATCATTGATAAACAATGCAGCAGCATGTGATTGTCATCATTTTGTCATGTCATAAAAACTCAGCGACCTTAGACTACATCTTATAGTTCAACATTTTTTCACTTTCTTAAAGGCTTCGATCACAATGACCACCGTAGGCTACTCTGGCAGGAATCTTAATGTTACTGGTTTCTGGCAATTTATCAGAATATTTAATAATTGCTAACCAACTGTGAATAATTTACTCCAACCAGCATGGAAAAAATTGTGGTAGCCTATGTATATGCTAGGTTTATGTGTAGAGTTATATCGTAACACCTTTTAAGAATCTCGTGAGATCGCAATCTAACATCAAAAGAAACACGTCTTAATGTGGCTTGAAAATGCTTCTTGGTCTATTTGAGATGAACTGCTTCATACATGAGCTATGCTAAGTTTGTTAAGGTCATACTGTTCTAAACCTGAAGTGAATGCAGTGTATACGCGAGAGCATAGGTCGAAACCACTTGGGACCTAACATTGTCCTCACACGGGTCCTGGCATGGGTCCTCGCATCGGTCCTCACATGGGTCCTCACACGGTCCTTGAATGAGTCATTATATGGGCCTTAACAGCGAGCTACTTGGAAATTATCCAAAGAATTTCTCAATCACTTAATTCAACTGCCTTCTTGTGAAAAGAGAAAACAAGTGGAATGTAATATTCAACATCCATTGTTTGCCATCCTTTAAATCTGGAGTGCCAAACATTTTTTAATCATGGGCTAGTGCCAATATTTTCCAGCAAGGGCAGGCCAAGTGTTAAAGGCACCTGAGTAAAATGGAGTAAGGACTGGAATGGGTTCGGTGCACCACATAACCACATTCATGATTCTGTAAAACTAAATAATTAATTATGTATTTTAACATGTTGACTTCATTATCGTATCGTGTCATAGCTAAACATTTATAGAGCACCTCTCGCAGCATCAGAGGCAGATCCAGGGGCGCCAATCCGGCCATGGCCCCCATTTAAAAGTTTCATTTTTGACCAGCTATTTTGGCTCGGAAAGTTGACGTGCCCCCCACGAGTAGTTCTGTGGGCCCCTCCCCATGCCCACGAGGTTCGTATACGAGGTCCGTACGACTAAAAAAGGTCATCAACTATTTTGGCAGATAAAATGGTATCTTTTTCTTGGGAATTCGCGACAAAAGACTAAAAAAGTCATCAGATTTTTCGGCAACCAAGACGAAAAATTTCCCTGTCCCAAGACCAAAAATTTTTGCACCCCCTTCGAAAATTTCTGTATCCGCCTTTGTGCAGCATAGGCTATTCATAGGCGCCTTCAGCACAGAAGCCCCGGGGGGGAGAAAGGTCTTGAAAGGTCAAGTGTCTTGAGGCATTGTCCGTCACTAACATCACATCACATAAACCATATTAAGCCTTACAAATGACAATTTCAAACTTTTATTCTCAAATTATTGCGTAGTCTTTAGGCAAGGCACCGTGGGCCAGAAAAGCATCATCAATGGACAAGACTAAAATAGTAAAACCAAAACCATAAGATTGCTGTAGACAGCATATAGCGAGACAGTGTTGACATTGTCCCGTAATAAAATTTGACATAGCAACGAAAAACGATTAAAGGCAGAGACATTAAAAATGTTGCATAATTGACTCTTATGCATAGGATCGTCGTCAATGGCTATCAGCAAAATATGAGTAAAAATACTTACTCTTCCGGAACAGTTACAAAAACTTGACATTCAACAAGAGCTCTCATCTATTAATATTAATAGGCCTATTACTATTGATAGATGATTCTAAGTCAACACAGTCAACTGCAACTAATTTCTATTTTAATCAAATGATTCTAAATCACTCAAACTATAGAGATATGGCAAATCACATATCAGTATTCTTCTAGACCTCAATTCCAATTCTTTTTCAAATTTATGATTTGGTTTACATCAATACTCGGCCGATGTGCATCACAGATTTATTCATCCTAGCAATTTCATTGTTGTAATGTTGACATCCGTTTGAATGAAAACTTGTCCAGTTGTTTGAATGATGCTGTTATGACACCACATCAGCTGAAGATCCAATATGTAGAGATTTTGACAAACCAATAAAACCACTATACCTTGCATCAATCAATCAACCAATCAATCAATCAATCAACCAATCAACTGATATATTGTTCTATCAATTAATTTATTATTCATCCATAAATTTGGTGACATTATTGTTGGTATTTGAAATGCAAATCAGAAATGTTGTCGTGGCAACTGGATCATCAATTTCCAGATTTGCATAAGTGGCATCTATTGATTTAGAAAAAATCCTAAATGAAAGGACGACAAATCACTGGTGTACAATGTATGAAAAGCAAAGCCAGCAAAAAATTGCACAATGCGTAAACAAAGAACTTAAAAGCATCAATAAAAATTCTGTGACAAATAAGTGACAAATTGCACTAAATTACATTGAAATAAAACAGTTGTAATTATAATCACTCGAAAACCTTAATACATAATCTGACCCTTGAACACGATAAAACCTAAAACAGAATAATATATCAAAGACCAAAGCTAGATAATTACAATAGATTGCAGTATTAACTACAAAAAGGTCTTTGAGGCACACAAATGACTATATTACTATATCAATAAAACCTTATACCAACCCTATTCCTCATAATATAATAATATGGCAAACAATTAATAGGTTTAGCAAACATCAGCATAACTGCAATTATTGGCAGACAGAAACAGTTGAGCACAACTACCAGTGGCATATATCAGAGTGATGTAGGAATGATGTCTGGATATTTGAATAGGACTTCTACAGAGCATCTCAAAGTAAGTGTAAGTAAGCAAGTAAGTAAGTATATTCTTTAATACAACCAGCAGCTAAACAGCACTCTGGTCAACAAATATCACATATAAATTCACATAAGACATAAAAACCATCAAGACTAAACAACCTAATTAGTATGTAAATAACATTCTAGTCATAAATGTTTTTCTCATTTGATTGTCTGCACCCAATCATGGCAAATGGGGCGCAGGTTATAACCCGTTTGCTTCACCGGGGAGCAACTCATGGAGAAGGGCCTGGTATTGACTGAACCGCCGAAAACAAACGGGTATCAGCATGACGACATAGTTCTTCAAATGTTGGTATATCACCCGGAAGATAACGCTGACGGATCAACAACAGATCGCATCTATTACTATTGATACAAAGAATAAAGCTATGAAATGTCAAAGATCATTGTGGCTAAAACCAATATCAGAACCATTGCTAATTATTAACGGAAGTTGATCAAGCTAAATCAGAAGATAAGATGAGGATATTACAATTATCTTTCTCTCTACTGTTCTGCACCCATTTTGTCATTCTTAACAAAACATTAACAGCTCATCTTCAGTTCCACAAGAGAAATTATGCAGATAGTTGGGGCTACCAGAAAATGTTGTTTTGATTATTCAAGCTTTGCAAAGAAACACTGAAATGAAATGACTGACTCGGAACCCTCACTCAGTTGGTCCAATAGCAGAGGGTCATCAACTGTTACACCAAGAACTAATCATGAAATTTGTTTAGACAACATGCAAATAAACCCCAAAAAATAACCGCAAATCTAGATATTTCAGGATAAATATTAACAGCATTGACCGCATAAAACTTGGACACATAGAAAATTTACTTTAAACAAAAATTCCACCTCATAAAATTATATGGCATTATGCATATCTGGGTTTGTTTGCAGATTTCACACCACACAATTCTTCCCCAACATATTTACTCCCAATATTTTGCCCCTCAGAAATTTTGCAACCAACTTATTTTTCATTTAAGGAAAACATATAATTAATAGGAGCACCATAAAAACAGAAAAATTTATTGGTTATAAAGTGAGGAATATTGGTATCGTAGTCAGACAAAACACAGAAGAAATTCTGAATTTCATGCTTTTTCCATTCTGCATTTGACTGTTGTAGACAGAGAATAGATATGACACCTTCATTCAAAAAATATTATCTAAAATTATGCAAATCAAGAGGGACACAAAAATAGCCATATGCACACATACAAGCATATATATACATGCACAAAAATACATACAAGCATACATATAATCATACATACATGTTTATACTGATATTCTTGACAACACGAAATATTTATGAGGCATGGCCTACAGCCAGACACTTGAAGTGTTTTCAGCCATTAAAACTTTGTGGTATATCTTCTTTCTACATCCAACTTCAAAATAAACATCTTTTATGATTCATTAAACAGGTTTAACTCGTTTCCAAATTTCTGAGGAACAAAAAATTTCTCAAGGGCAAAATTTCTTAGGGGCAAAATGTAAAGAGCAACTTTTATGTGGGTTCAGCTGTGGGTGAATAGTGCTGTTTATTGTCTGTTATATCCCATTGGTGTCATAACAATGAAATGATTTCACCATGACAACAATACACTGCACTATTTATGTCAAAGAATATTTGCAGCTTATCTTCAGTTACACACTTTCAGAAAGCCTACCCCATGAACCAAGTTGTCAACGGTTTTGAAGCCACTATGCAATAATTCTCTATGCTGGTACATGAAAGCAAGCATATATAAACCATCCTGTGCTTCCGTGCTATGGCTTATATATTACATAGACTACATGTAGATTGTAGAAGGTAGATACTAAGTGCTGTATGTTACTCATTACCTGCAGCGTGTTACTGTGCTTGATATTTTTAGTGATCGGTTCCACATCTGTGTGTGGTTCCGCCACTGGTGACTCACTCTTCCAGCCAACTGTTCACCATTCAGTCAACAGATGCAATATATTATTCAATTGTAATTACCACGTACACTCGTCATCATAATTGGTTTGAGCAGAGAGCACATCTAGGCGTCTTGAAGAGGTGCAATATTAATTCTCAAAGGCAATGAATGATTGCATGAATAGTATTTAAAACATTACCCTGCTGATAACCCGTTAAGAGACTGATGCAGTGAAATATTATTGGACTTTGATGGTTGAGTGTGGTAACATAATATAATATAAAAGTAATATAAAAGTAACTATAGCTACTTTGAACAAATAACTGTAATCAGTATTTAGTTACTGCATAAGAAAAGTAATCCGTTACAGAACTGATGACTTTTGCATTCAAGTTACTAGTAATTGTTACGGAAAACTTTTTAAAAGTAGCTAGCTAACACTGTATCTCTTCCAATGTGCTTTGACTCTATAGGCATAGAGACCACAAAAAAGCATGCATAATTATACAGAAATACATCCCTATTGTTTGGTCTCCAAATACAAAATTTACATAGATAACAACTGCATACAAATGCAAAGCACGTGTACACCAATTATTCACTTATTTGTAAATAATTACTTAGAACACATGACTTTAAAATGTTTTGACCAGAAACATTGGAAATGTAAATTACATTCATAGTTGTATAAAATCTATCGGTATATACACATTGAGCATACATCAGTTTTGTACACAATATATGACTCTTAACTACCATATCTGATCTGCAGAACCTCTGAGAACTCTTCTTGAAAGGCAGAGCTGAAAGTCTTCTCTGCCTTTCTGGAAAACATAAATTTTTACATCTGTAAGCACACTGGCAATTTCTGAGCTTCTTAAAAATGAAAATATTCTTTAAAAAAATAATTGGGAATAAAACAAACTGTCATTGAAATATCTCTGCACTTCTCCAAATTTCTAATGACCACAAACGACAAATATCCTAGAAATTATGTCTGAACACACATCATAACTTTTCAGTCTTTAAGGCACTTGCTATATGTAGACTAGAATTTATAAAATCATAGCAAATATAATTATGTGAACTAGAATTTATAAAAGCAATAGCAAATTCTCGCAATTCCAATTCTGAGATAAACGGATAAAGGAAACAAAACAAACATTGAAACAACTTAGTTTTTTAGAATAAATGATGTGCGTCTCGACATCATATGCAAAGCATTAGAATCAAAATTTCCATTGGCTCAGTTCATAAGAGATTTCTGCCATTTGTTGAATGCAATTTGTAACAAATCAATCTCACTTTAAGACTTCCTTTGCAGCCACAATGTTGTCTCGGATACTTGATAAATCGCAAGCGCGCTTCATGAAAGGATGTTGAACAAGCTCAGAAGCGCTTGCTCGTTTAGCAACGTCCACTTCAAGGCAACGGTCAAGAAAGGAGATGAGCTCAGGTGAGAGCTTGCTCTTGTTCTTCACCTCTGGTTTTCCATTCGATGCGATGAGATAGAGAGCTCGGAGTGGCGTCTCCTTCAGATATGGCGGCTCTCCTTCAATCATCTCAATCACCATGATTCCAAGACTCCAGATATCAACTTTGTATCCATAGCTTTTTCTAAAACGCATAAAGTCACGAACTGATGAAGATGTGGTTGATAAAAACAGTATCATCCTCATCTGGTCAGTTGCAAAGGTCAGTAAAATGAGACAAAAAGACAGCAATGAAGGATAAGCATGCCGAAATAAAAATGTCTGAAATGTTCAAGAACTGAAAGATATCAAAAATCGAGCAATGTACCCGATTCAGAATCGCAATCTACTACCATGGCTGGCAAACAGGAAAATCCAAGTGACCAGACACAATCAATGTAGTATTCACTTGAGGTAAGACAAGGGCAATTCAATCAGAGGTTGATTTCAGGGGCAGAAAAGTGTTGGAGATGATGAGGTGTTGGGGTTGAACAGAAGGCGGTATCTTATTAGTAGTCAATTACACCAATTGTGAGATAAATTCTCAGCTGTGAAGCTGTGAAACAGGGGTACGTTGATCATATTTACAGTCAGAGTCAGTGAGTTCAAAGCTCTTAAAATCTTTGATAAATTTGCTTTAATGTCACAAACAAGAAGAGAATGACAAAATGAAGAGGACTATACTCAATCTGAGCTTGTTCAACATCCTTTCAAGTACATCACCTAACAATGCTAATTTAGCCAATAAATGTCTGGAATTTCAAGCAAAGACTAAAACAGCGAAAGATTTCGAATTTGTCAGCAATCTGAATATCTGATGCAGTAGACACCTTGTGACAACTTCTGGTGCCATCCAGTATGGCGTTCCAACCATCGTTGTTCTCTTGTCGCGATCTTCCGTTATCTGCGCACAAAACCCGAAGTCAGTCAGCTTCACTTGTCCATCCATTCCCAAAAGAACGTTGTCACTTTTTATATCCCTGTAAAAGACCAGAAACACACAGGCAATGTAGTATTTCTGCACATTTATTGCATTTGTTATTAAATTCTTACAAAACATTCAGTTGCATTAAAAGCACTATTCTTACAAATTTCAACAAATATGCTGGAACTACAGCTAGTTATGAACTCTTTGGCTAGAGTGCAGAGCAGTCCGAGTATTTAAGCATATTAATCTATGCTCTGCAAGTATAGGCAATGCTAAACTTGCTGCTATCAGTAAACTAAAATTGGGAAGCTGTTGGCTCTTAAATAATTATAATACAAGTTCTGTTTTTAATTATATCTAACATCATCTTAATTAGGCGATTGTAATGTTAATATGACTCGTTTTATACTTTGAAAGGCACAATAAAAGTATTAAATTACAAACGCAGTCAATAAGTAAACATTACGCATATAAAATTCGTCATCAATATTCAAAACAATTCCAATGCATCAACAAATACATTACAAATTCATTGAACCATTAAAGTTTTAGTTTCTCTTTCGAATTCAAACTCACAAATAAATAATTAGAATTATATTACGCATACGTATGTATATACTGTGTATGCAGAGACTAACAGAAAAAACATGTAAACATGCAGACACATACTTGTAAACAGGCAAAATTCAAATCGGTCGAGCAAAGGTCAGCCTACCTATGAATAATTTCCTGGTTATGTAGGAACTCAAGAGCCAGCGAAACCTTCTCTGCAATGCCGGCAATCTGTCCTTCATTGAGGACTGTCTCAGTGACTACATCCGTGAGAGCACCGCCACTCAGGTACTCCATGACAACCCAGAGCTCATTGTAGACAAGGTAGCTCTCAATGTAGTTGACTATGTTCGGATGCCTGTGCTCCCGCATGACCTCAATCTCTGTTACAATCAGCTCCTTTTTCGGCTGATTGTGCAGATCCATCTTCTTTATGGCAACCGCCTTGCCAGTCGTATATACAACCGCTTCACAGACAGTTCCAGAAGCTCTATTACAACAGAAAAACAAATATCCAACAATAAATTATAACCAATTCTTCCAGTAAAAATGTTGCTAAAGTCTAATTTCAATAGTAGGTAGGACCATGAGCAAGTCCTTCACTTGCAATTGCACAGAGCTTCAGCATGAAATTCCAATTCAGTGTACATGCTGTAGTCGGGAGCGCTTCTGAGTAGAATCCCTCAGGGGGCGCTATGACAAGTGCACAAACATGCACACAGTAAATAAAACTGATTTTTTGCTTGATGCTTGTGAAAATTATCCATTTGGCGCATTTGCTGCATAAAACATCTTGAGAGGCTAACGTTGTGTCAAAATACAAACTACTGACTGCTCAATTAATTTCGATACTGCCTGAAAGTGCAACTGAAAGATAAATGAAGGCACATTTGTTTTGAAACATCTTACTTTTCCTATCCAGTCAACATCCTGGACAATAGTACGCTAACTGCACTTGCCCGCTTGACTTATCAGCCACCTTTGACACTGCAGACCATTATAACTAATAAGACTGCACACTATCTTACACTACAGAAAATTCACTGCAGTTGGTCCAACTTTGTGGAATAGGTTACGTAGCATCTTGCGATATGAACTTCTTGGTCTTTTATCGACTCTATTCTGTACGTATTAAAAAAATAATTTTCTATCCCGTTTTTCGTCATTAGGTTCATTCATTCATTCATTCATTCACTCATTCATTCATTCATTCATTCATTCAGAGCTGGGTTGGGAGCATAACAAGCGAGTCTCCCTTGAAAGGTGTTATATAAATATGCGATTACAATTACAAAACAAGACCTAAACCCTGGACTAGTATTCCTAGAGGTGTGTTGCTACAGATCCTAAAGAATTATGCACACATAATTATGTACATATGCAGTATGAATACACACTACACACTACACAGCCAAGCAAGGCTTCTATGAGTCAACATGATTCTGCAGTTGACCTGCAACCTGGCTTACCCGGCTCCCACTTTCTGTTTCATCTTGTACTTTTTCTTTGGGTCATCAGTTGAAACAAGTGTCTCTGTCAAACAGATGATAGCACCAGTTAAACCGTAGAGTTGTAACCAGAAACAAATGATATAATAAATTACACCGTAACACAGCTTCACAAAATACAAAAATGCCATGCCTTTCAAGTTAGGCCTCATAATGAATTTCCCTATGATTTTTTAACAACAACAGGGATATTTAACTGACAGTGAATTTGAGAGTTTCGGTAATCAATCAATTGTAATTTATATAGCGCCCCTTCAAGGTACCTACTCACAGGCGCTCCCGGCCGAGATCAAGCGAAAAAAACAGTCTTCAACAGCTTGTGAAATTCAGAAGAGCTTGGGAGGTGTCGCATAGTCAAGGGAAGTCCATTCCAGGTTGTTGGACCAACCACAGAGAATGAACGCCTCTGCATTGTTGCAGAGCGAGTGAAAGGAACCTTTAAGTCACCAGTTTACAGCAGATGTCTATCTTTTCAGTTGCATTGAATATGTGTCAATGCATTTAATGTTATAATAGGTCATATCAATAATTTCTACTTACTTTGTCAATGCATTTAATATTAAAATAGCTCATATCAATAATTCCTACTTAGTTTCTGCATAATTTCGTCGTCTGTCATTTTCTTTCGTTTTAACGACTGCTTCCGCATCGTTGGCTTGACAGCTTCAGATGCGTCACTTTTTTGTCCCTTCTTCTCCTTATCATTTAGTCGTAGGTTTTCAGTTTTCTCCGTCACATTTGTAAGCTGATCTTCTTTTTTCTACAAAGGAACCTTTATAGGATACTTACAACAGAAGAATACCTTAAGAAACTGAAAGCAAGACCAAAAACTGGCATTAGTTTGAAAGAAATACTGTGAGGATTCATTAGTATCCGGAAGTTATCATAAGAATTTCCATTCTCACATGAATTTCTCCCTGTTTTAAACTACCATACTCAAGTATATCCAAACTCTCTTAATTAATTGGGACAAATAAAATAAAAAATTAAAGAAGATCTGAGTAGCAAGAAGCATACACTACTGAATGCTACTCTAAGTAAACATTCTTACATGACTGCTTATAAGCCACAGAACACATTCCAATAATGCAAAGTCTGACAACTCTAGCAGTGTCATTACATTACATTAATAAATGACATAAACTGATGACAGCTGAAGACATTCATGTAATAAGTTGCGGTATGTAAACTTAATTTTCTTGAATAAAGGAAATAATTATATATATAATTATATGATATAATGTTGAACACTCACCACAGTTGCACGAATGCTGTATTCATCTCCAGCATGGTTGGGTTTTGCAAATGAGGGACAATTATTAGAAAGTTGACATGACTGGGGTTTATGCCAACCAATAATCCAACATTGGACAAGTGTTCTAAAGCAGGTGAATATTATACCTCTTTGCTGCTATCCTCAGTGAATACGGGCATGTCGTCCATGATATTCTCTGGCCAGAACGAGCACACGGCTACTGTCTTATGCCTTGCTCATGCAATCTAGAGATATCGTGCTTTGATTCGTTGATTGGAAAGAAACAGTATATGACATGTTTATTATTAACAAGTTGGGATTCTACATGCACGTTGATAAAATCATCTGTAAGCATGTACAAAATTATACACATTTGCAAACCAAAGACCATTTTTCATAAAAATTAGGCGAATACCTTGTTGAGTTTCTTCTCAGGAAGTTCAGGTGCAACGGATGATTGTGAATTCTCTGGATCTGGACTTTGATCGGACGTTTGTTCCCCATCTTGTCCAACAGCCGTCAAGTCTTCGGTTGAGTTTGCACCGAGATATTTGTTCTTCTTTCGAACCGAGTGGTCGTATGCCTTCAGCGCATGAAGCACAGCTGCTGGGTTTTCTTTCTGTTCATTAGCACTAACAATGAACATCAAAATCTAGCAATAACATGTGAAAGTGGCTTGGAGCTCTAAGATACATTGAATAGTCAAACAATTTGTGGGAGTTATGTAAAAATCAGTTGACATGACAAGCTGCAAGCAAACCTGGTTGAAAGTAAAGGACATAATGTGTTCTATTATCCAAGTAATTTAATAGCCACTGGTGTGCCATCACTCTAATGCAGCGTTTCCCAAAGTGGGTTCCGCAGACCCAAGGGTTCCGCAGACCCAAGGGTTCCGCGGGGTGGGTGATGGGGTTCCGTGAAAGTGGGTTAAATACATTCTTACTATCGATCATGATAATAATAGGAAACGGAACCTATCAAATTAGGTGAGACACCATGTAGTTAACTCTTCTAATTAGGAATATACGAACTTCTTATTGACTAATGCAAATGAAGCAGAATTCAAACCAACCTTCACTGATGAATTCTGGAATGGGATATAGTTAAAGAATAGGCCTACCCCGATTAACTGCAGTTACCATACTTTGCCATTTGCCACGTAAAAATTGTACGCCAATGCATTCTCATATTTTACTGGAAGAGAAGCAAGCTATTGAAATGACGACAAAATGATGCAGCTGACAATAAAAAACCAGCTTTCAAGCATCAAGCAAGACAGACTTCACATAGACCAAATGCATGAGAAAAACAAAAGCGCAGTTCGCATTCTAATTTCATGCAATCCCAGGTTGGGATAGGTAGACCTATATAATTGTGATCCATGAGTCGTGGTTTTCAAAACCGTGCAATTTGATTTTTCCTATTTAAGAATAATCAACTTTCTACAATGCAGCGTGTTTTATAGGCTCATATGTTTCTCAGGCGCAATGCCATTATGTATGCTTTAATGCGTTTAGTTGAGATCTGGGTTCCGCAAGAAAATATTAGGACACAAAGGGTTCCGTGGCCGAAAAAAGTTTGGGAAACGCTGCTCTAATGTCATAGCGCTCAAGTCTACCTGACAGGATAGAATGAGAAAATGAATTGAATTGAATTGAATAGAATGTCTGACTGTGTCAAAGCCTTGGAGAGATCAAAGAAGATTCACCATAGAATGCTCGTTTCTATCCAATGAGGCAGACATTTTATCTTGCATTTCTAGTAATGCCATATATTTATTTGTATATATATATATTTATATATAATGTCCATTATGGAAGCCATATCGTTGCAGAGATGTTGTGCTTTCCTTTTTAAAAAATACTCCATTAGTCTATTGTATATATCCTTCTAAAAAAACAGATAAATATGTTAGAACAGAAATTGGCCTATAATTGTTTATCTTTTCCTATCAGAAAACTTGTAATTGGGTATAACTTAGCAGTTTTAATGTTATCAGGAACAATACTAGTGACAAAGTTGCAATTAATAATCCCAGCAGGCAAATGTGCAATAATTTCCGTAATAGCCCTGCCAATTTGTGGATTAATTCCCATCTGGTCCGCAGCTAGAAGAGGAACGCAATTGTTTAGAAATCATTATTATTTACTGAGAAGAGGTTCCAATAAGATCCATTGAAGAGGATGGAGAATTACTTAAAAAGGAGACAAATTTAATCATAGTGAAACTTATACCAGATGCCAGTGTTGATCCTATATTCCCAAAATAATCATTAAATTTATCTGCAACTTTCCCTATATCAGCAGCTTTGATACCATCTATAACAAACGAGTCTACTCTTGAGTGGCTTTCACATGCAATCATAGTCTTAATAATTTTTTGAACTTTTACTTAGATTATGCTTATACTCAAATAATATAATATATCAGTAAAATACTTTTTAATAACATACATACATCACTATATATATCCGGTAATTTTACAAATTTATTTAATAATAATAATAATAATAATAATAATAATAATACCGGTAATAATAATAATAAATGTATGACACAAGGTTCTGTGACCAAACAAATGATGATAGGATTTGGTCATGGGGGCACAGCTTTCGAAGAAATGATAATTTATAACTGACAACACTTTAATTAACTGACAAATAGACAAAACCCTTACATTTACAAATGCATATACAAGGTGAACCGAAAAAAATGAACCTCTCCTGTTGTTACAATAATTTGTGTAATAATCTGTTCATTTTAATAAAACATGGAAAAGCTTCGGTCTAAAGAACATGAATCAGATAACTATTAGTTAGTTATAATTGTACTCAAAATTTCTTCCTTCGGCCTCAACACACGCACAAAGACGAGCTTGCCACTGACTAGTTGCTGAATCGATTACAGCGTGATCAAATTCGTCCCATGCCTGCATTATACGCTGAGGCAGTTTTCCAACATCGCACACCTTTTCTTGTAAACTATTTCTTGCATCACAGACCTGATTTCATAGTCCACGGGATTAAGGTCTAGGCTATTTGAAATGTACCAAGCCTGCTGGATAGCGCATCAACAACTGCCTTGAACGATCAAACACTGTGTGCTTGTTGACCTTCATTAGTTCAGTCGCTTACACTTGAAACATTTGAAATGACTTTGAAGATTTAACTGGAATAGCGTATAATTACAATAACTAGTCAAGTTCATAGTTGGGAATAGAATAGTTTTATTCTTTTGGTGCTAATTTCTTATTTATTGTAGAGGTTCGGTTTTTTCAGTTCATTGTGTACATGAACCCAGGCGGGGGTGCAGATAAAAAATTGGAGGAGCTCCATTTCAGGGTTTCCAATGAATATGGCTGCAAAATATAGACTTAGTTTTTAAAAATTCAGAAATTATTTATTTTGTGGAGTTTGAACTTGTGAAGTCCTTAATATCCCCATGCACACATGCACATACATACAAGCTTATTTTGCAGCAGACATGTGACATAATATGCAGAATTTCTGTCCATCTGTTAGGAAAACTGTCAACATTATCCAAGATTAATTTCCAACGATGAAAACAATCCTGTACCACTAAACTGAACAATCTGTCATTACTACTAATGGAACATTGAAGGTTTTCCTTTGAAAGATTGTGTACAGACACTTCATAGACTTACATAGATTTCATCAAAACTACAGGATTGTTTTCATTATTACCATAAACAGGACGTCCCCAACATGAAGAGACCAATCAATCAAAGACAAAACATTCCAACATCATAGAAGAACAGATTGCATAATTACAACCCACATACATCGCTTGGAAACTTTCTCATTGGGTGAATGTGGGATTCACCTACTAATACAAACACACACACACACACACACACAAACAAGTGCACAAACAAACAAGTGCACAAACAAGCATATACTCACAACTCAACTTCCTTAATCTAAGGTGCCTGGTATTTCATGCAGATATCATTAAGTACATAAGTATGTTCTTGTGTGGGTGTAGCAGCTCAAAAGGTGGCCCTGATCAGGCAGGGCAGCAGAAAAAGTTATTCTAAAGAGTAAACTGTCATAGAAGCCGATTTATCTTTCAAATTCCAATGAAAAGGTCATGACCTTTCCACCCACTCCCAGAGAGGATCCATAATTAGACAATTGCTGGTATTGTTATTTTCAAAGGTTAATAAGTTATAATACTGGAGAAGGAACAAGGATATTTGCTGTCTGACTAATTTAACAAGAAGTCAGTCCACGCTGTTGTTATTGAAATTCAAGCTGAATACAGTTTGTTCTCTCAGCCAATTTTCAACATTTTCTAATTTTTCTAGCTAAAGCCCTTCAGTTAGAACTCGTAATCTGAGCCAAATATATATTAGGTCAAGGCTTTGAAATACACTTATTAATCAATATAATTTAGAAGACAAGCGATAATTCTGCGTGCTGTGCACATATAAACTTTGTTTGTGTTAGTCCAGCCTCATGTGTTCCGCATATACAATCTGACTGACTCTACCCAGCAGTGCTAACAGGGCAATAGAGTTCCACTTGCATACCCTAATTATAACCAATCAATGCCAAGAATTCTGAAACCCTATATGATACACTACACATTGGTAGTCATAAATTATAAACAATGATCTGGAATGTATGAAAGGTTCTGCTTAGTAACTATGTACAGCAATATACATGTATATACCTGATGTTTGACTTATCGAGCCATGCTGTCCATGCTGGTGGTAGGCCATTGAACTGTCCAGTTGACTGGTCATACTTGACATGCCACTCGTGTCGGACATTCATTGGTCCAGAAATGGCCAAGTCACGACTGCTGTCATCGCCATCTTCCGATGAAGTCTGCGCCTTCTGCTTTCTCTTGCTTGGAAAAATCTTTCCTAGCACAGACGAACTCATGGCTATTCAGCTGCAAAGAAAAGGTTAATAAAGGTTCAATGCAGCACACTTTAAAGAAACTTAATGCATGTGTTGCTAGGAGGACCAAGAAGATCTATTATTTTATATCAACTCAAAGATGCACAAGGATGCAATCTGTGTGTATAAATATACACACAGATTGCAGCTTGCATAATATTGTATAAAGTGCATAGAATTTTATTTTCCTAACCTCAATCATCGAGTGTCATAGTTCAGTCCCCACTACTTTTCTTGCCTTATAATTCTCCCATCAACAGAACTGTCTAACTCTAGCTTCACTAGATTCCTTGTATACTCAGCATCTCTTCAAAATCAGTCAAATAAAAACTCAATATTTCAACATAGCTGTTTAATGCACAGAAGCATTTTTTTGTTCTTGAGCCCCACTGAACTGAGAATGGGACACACTTAATGGTAATTGGGTGAAGCTGGGGACAGCTCTGAAGGGGATGGAATGGGATGGAAATAGACCCACAGGAATGGTGTGTGGCGGGAACAAATTCTGTCCTCCATGTGCATCAATCTCCAAGTGCGCCATCAGAGGCTTGTGCTTCAATGTGGTCTTTTTCTCAATTTTCTCAATGCTGGTCATGTCTTATGTTAGCAATAGCTTATGTTCTGCCCAACTCAGTTTTGGCACATTCATGACTGACACAAGAATTGAGTTCAGCTCTTGGCTTTTGTGGGTTGATGTTTTGAAGTTTCTGAATATGTTGCTCAGATCAGCTTTGTGGGTTGATGTTTTGAAGTTTCTGAATATGTTGCTCAGATCAGCTCATTCTGTTAGAACTTTCCTTAATGACTTTTCTGGTCTGAACTTGACAGTTCATCCCTTTCAGCTTGCACATTCTCTGCACTTCCAATTGTTATAAATGAATGATGATCTTGAATTTAACTGACCATGACATGATGTCATGCATGACATGATGTCATGCATGACATGGACATCGTAATAACGATGAGAAACATAAAGTCATTATTTACCATAAGTCTATATTTCGGGTGTGCACTTCAGTATCATCCGGATTTACAGAAGTCCGTTTATGCACAACACAATGCAATAAAAACCTTTTTCCATTTTGAATACACTTGCTATCCATCAGATATGATATGAGTTCCCACCATATCGATGTATAAATAATTACTAACCTACATACGTAGAACAATCGTGCATTGTTTGAAGTGCAAATTATCTCAGTCAGGGGTGGCCATATTGTATTGCTTGCCTGGTGAGAGGCAGCTGCCTGAAACTTTACTTTCACGAAAATGACACAACGCAATTTCATTCATTCATTCAAATGTTATGAAGATTTATACATAATGCAGTTACAAAGTAATTTCATTCATTCATTCACTCATTCATTCATTATGAAGATTTATACATAATGCAGTTACAAAGTAATTTCATTCATTCATCCATTCATTCATTCATTATGAAGATTTATACATAATGCAGTTACAACGCAATTTCATTCATTCATTCATTCATTATGAAGATTTATACATAATGCAGTTACAACGCAATTTCATTCATTCATTCATTCATTATGAAGATTTATACATAATGCAGTTACAACGCAATTTCATTCATTCATTCATTCATTATGAAGATTTATACATAATGCAGTTACAACGCAATTTCATCCGTTCATTCACTCATTCATTCATTATGAAGATTTATACATAATGCAGTTACAACGCAATTTCATTCATTCATTCATTCATTCATTATGAAGATTTATACATAATGCAGTTACAATGCAATTTCATTAATTCATTATGAAGATTTATATATAATGTAGTTACAATGCAATTTCATTCATTCATCCGTTCATTCATTATGAAGATTTATACAGAGCCTCTTCAAGGCTACGACTTGGAAGTCAGAAGCCGTCCTGACCTAAACCCGGGTGAAATGGACGGATTTAAGACTGCAATAAAATTCATATGAGTACACCATAGGCTGCGGCATAAGGTGAAAAGTCAATGAGAGCCCATCATTCCATACAATACATGGCCAAAAATCGAGTTAAAGCATGGTGCTGTCTAAGAGGAATTCGTGCTTGGGGAATGGGTTCACCATAATGAGGAGGAGCGAAGAAAATGACATCCCGCACACCCAGAGTAGAGCGATACAACACATACAAATATGCATACAATTTGTATGGGAAATTTTTCGGCTGTAATGTGTTAATACATGTACACAACAAAATGGCACAATGACACATATTATGATGATGCTGTCTTAACACTGTTTTTGAGATCAAGAGATTGCTTTGCTTATTAATTATGAAATATTAATCAGCATATATACACCACATACATAATTATATAGCAAGTGTGTAACATCTAACTCAATGTGTTTATCTCACAGCTTTCCATATGTACAGGGTGCACCAAAAAAAGTAATCCTTACGGTTTTCAGCCCATATCTAGGCCAAACATATGAATTTTTAAATGAAACTTTACAGTCTTAAAGGCAATTCATATTTATGTACAATGGTCAAATTACAAAAAAATTCAAACGGAACAAAAGTTATATCACTTTTAGTGAGGCCACCCGTCTTTTTTGATCAATTTGGTGTGTTCCTGATTTTGGAGTGAGAAGTTATAGAGGAGTATGAGTAAATTGTATAAAACTAGCTGGGTTTAGACCATGCATAATCCAAGTGGAATTGGGATGTGAAAAGGTGAAAAAATACTTAACTATGTGTCCCTAGGAAAGACTAGCAAGGGTTGAACCACCTCAAACCCCCCGGAAATTCTCACCCTGGTTGAGAGAAATGTCAGATCACTATATGATCATTATCATATGATCGTTACCATATCAGCAAATGACCGGAATACACAAGGGTGCCTCTGACAAGTATGTGGTTCATGCGGCGCCCCGTTTAATTACAATACACGAACTTGATAGATAGACTGACATATAATTATCACATGCACCTATCCAAGATAGCACATAGGTACGCCCTAACCATTTGCATAGGAAAGTGAATCAGCGAAATGAAAATCTTATGCCGATATGATTCATTTCATGTTCTCAACTTAAAACTGTATTAGACCTATTCTTTATTTTTGTTTACCCACACCAACGTTATTTTTTCAATCTGACCGTCATGACTCGAGACGAAAACACAAGTTAAAAGGAGTTAAGTAGGCCTCTAGTTTTGCTTGCCAACAGCACGGCGGTTGACAGACGTAAGTAAAGTAACGAAGTAATGCACACATGTTCACAAAAACTATATCTGTCACAAAAAAATGTGAATTACTAATTAGGTTAAGCTAATAATTCAACAATCTCTGTGGGCCCCTTGGAGGTCGTGGGCCCGTGTGCTTTGCATACATTGCACACATGGTAGCTACTCCACTGTATGAACATAATAATTGGATGCAGAACTTTCCAACTGTAGCTTATAACCAGTGATTTGGACAACCTCGGTATTGTATCTTTGCCTCTGTTGACTATTACACAAACTCTCCTAATAATAAAATTCTAGACTCAATAAATTCATGATTGATTGATTGATTGATTGATTGATTGATTGTCATTCTCATAGTATCTAAGGTTGAGTTAACTTTTTCATGCTTCAGATAATTGCCATGAAAATTCTGCCACTTTTGAATATAGTCTCTTCCAAACCCATTAATCCCAATTAAATTCGAAGTTATCATGCTAACAAAGTCTGGGAATTTAATTCACTTCAAATCAAAGGCGTCTCTAATACAAGAAGAAACATTATTTAGAGACCTAATAATAAGTATTGTGAAATTTCAAAGACGATGTGAAACTGGAGAACTCAAACAGGGCGATCGGTCCATCTGGCTGTAGGTAGGCTAGGCTACTGGGCCGCCCCAGTCCAAGTCCCAATACGGTAGGCCCTAGACCTAGGCCTACTCCGCCGATGTAGTCTCAAAATGCACAAAACAGCGATCACTCACCAAAAGCTGAAGTTATCAGGACTGTAGTTATATGAATCAGCTCGAAAGCATAATATTAGTTAGTATCGTTTAAAACAATCAACTAAACCGGTAATACAGGAACAGGATACAACCGCTGTGACAAACCAACCACCAATTATACAAGTGTGCTCTACCGAGCAACAGTGAAACTATCTGATAAAGTACGTTAAAGCAGTACGCGTCCATTTTAATAGGCTACCTTGAGTCAATGCCCCTATGCCAACTAAGTAATTAATATATCAGTGAACCGCATAGCCTACTCTAGCGGATGTTAGGCTTGTCAGCGATATGTCACAGTTCCTATAATGTTATAGAGCCTATAGACCTATTTTATTTTTACACTGAACACTAGCTCTTTCGTCTACGGCCTGAGCTATAAGAAAGGTGCATACTATAATAGCCATTAGCCTATACAATGCTAAGCTGCCATGGGCGGAGACTTAGGGAGGGGGGGGGGGGTAGAGGGGACGGTCCCATGCATGATGTTTTCGGTGGGGAACCGACCATGCTTATACATGTCCCCCAAACATTTAAGAAAATATTCATCATAAAAGCACTGTCAATTTTCACAGTGGTTTAATAGTACAGTTAGGCGTACAGTATTGGGACATCCAGTGGCGGCGACAGGGAGGACTAGGGGGCTAAGGCCCCTAAACAAGGACATCCGGGGCTAGGCTAATTAAGCTCTCGTAAAAAAGCCATCCGGTTTTTTGGGACTGAAGTTTTGGCGGATTAAAATGGAACATTTCCATGAGACTTCGACCGGATGACAAAAAAGATCGTCAGAAATTCTGGCGGATGAAAATGAAAATTTCCTCCGCGAGGATTCAGCCCACCCCTAAACTTAATTCCTGGCGCCGCCAATGAGGACATCCAGGACATTCTGCTGGTAACATCATATCGCTAAAATGACTTTTAAAAAGGTCATCAGCTATTTTGGCAGGGGAAAATGCTATGTTTTCAGGAAATTTCTGCCAAATGACTACAAAAAAGCCGTCCGCCCAAAATATCGCGCCTTGGCGATCGTCCTTCGGTCGCTCGTTCGTCCTCCCAGGTCTAGTTAAGTTATCGAACCCACTGCTGTAAAGCCGACCTGCGTGTCGTGCTACAGTGGGCCGTATTTCGTATAGCCTAACCTGTAGCCTACTTGTAATCATTCTGCGGTGTGTCAGATTGAATCATTAAAAGGAATATTATTATAGTCTCTAGACCAAGTCTCCGCCTATATGTAGGCCTAAGCTGCTCCTTAGTAGCTGCTCCGCCACTCTGATCCTCTGACAACCAGGTTCAGACATCCGTTGAGTCCTTTCGATTACTCTTACGGACAATCCTTTTACTCAGCGCGACGCTCGTGAATAAGCTGGTGCCCCGCGCTTGGCTTTCGAGTGACGCTTCAGAAGTCTCAAGTTAAGTCTGGAGATTACGATCACGATTAATATTAGCACATTAATTGTATGGTATCACATACATCCAAAATGATGTTTGGGTGTCCTACTGGTAATGTAATGTAATGTAAATCTTCGAGAATTTCTCAGCGCCCACAAAAGCCACGTCAGGGAGACCAGCTTATTCACCGGCGCTATATCAAATCAAGTCCGCAATAGCCAGAGCTGCCGTTTTCGTTCCGGTGCCAGGTCAAAATCCGGGGAGGTCAAGCCGAGGATACTGGTAGACTGCAATAGGCCTAAAAAAGGAGAAATATTGTGTAGACCTAAGCTGCTCATTAAAAAAAATTTATTAGGCTAACCGCTGTCGGACTGAATCACCTCGCCGTTTAGCGTCCCAGTGCGCTGACCGACCTAACCCGATATTCAAAGTTCTGGGGGGGAAAAGGTTTATGAGACTACGATTAGTCTATAAGCTTAACGCACAGTGGCAGCCATTCTTCCAGTCAAATTTCGCGCAATAGGCCTATACGGTTATGCCTACTTACATTTCGCTCCACAAGTAGGCCTATCCATTTAATATTTCTAGTCGCTTGACTCGTTAATCTGCATTTGGTCCAGCGTTGCCACTCCTTGGGTTTTTCCCAAGATCTTGGGTGTTTTGATCCGAACTTGGGAAATGGGTTTTTCGGGAAGAACTTGGGGTTTTTTGCTTGTTTTTTTGACGGAAAAAATCGGAAAATTTTTGACATTTTTGAAGAAATTGTTGACATTTTCGGAAAATTGTTGACATTTTCTGGAAATTTTTGACATTTTTTACGATTTGTGCCGGGATGAGCCCGGATGACTAAAAAAGGTCAATTTCAGACGGGAAATTGTAAACATTTTCGAAAGATTTGAGATTTTCGGACGGAAAATTCAGAAAATTCTGGACATTTTCGAAAGATTTGCTGAACGGGTTTTCTTGGGTTTTTTCGACATTCGAACTTGTTTTTTCTTTCATTTTTAGAGTGGCAACGCTGATTTGTTGAGGCAATGGCGAAGGCCGAGTTGACAAATTTGTGCGTCGTTGAGTACAGTAAACTGGATAGGAATAAGACATATAACGACATCGTTGGGAGAGCAAACGATTATTTGCTGTATAAAAAATTTGATGACTGTTTAGACCTTTGTCGTACTTATGTAAAAGAATGGAGAAACTACGCAGAGAATGACAAGTGAGCGATAATGAACTGATTTTAGTAGAATTTCTTCTGGGCCTTTTGGACTCTGAACTGATTTCTTTTAGAAGCATTTCAGCGTTTGTATTTATCTGTCAGAAAGCTCATGATCGTATTATGACCTCAAACTTTCCAAAGTGATACTTAAAAGCTGTTAAAAGCTACTTATTTTGATTTCTCTGGCAACCCCAAAAAACAACTTAGTTTTGACCCCCATATTGACACGCGCAGAAACCCTACGGCATATTCAAATTCAAATTCATATTCATATTCATTATGTTCTGCTTATCATACCGAATCTGCTGCTGGCCATTCCGGCGGCATATTCGTATTCACTAAACATGCGAAAAGATAATCATCATATTCGCCTGGCGCTACGCACACACACACATGGCGCTATATAGGCTACATATGCTATATAGGCTATATATATATATATATATATATATATATATATATATATATATATTCGTTTTTAATAATTAGTCTTAAAGTTAGCTAGTAAATATTTTTATATAACTATCGTGGGATAAATTGAGAATTGTCCTTTAATGGTAGAGTATGGTTGTGAGCTCTAGGTCTTAGTTGGTGAGAGGAGGAGGGTCTGAGAGGAGGTAGGAGTTGGTAGAGAACATGTTTGGGGTTGTGTGTAATTGAGAAAAGGAGTTTTGCATCAGCTGAGTTGGCAAGTTCGGAGACAGTAGGAAAGGTTTGCTCTAAGTATCCTAGGCGTTTAGCTCTTTTTATGAGTTTTTCAAGGCGTTCTTTGTCAGACGCCAGGGTGAGACCCCACCATGATGGGGAGGCATAGAGTAATTTAGCTACAGTAGTTGCTTTGGTAACATTATGGATAGATGTAGAGGAGAGGCCATGGGTTTTGAGCTTTCTGATGGCATAGAGAGAGGATGAGCAGGTAGCTGTGAGGTGGTCTATATGGGCTGTGAGTTTGAGGTTGTCTTGGAGGATAACACCCAGTACCTTCATGGTTTTAACTCTTGTTATTTTTGGTAATGGTGGAGGAGGGTCATATTGGTGACGGGGCCGGAAAATGATCACTTCTTTCGATTTAGAGTTATTTAGGGTAAGATTGTTGGCAGATAATACATACAATACATACCATCATCAGATTTGGTTTTCAACTATACAGGTGCAAATGCTATAAAATTACACTTTTAGTGAGACCAACCATTGCTTCTAGCATAAAGCACAACGCAAAAAACGTAGGAAAACGCTATTTTATTAAATCGCGTCCTAAATTTTTCTTATCAAAATTTGTATCAAATCAACTCAAAGTGTACACTAATGAATGGGCAGCATTCGTGCTATTATTGTCATTATAATAACAATTATTTATACTATCATTAACGAGTCATTTTCTGCTATTAGATTAAATTGACTTTTGGAGTTGGATGAAATTTTTTCTTTCAAACCGATAACTTTTTCTTCTTATTTTTAATTATCAATGTCTGTCCTTAAGAAATATGGGTGCTGTTGCGCACTAATATTTTACTTTAATATGTTTTTCGCAAAATTTTGGACACCACCAAAGCAACAATGTCAACTCCGTTACCCAACTCTCTTATACATAATTTTTTTTAAAAACTGAAGCAACATCAAATAACTGCGTGTTAATCCTAACTCCATTGTATCACTTTCGGTAAACTTGTATTATCAACTCGGTAACACACTTTGAGTATTTTTTTAATGCCACAAAAGTTGTCCACTCCGTTACGGTCAATTTTGCTCAACAATACAAGTTCACAAAACTTAGTGTAAATGTTTCAAATGAATATACCGGTACTTGAATGAAAATATAATTCCATCACAATACACAAAAGATTTGAAAATATCTGTTAAGATATTTGCAAAACATTCACGAATTTCAAGACACCCAAGAATTTCCACTCCCTTACCAAAATTTGGTTCTCCATAAATTTTATTATAAATTTTATTGAAAAACTAAATCATTATCAAATAACTGCATGTTAATCTGAGCTTCAATGTTCCATTTAGCTAATATTGTTTTAGTAAACTACTTAGTAACTTGCAATACGGCATTCCTTTAAATTTCTTATAAAGATCCTCGGTGGTCTAGTGGGTTTGTAGCCCACTCGCCGCGCCGGCGGCCCGGGTTCGATTCCCGTTCGGTCAGACATTAATTTCTCGGATCTTTACTGCGGGCGGCTCTGTCGCAATATAAACGTGGAGTAGCCGTGGTGAAGGATCTCACCCTCGTGGTCGAAGCCATAACACAGCCGCTATATAAATATGCGATTACATTTACATTTACATTTATATGCCAAAAGAATCGTCCACTCCGTTACTGCCAATTTTGCTCAACAATACAGTTCATAAAGCTCAATTGTCATGTTTTACACAATGCACAGTTTTGAAAATTCACGAATACATGAAGGAGAGTAGTTCCATCTTAACCAACCAAAGAATAAGAACATATAATTCTGTGAATATATTTCTATTTTCTACCGTAATTCGAATAAATGTCCACTCCGTTACCTCTAAAAGTTCACTCCTTTACCATTTCCGAGTGTATAAATAGGCATCAAATGTAACGGAGTGGACAGGTAACAGAGTGGACAATTTCTAAATAATGCAGCATACATTTTGTTATTGGCCACTTTTGGGACACCCCTTTTCTACATATCAATTTTGTTCATTAAGGAGATGAAACCTGGTAATTGATGCATACATAAGCATCTTTAATCTCGACTAATCCTCTGTAACGGAGTAGACACCTATTAAACGTATCATTCGCAGGTAACACCTTTTAAAACATATTATTGAGGTTTAGCTTCGAAAAGTCATCATATAAAGACTGGTATGATAATTTATTTATCCTTGATAATTATTGATTCAGTGAATGACAAACTTATTAAATGAAAGGCCTTCCAATTTCGATTATGAATAACATTGTTTTTGGAAAACTATCACTTGTCGCAAATTTTTAGTTATATTGCAGTGAAAGTGTGAAAGGGACAGTAACAGAGTGGACATTTTGGACATTAAAATGCAACAAATAAAATAAAAATTGAGGCATATGCCATGAATATCCGTGAAAACAATAATCTAATCAATATTAAATTCAAATAAACATCTGCATTGAAACGAAACTTTGGCGTATTCGATTTTTTAAATCGTTGGGACAACAGAAACGTCAAATTAATCTAATAGCAGAAAATGACTGTAAGATTATTTCTTATTATTATTAGTATTAGTAGTTACATTGTCTTTATAGCTCTTATTTCTTCAATTGCTATTACAGTTAATGTTCTAATTTTAAATTTACAAAAATATTTCGCCTTGTTATTTCTGTTACATTTCTGTATTTAGGTAACAGACAGCACTTGTTTGACTTGCATTTTGGTGTTTTTCAATATTACTTTACATTCACCGTTCTATATTTGGCCTAATACAAATTCTAATCTCCTACTGTTCATTATTACCTTTTCTTACCCTGTCTTTGCAACTACTGCAATGACGAATTATATTATAATCTCCACTTTTGCCAAATATATGTAACACTCAACGTATCATGCATCCTATCCCTTTGAATGACCCTCCTATCCATTATCTTTTCCATCAATGCCTCTTATTTAATGTAATTCCGGCATCCAGAATCCCTGTAATCCCGGACATTTTCAATCCCGTAATCCCGGGCGTCACAAACAATGAATCCCGTTTTCGTTCTTACAAAATATTAGGATTTTTAAAATAAAATTACTTGAACCATTTTGCAAACCGTTCTTGGCCAATTGGAGCCAAAACAACAGATTAAGAGACTCAGCAAAAACTATATACCGGACGTAATCGCCAACAGCAGATTCGTTTGGCAATCTATCCAACACGGAATGGCCAACACCACATTCGGCTGAAACTATATACACGACGCAATCGCCAACACCAGGTTTGGCTGAAACTATATACACTACGGAATCACCAACAGCATATTCGGTTTGCAGTCTTTCCACCACGTAATCACCAACAGCATATTCGGTTTGCAGTCACCATATCCGTTTGCCAATCTATACACCACGTAATCACCAACAGCAGATTCTTTTGACAGTCTATACACAAAGAAATCACCAACAGCATATTCGGTTTGCAGTCTTTCCACCACGTAAATTCTTTTGACAGTCTATACACACAAAGAAATTGCCAACAGCATATTCTGATGGAACTATATACACCACTGAATGGCCAACAGCTTATTCGGTTTGCAGTCTTTCCACCACGTACTCGCCAACAACTTATTCGCTTTGCAATCTATACACCACGGAAAGCAGCTTCTTTTGACAGTCTATACACAAATAAATCACCAACAGCATATTCGGTTTGCAGTCACCATATCCGTTTGCCAATCTATCCACCACGTAATCACCAACAGCAGATTCTTTTGACAGTATGCACACAAAGAAATTTCCAACAGCATATTCGGTTTGCAGTCTTTCCACCACGTAATCGCCAACAACTTATTCGGTTTGCAATCATCATATTCATTTGCCAATCTATCCACCACTTAATCACCAACAGCAGATTCTTCTGAGTCTATACACAAAGAAATCACCAACAGCATATTCGGTTTGCAGTCACCATATCCGTTTGCCAATCTATACACCACGTAATCACCAACAGCAGATTCTTTTGACAGTCTATACACACAAAGAAATCACCAACAGCATATTCATTTTGCAGTCACCATATCCGTTTGCCAATCTATACACCACGTAATCACCAACAGCAGATTCTTTTGACAGTCTATACACAAAGAAATCACCAACAGCATATTCGGTTTGCATTCACCATATCCGTTTGCCAATCTATACTCCACGTAATCACCAACAGCAGATTCTTTTGACAGTCTATACACAAAGAAATCACCAACAGCATATTCGGTTTTCAGTCTTTCCACCACGTAAATTCTTTTGACAGTCTATACACACAAAGAAATCACCAACAGCATATTCGGTTTGCAGTCACCATATCCGTTTGCCAATCTATACACCACGTAATCACCAACAGCAGATTCTTTTGACAGTCTATACACAAAGAAATCACCAACAGCATATTCGGTTTGCAGTCTTTCCACCACGTAAATTCTTTTGACAGTCTATACACACAAAGAAATTGCCAACAGCATATTCTGATGGAACTATATACACCACTGAATGGCCAACAGCTTATTCGGTTTGCAGTCTTTCCACCACGTACTCGCCAACAACTTATTCGCTTTGCAATCTATACACCACGGAAAGCAGCTTCTTTTGACAGTATTTACACAAAGAAATTGCCAACAGCATATTCTTTTGACAGTCTATACACAAATAAATCACCAACAGCATATTCGGTTTGCAGTCACCATATCCGTTTGCCAATCTATCCACCACGTAATCACCAACAGCAGATTCTTTTGACAGTATGCACACAAAGAAATTTCCAACAGCATATTCGGTTTGCAGTCTTTCCACCACGTAATCGCCAACAACTTATTCGGTTTGCAATCATCATATTCATTTGCCAATCTATCCACCACTTAATCACCAACAGCAGATTCTTCTGAGTCTATACACAAAGAAATCACCAACAGCATATTCGGTTTGCAGTCACCATATCCGTTTGCCAATCTATACACCACGTAATCACCAACAGCAGATTCTTTTGACAGTCTATACACACAAAGAAATCACCAACAGCATATTCGGTTTGCATTCACCATATCCGTTTGCCAATCTATACTCCACGTAATCACCAACAGCAGATTCTTTTGACAGTCTATACACAAAGAAATCACCAACAGCATATTCGGTTTGCAGTCACCATATCCACCACGGAATGACCGAAAGCAGATTCTTCTTACAGTCTACACACAAATAAATCGCCAACAACATATTCTGGTGGAACTATATACACGACGGAATCACCAACAGCAGCTTCCTTTAACGGTCTATACACAAAGAAATCTCCAACAGGATATTCTGTTTGCAGTCTATTCACCAGCGAATCGCCAACAGCATATTCGTATTTCAGTGTATCCACCACGGAATCGCTAACAGCAGTGTAAACATGTAGCGTTCATGTGTTGATTTTGGTTTATAGCAGCTTCTACTTCGTCCGCTCCGAGTTCACTGGTGTACCGCTGCTTTTTCCAAATGCTCTTGCTGAAGGTTTTTGTATGCTTGGTCAGAATGCTACATCTCTTCTCTGAATATTCTTTCAGCTTGCTTCCTGTCCACCCCTTGGCGTATTTCTATTGCACGCACAATTGCCTGCAAATATTCACATGACATCTTGCAAATAAAATTATCTTTGCCATAATTTATAAATTGACGTACCGGTAGAACCTTATTTCTTGACAACGACATACATGTACTGAAAGAGGTAGACAAAACAATATGGTGACATAAATATAAATTATAGCTAGATACATGGATGTATGTATATAGATAGATAGAATGATTGATGTACGTATGGATGGATCAGTGAATGTATGTATGTATGGATGTATTGAAAAAATTATTTTTGACATAATCTATAAATTGACGTATAACCCTATTTCTTGAAAACGACATAGACCGTTTGACGGATATACATGTACAGAAAGAGGCAGACAAAACTATGATACTGCAGATATAAATTATAGCTATATACATGGATGTATTTAGCCTATATGGATAGACAGTGGCAGCGAGAGACATCTTTTGCAGCCAGGTTTTAAGAAGGGTTTAAGACACTCCTTTTCAATAACTCTTACCCTGTCTCATCTGATCCTCCACCATCCAATTCTCGACGCAGCCGACACCCCCTCTCCCTTAGTAGCTTTTCCGCCCCTCTCATCCTATGGTAACTCGACACGGACCACTCTCACGGACAACCCTTCTAACTCAACGCAGCGCTCGTGAATAAGCTGGTGCCATGCGCTTGGCTTTCGAGTGGCGCTTTATAAAATTCCAGTTTACGATTACCATACGATCCATTCAAGCAATTTAAGGGCGATTTATTGCGAGCGTGCAAACAGAAGTTCATTATCATTATCGCATTTCATTGAGCACTTTACCACACAGCTTTTATTTTCCAATACGATATGACGTATTTTTTTAATTATGCTGCAGTACTTACCTCAAACATAAGTATATCAACAATGTAAGGTGCGTCAACATGCTTCCTCAGAGAATACAGTGGTCGATGTTCTGCTGACTCAGTGTCTGTGACTTCCAACACAATCCTCTTCAACATGTTAAACAACCGCCTACACTAAAATATAAAGAAAATAACAAATGTCATCAGTAGCGGCGCAATGTGGGCCGATGGGTGGCAGGCTGAGACACCCCTAAGAAAGGCGATCCATTTTTTCCCATGTATAAATAAATATTAACAACAGAAACAAGGACTATAAATAGCACAATTCTTCAGTTTTTTGCCTTTTTGACATATTTTAGACATATTTTTATTGTTCCCAACAATTCAATTGTACATGTATGTTTAACAAAGTATAAACATAATTCGCAATAAGAAAATACTCAAAGTGAATAGGTGTTATAAGAGTGAGGGAGCAAATAGGCACACCAAAAGGGACAAGTCCCGCTAAGCAGGGGCCTAATTGACAAAGTGAAGTGAGAAAGTGAAAGCTGAAGGGAGTATTGGATATATTACAGAGATATTACTTAACTAGGGAAAGAAAGAAAAATATCGAAAAACTAATGTAGTAAACACTACAGGAAAAAATTCAGAGAAAGAACAAAATAAAAGCAAAGCAATCAAAAATCAAATAAATCAGCATCAGCATGGGTAACCCCTCATGCTATTAACACAAAATATTAGATAATATTTTGTTCAGTCGAAAGATGTCACTGTCAGTATTAGCCCATAGACATCGGATCTATTATTGGCATAGACCCCCCTAAAAAGGCCATTGATTTTGAGCAACGCATTGACATGGTGTCTGGCTAAATAAATGAGGCGAAGGCAACGTTAGACCACCCTTCTATAAATCCATATTAAATGTCATATGGATAAACTTCTGCATAACAAGATAGGAATGTGGTCTTCAGATGATGTTGGACTGGATGATGCTGAAAATTGGATAGCAAAGCTAAGGAAGGCCAAGCGGAGGTAGCAGTGGTTTCACAATCGTACCCGCCTAGGGGCAGAGAACCAGAATAAGAAGAAATACAGTACAGAATAGTCTGCACCTGTAATGCACGTCATTTGTTTATGGACAAGCAAAACTTATGTCTTTAGAATTTCGTTAAAAAATTCTCACCCTTGAGTACGAATGTATTGGTCCAGTTGTTTCCCAGTTTAAAGCTTTCCTCTGACGACTTGTCATGTTTCGTTTTTGTGAAATATACGTTTCTTGTGAAGTGTCTTTGCTAAGAACAACAGTTCTCACATGCTCCTGAACAAAACACAACGAAGGTCTACCTTCAATGCTTTCAATCAACTACTAAAAATTGTGGGGTGCCAGCATGCATTTCTTAGGAAACTTCCCAAATGTAGCCTAATAGACCTTTTTTATATTTGGAATTTGGCCGAGTGTCTAGTTATGAAACTACTTTTATGGTATTCCTTCCATGACGTGAGCAAAATGATATTGGTATTTGGTATCCGCTGAAAGTAGTCTTGAAGTCCTTTGTATTGGTGTGCGAAACATTGTGCTACCCACATTACCCTATACATTGCAACCGAAAATTGTTATGTTCATTTTGTCAAAAGACCACATATTCTGCATCTAAGTGCAATATGGAGTTGCATATCGGCTCTGGAAATGTGCAGTTTTAGCATACTTTCATAGTAGACTGGCGCTACATATGTCTTTGGCACGCGGCGCACCCCCGCCCCTCAAAAAAGACTGCGGCGCCCTAGGCAACTGCCTACTTTGCCTATGCCTAGGACCGGTGTAAAGGTTTCAAATTACCCCCTCCTAAACATTAACCCCCCGGTAACTTGAAACCGGTTTCAGATTACCCACCGGAAACTAGATTTGCATCAATCATCGCATTTATTGCACTATCAAAATCAGAAAAATCATCCCGCTTCTTGTTTTGGTCTGAAGAATATAATCCGTCATCCCACTTCGTGTTTTGTTATCAATATTTTGATCCGAAAAAAATAATAGCCTCGAAGCCATTTTCTCCATTGTAACTTCAGCGGCGATTAGTATTTTAGTTACAGATGAAAATATTGATAACAAACCACGAAGTGGGATGACGGATAAAAATCTTCAGACCAAATCAAGAAGCGGGATGATTTTTCCGATTTTTTGGTGCAATAACTGCGATGATTGATGCCATTTACAGTTTGCAGGGGGGTAATGTTTAGGAGGGGGTAATCTGAAACCTTTACACCGGGCCTGCGTATGGGTAGTGTAAAACGTACTTTAATTATTGACGAATTCAGTATGAAGGCTGTCAGGTCCTCCTCCATTGCATTCCTCTTATCAACCCTGTTAATTACAAATGGCAACGTATAATAAAATACACTATTATTAGACATTATGATTACTATGAAATTTTTACTTAAATTGTAATAGACGTAATGATCAATAAAATAACTAGGCCTATATTGATATTTTACATAGGCCTAACACTAATTGGGCATATAAAAGAGTAATAAAATAATCAATGGCTAAAGGTGTAAACCGTGTAAACAGTGTAAATTGGTTTGCAGAGTATTAATAATTGGTAATACCATTTTTATTATATTATATATAATTATATTATATTCTAGTATATATTATTATATCATATTATAGTATATATTCCATTGAATTTGAATGAAGTAGTCTAATTGACGCAAAAGGGGCCAAATTGGACCCCAGAGTCCATCTTTACTAACCTATCCAATGGAGTAGACTTTTCTTCAATCACAACAACGTCATTCATTTCCATTGGTTTCTCTCCAACTTGAAGACCGCTACCTGCCGCTGCCTCGCTGACGCTATGTGTTCGCTCTAGACCACTTTGGGACTTTCGCTTGAAACTGTCAAAAGTGGGACTATCGTTGTTTGACACATTTTGGACTGGATCGTCGTCGGCAGGCTGCAATTGAAATAGCAACTGTCACGTACCTATAAGGCTATTCCTCAAACCACCATTTACGCCATTGATAATTTAGCCTATTCATTTGTAACGCAGAAGAACAAATCTTACTTGAAGGATCGTTACACGGGAATTTGGCCTAGGCCTACTTCATATAAATGTGCTATGTATAGGCCTCGTTCTGTTACGAAGTCGATTATGTAGAGGCTATTCTAATACCTTACATTACACAGGGACGTGGAAACGGGAATTTCTTAGCGCCCACAAAAGCCAACATATATGGGCGTATATTTTGTTCTCAGTTATTTCGTTTGGCTACAGAAACTGGCTTACAAGCAGCGCCGCCAAAATTTCCTTCCTGAAATTTCATTTCAAATATATCATTTTTTGCATTCGCTTATATATTTACAGTATTCGCTTCAATATTGACTGTATTGTTACCAAATTGTTTTTGGTATATTAATAGCGCCAGTCGAATATGATGATGATGGTTAGCGCCTGTATAGTAAAAATCGAATCTGTTGCTGGTGGTTCCTTGGTATATTAATAGCGCCAGTCGAATATGATGATGATGATTAACGCATGTATAGTGAACGTCGAATCTGTTGCTGGTGGTTCCTTGGTATATTATAGCGCCAGTCGAATATGATGATGATGATTAACGCATGTATAGTGAACGTCGAATCTGTTGCTGGTGGTTCCTTGGTATATTATAGCGCCAGTCGAATATGATGATGATGATTAACGCATGTATAGTAAAAATCGAATCTGTTGCTGGTGGTTCCTTGGTATATTAATAGCGCCAGTCGAATATGATGATGATGATTAACGCATGTATAGTGAACGTCGAATCTGTTGCTGGTGGTTCCTTTGTATATTATAGCGCCAGTCGAATATGATGATGATGATTAACGCATGTATAGTGAACGTCGAATCTGTTGCTGGTGGTTCCTTTGTATATTATAGCGCCAGTCGAATATGATGATGATGATTAACGCATGTATAGTGAACGTCGAATCTGTTGCTGGTGGTTCCTTGGTATATTAATAGCGCCAGTCGAATATGATGATGATGGTTAGCGCCTGTATAGAGAATGTCGAATCTGTTGCTGGTGGTTCCTTGGTATATTAATAGCGCCAGTCGAATATGATGATGATGATTAACGCATGTATAGTGAACGTCGAATCTGTTGCTGGTGGTTCCTTGGTATATTATAGCGCCAGTCGAATATGATGATGATCATTAGCGCCTGTATAGTAAAAATCGAATCTGTTGCGGGTGGTTCCTTGGTATATTAATAGCGCCAGTCGAATATGATGATGATGGTTAGCGCCTGTATAGTAAAAATCGAATCTGTTGCTGGTGGTTCCTTGGTATATTAATAGCGCCAGTCGAATATGATGATGATGGTTAGCGCGTGTATAGTAAAAATCGAATCTGTTGCTGGTGGTTCCTTGGTATATTAATAGCGCCAGTCGAATATGATGATGATGGTTAGCGCCTGTATAGTGAACGTCGAATCTGTTGCTGGTGGTTCCTTGGTATATTATAGCGCCAGTCGAATAGGATGATGATGGTTAACGCATGTATAGTGAACGTCGAATCTGTTGCTGGTGGTTCCTTGGTATATTAATAGCGCCATCGAATATGATGATGATGGTTAGCGCATGTATAGAGAACGTCGAATCTGTTGCTGGTGGTTCCTTGGTATATTAATAGCGCCAGTCGAATATGATGATGATGGTTAGCGCCTGTATAGTAAAAATCGAATCTGTTGCTGGTGGTTCCTTGGTATATTAATAGCGCCAGTCGAATATGATGATGATGATTAACGCATGTATAGTGAACGTCGAATCTGTTGCTGGTGGTTCCTTTGTATATTATAGCGCCAGTCGAATATGATGATGATGATTAACGCATGTATAGTGAACGTCGAATCTGTTGCTGGTGGTTCCTTGGTATATTAATAGCGCCAGTCGAATATGATGATGATGGTTAGCGCCTGTATAGAGAATGTCGAATCTGTTGCTGGTGGTTCCTTGGTATATTAATAGCGCCAGTCGAATATGATGATGATGATTAACGCATGTATAGTGAACGTCGAATCTGTTGCTGGTGGTTCCTTGGTATATTATAGCGCCAGTCGAATATGATGATGATCATTAGCGCCTGTATAGTAAAAATCGAATCTGTTGCTGGTGGTTCCTTGGTATATTAATAGCGCCAGTCGAATATGATGATGATGGTTAGCGCCTGTATAGTAAAAATCGAATCTGTTGCTGGTGGTTCCTTGGTATATTAATAGCGCCAGTCGAATATGATGATGATGGTTAGCGCGTGTATAGTAAAAATCGAATCTGTTGCTGGTGGTTCCTTGGTATATTAATAGCGCCAGTCGAATATGATGATGATGGTTAGCGCATGTATAGTGAACGTCGAATCTGTTGCTGGTGGTTCCTTGGTATATTATAGCGCCAGTCGAATATGATGATGATCATTAGCGCCTGTAGAGTAAAAATCGAATCTGTTGCTGGTGGTTCCTTGGTATATTATAGCGCCAGTCGAATAGGATGATGATGGTTAACGCATGTATAGTGAACGTCGAATCTGTTGCTGGTGGTTCCTTGGTATATTAATAGCGCCAGTCGAATATGATGATGATGGTTAGCGCATGTATAGAGAACGTCGAATCTGTTGCTGGTGGTTCCTTGGTATATTAATAGCGCCAGTCGAATATGATGATGATGGTTAGCGCCTGTATAGTAAAAATCGAATCTGTTGCTGGTGGTTCCTTGGTATATTAATAGCGCCAGTCGAATATGATGATGATGATTAACGCATGTATAGTGAACGTCGAATCTGTTGCTGGTGGTTCCTTGGTATATTAATAGCGCCAGTCGAATATGATGATGATGATTAACGCATGTATAGTGAACGTCGAATCTGTTGCTGGTGGTTCCTTGGTATATTAATAGCGCCAGTCGAATATGATGATGATGATTAACGCATGTATAGTGAACGTCGAATCTGTTGCTGGTGGTTCCTTGGTATATTAATAGCGCCAGTCGAATATGATGATGATGGTTAGCGCCTGTATAGTAAAAATCGAATCTGTTGCTGGTGGTTCCTTGGTATATTATAGCGCCAGTCGAATATGATGATGATAATTAGCGCCTGTATAGTAAAAATCGAATCTGCTGCTGACAGTTATGTCCCATAGATTACATTGGGTTGGTTTTTGGGCCGGTTTTTGCAAGCCTTTGGGCGGGAACTTCGGAAAGTACATGGCAACCCTGAACATAACGGAATCGCATAACGGAACCGAATGTGCGGCCGCATAACGGAACCGAATGTGCGGCTAGGTTCTTGAGCGTTATTGACCGGATTTGTATTAAGGCTTGTCAACTGCTCTATGCGATACGTGTCCTTGTAGCTCATGGCCTCTCCGGGACACACTTACATGAGGTAGTTCAGGCCACCACATTTGCGCGCCTTATGTATGCCTCCCCTGCTTGGTTTTGCTTTGCTAATTCTGGACAGCGCGCGCGTATTATCGCAATAATACGGAAAGTGGTGCGTCTCAACTTTCCTTCTGCTGACCATAAGTCGTTCGATGACCTATGTGCTATATGTGTTCATGCTGATTCCTCCCTCTTCGCTTCTGTACTCTACAACCAAGCCACACCCTTGGTCCTCTATTATCTCCCATTAAGACCATTAAGAATGTTACTAGGGCATAGCCGGGTGCCGTTTTTCAACCGGGTACCGGGTCCGGGTAGTTTGAATAAAATCTGCCGGGTCCGGGTACCGGGTCCGGGTATTAAAAGCAATCATTAAAGCCCAAGCTCGGAAATCGGCAGTTTCTCCGTAAACCAGACACGTGACCTTCAGTAGGCGCGTCTATATAGAGACATGCTAGCCAATCAGCCTCTGCTACAAGTTTGCCGGACAGGCTAGTGCCCGAGATCATTCAACTCCCTAAACATGCCGAGCTGCCCGGTTCCTTCGAGGTTATTTATATGCAAATTAGCTATACCTTGTTTATCCTCCAGATCTCCCCACTCACCTGTGTCTTCACCTCAGCCTAGGTCGTGCAAGTAATATTCCAACTCCCCTGTGTCTTTACCTCAATCTAGGTCGTACAAGTGTTCCTTTGTTTATATAATACATGTAAATAATCACCAAATCATCCCTCCTAATGGGACCCTCCGACCTCCTCCAACCCTCTCTGACCTGCGCCATCCTCTTGGTATCTCAATAGGTAATCGAAATGTCAGTTGTTTGTTTTATATTCAACAATGTCCAAGCCTTGCAACTATAGAGCTTTGCACCCCTACTCCACCAATCAATCAACTGGTCATTGCAATGAAGGTGCACATTATGCCTAGAATAGAACCCTGGAGTTTGTCTTTGTTGGAACCATGCAAAAGTACGGAGGCCATACTGGCCTTTTTTGCTCATAACAATAATAGAAATTAAAGAATGAGCATACATGTATCTTCTGCACACAGTAGCTAGCTATTGCCCAAGTTTAGAATACATGCAAACATACATAGCTGTGTGTGTGTGTGTGTGTGTGTGTGTGTGTGTGTGTGTGTGTGTGTGTGTGTGTGTGTGTGTGTGTGTGTGTGTGTGTGTGTGTGTGTGTGTGTGTGTGTGTGTGTGTGTGTGTGTGTGTGTGTGTGTGTGTGTGTGTGTGTGTGTGTGTGTGTGTGTGTGTGTGTGTGTGTGTGTGTGTGTGTGTGTGTGTGTGTGTGTGTGTGTGTGTGTGTGTGTGTGTGTGTGTGTGTGTGTGTGTGTGTGTGTGTGTACTATATGTATTTCTTTCTGAATATTTATTTAATATAGTATATTAATGCAAGACATGATAATATCGTGTAGCATATTATACCTTGCATGGTAGCATATTATGCTACCATGCAAGGAACTATTATATGTATAGCTGACCATTTGATATACTCAAATATAATGGGCCCTGGCCCATTAGGAGGGAGGATATGTTTATTTACATGTATTATATAAGCAAAGGAACACTTGTACGGCCTATAGTCTGAGGTGAAGGCTGAGTTCACCTCAGCCTTCACCTCAGCCTATAGGCCGTAGGTTAGTGAGTGAGACACTGTAGGTGAGTGGGAAGATCACGTGTACTAAGCAGAACCTTCTATTACTGTAATAGGAGCCTTCTATTACTGTAATAGAAGGCGCTGGTCTGAGGTAAAGACTGCACAGGGGAGTTGGAATATTACTTGCACGACCTAAACTGAGGTGAAGACACAGGTGAGTGGGGAGGTCTGGAAGACTAACCAGGTATAGGTAATTTGCATATAAATAACCTCGGAGGAACTGGGCAGCTCGGCATGTTTAGGGAGTTGAATGATCTTGGGTACTTGCCTACAGGTAAACTTGAGCCAGAAGCTGATTGACAAGCACGTCTCTATTCAGACAAGCCTACTGAAGGTCAGAGTCTGGTTTACGAGAAACTGCCGATTTCCGAGCTTGGGCTCTAATCTCTAAACTGAATAGTATGTCCACACTTTGAATGCTGTCAAATGAGCACCACTCAGTTTGTTAGCTACCTTTGGTGGAATTGAGTAAAACTCTTCCCTGTCAGAATTTTACTACAGTTGAGTTCTGGCAAGGGTTATTGATTGAGAGGTGCCAGTAATATCTGTTCATGAACTCTGTTGATAGAATCATTGTATAGAATAGAAATGCTCTGTCCATGTCCAGTCAGGCAAGAGGAGGTCAGATGTCAGAGGCCCATTTGATAAACAGTCCTGTTTCTGTGGTTCATGCAGTGGAAGTAGATATATTTCAAAGTGCACCATCCCTTCATCTGTGAGATGTATCCATGGTCATATTAGAGAGGGGCCTATTAAGCTTGGCTGCATAGAATCACATCAACAGGTGGAAGGTCTCCCTTCTGACAAACAGGCTTTAAAGATAAGGGATTAATGACAGATGACCACTGGCCCACCTATATAGCTTTGGTCGTGAGCAGCACTTGCATATGTGTATATACATATATATACATTCTTTCCCCTTATACTCCTTCACCTTCTACCACTGTTCCATCCCTCCTCTTTCATCATCTCCTTTCTCTTCCCTGTTAGATATTTCAAACAGCCAAGCAGCAGGAGGAAGAGGAAGGGGTAATAGAAGGGAAAGACGACCAAGGAAGAAGGGGAGGGGAGAAAGCATGGGAGAGGGTGCCACTCTTCTAATATATATAAATTATATATATATAGTATATATATATACTATTCCCCTTCCTCTTCTCCTTCACAGTGTCTACCACTGTTCCTCTCAGGAAGGGGTAGTAGAAGAGAAAGAGGAGAAGGAGGAGGAAAGACAGCATGGAAGAGGGTGATACAAACTCTCCTCCTCCTCTTTCCTCATCCTGGTGCTGGTAGGCTGTTTGAAATAGGATAGTCTAATAAAGCAACCATCAGCAGGCTGTTTGTTCTGTGATTGTCTGTTCATTGTACTATAATGCAGCCGGGAGATTTTGCAGGTTAGTTGTTAAGCCCTTTGATGTGTGGTATGCTATTCATAATTACCACCCGGCCCGGAACACCTTTCATCACCGAGTCCGGTTATCTGCCGGGTGTCAAATACCCGGCATATCCGGGTATCCGGGTCAGCACCCGGCTATGCCCTAAATGTTACTTACTCACTCCATCCTCGTTCTCACAACCGTGAGATTTCTTATGCAGACGCATTAACCAGATGTGGCTTTATAACACGGATGCTATTCAAGTGACAATACTTATTCCCTGTCTAGCCTTTCTCTCCTGTATAGTTCATAACATGTCTATTATGTAGTTGTATATTATACTATGTTTATTGAATTGCATATTTCAATTTTTCGTGATTGTACATGCTATAATTATTCTGTTCTTGTCCATTGTTCCCGCAGTGTGTTTGCAGGCGGTTCAATAAAGTACATACTTACTTAACCGAAATCTGATACCAACGCCGATCGCTTAATTGTCGCCTGAGAATTATCTTGTTGTATCTCCATTTTTTTCAAAATCGAGTTTAGACTTGATTTGTTGCAAACATTTGTTTATCTTTCATCACTTTTAATTGTTAGGAGATACAACAAGTAGTTTTAAAGATATTCAACGAAAACTACCTGTCGTATGTCACTCTTCAGGATTTTGTTGTTGTATCCAATTTATTTTGCCGAATCTCCAGTACAACATTCACGGTTTAGAAGTGCATTGCCGTATGTCCAGAGAAAGCTCGTCGTTGATTGGACGATAAGGAGATACGACATCAATACACTGCCCACTTCGTTGTATCATAGTGTCGTATGTCCAGGGAATAAAAACTTTTTATTAAGAAATGTTATTAAATTCGCGAAAATTGAAACGAAAAAACTCAAATAATTGTGTATTGCTTCCTTTAATCATTTCGTTTTTTCGTGAGGATGACTTGCATTGTCTTACAATTGATTTAAGTCCATTTTATAAAAAATTCACAAATGTCTCGAAAACAATTTTAAAAGTTAATATTTTTAAGTGAATTGCTTGCGACTCACTAGCATGACTGTCCCTGATGTTGATATTTTAACGTGATGTTTATGCCTGATGTTTATTGGCCTAAATTAATTTTTTGCTGTAATTGGGGAATAGGGCATACAGGCAAGTGAGATTTGGAAAACATAAAATTGGAAGGTGATCGAGTGACTTGGGGGTGTATGATAACGAGGTTGTGTGTGGGGGGAGGAAATAATAAAGAGTTGAATAGCATCTAAAATATTAATTGTAGGTGTTGATTGTAGTGATGTAGCTTTTCCGGAAAAGTATTTTGACGGAAAGTTTCCGGAAAGTTTCCGGAAAGTTTCCGGAAAGTTTCCGGAAAACCGGAAAATACATTAAACTCAGAAAATATAAGAATTTCACTCTCAGAAATTTTTCTTATAGTTTAAACTCCTTTTATTTACAGTACTTCTGTCGATGCAAACAATGTTGAACTTGAAAATAATTAATATGAGCAATAAACACTATTCATTAGCATGTCAGACTAGAGTAGCCTATAGAAAACTAGTTGCTAGCATGTCTGCAGTCATCTCTGTTGCAGGAAATATGTAAAAACTGATATAAACATGAAGTAATACAGCATCAATTTCTGTTTCTGTCTTATATTTTCATAGCTCACAAATATGAAGGTGACTGAATGATAAAAAATATTTTCTCTAAATTTACAGCAAAGTTTAATTGCATTTAATTCCTAAATGTACCGGTATTTTTGGGCTGTGGGAACAATAATTATCACTAACACTAGCAGTGCCATCTATTGAATAAACTATTACTTATAACCACCTAAGACTGCTTATAGTGATGGATGTATTTAGTAGCATTATATTGAAAGAAAATTTTGGACTCATTAGAATTGAGTATGTATTTAATAATATTTTATTGGTCGAAAAATATGTCGGAAAGTTTCCGGAAAATATGAAACTTTCTGGACAATTTTTCCACCTCACAACACTAACTTCTGATAGTGATTGATGTATTTAGTAACATTATATTGAAAGAAAATTCGGACTAATTAGAATTGAGTATGTATTTAATAATATTTTATTGGTCGAAAAATATGTCGGAAAGTTTCCGGAAAGATTCGTCGGAAAGTTTCCGAAACTTTCCGGAAAGATATGAAACTTTCCGAGGAAAGTTTCCGCCTCACAACACTAGTTGATTGTTCAAAGAAGATAAAGATGTGGTATGATGCACAGATTGCAGAGAAGTCATCTTGATGATGCACAGATTGCAGAGAGGTCATCTTGATGATGCACAGATTGCAGAGAGGTCATCTTGATGATGTACAGATTGCAGAGAGGTCATCTTTATGATGTACAGATTGCAGAGAAGTCATCTTGATGATGCACAGATTGCAGAGAGGTCATCTTGATGCACAGATTGCAGAGAAGTCATCTTGATGATGTACAGATTGCAGAGAAGTCATCTTGATGATGCACAGATTGCAGAGAAGTCATCTTGATGATGTACAGATTGCAGAGAAGTCATCTTTATGATGTACAGCTTGCAGAGATGTCATCTTGATAATGTACAGATTGCAGAGAGGTCATCTTGATGATGTACAGATTGCAGAGAAGTCATCTTTATGATGTACAGATTGCAGAGAAGTCATCTTGATGATGTACAGATCGCAGAGAAGTCATCTTTATGATGTACAGATTGCAGAGAAGTCATCTTGGGATAAAAACTGATTATAACATGGATCACTTTAATGGAAATTCTTATGACATATCGGAGACATGGATCAAAAATTCAACTGCAAAACTTTTGTGTTGACAGTGTTGCCGAGGCGATGGAAGCGTTGGTTGCCGTGGCAATACAAGCGTATGCTGAGCTGAACAGGTGGCAGGAAGTATTACCTTTTGTCACGCAGGTTTACAATGGTCTTGAGGACTGTCCTGCATTCATTGCACAACTATGGTTAGTACTATATTGCACTTGATCAATGGACTCTTTAGCTCTTTGTTGGCCTCCGCCATGGCAGTATTGTGCCATTGGTTGTTCTTAGTAGCTGGACTAAAGCTTTTAAATTCACTGTCAGATGGTTGTTGTTTTTTTAAATTTGTGATTCAGATTTTAAGTACATTGACAAGGTATTGCTTGAGATCTGCGCAGGTTATCTTGATGTTATAATCCCTCTATTTTGTTGTTTTCTCACCTCTGAATATTGTTAAGGCTGATGATGATTCTCACTATTTCAGTCTAATATATCCTGGTCTTGTTTGTCAAAGTCCTGTTGGAAAACATTGTTTGGGAATTGAGTAGTACATAATTTGCATGTTTTCTCTGTCCAGCCTATCCCTGTATGCCAAACTAAAGGACTACGTGACGTGCACTGTTGTTGCTGGTATCTGGCTGAAGAATCCAGTGAACAGTCGACGACCAGGATACCACGCTCTGGCGGAATTATACATTGCTCGTGTTCTTCTTCCCAATTCCAGATGGGACGATGTAGAGCCGTTCCTCACCAGTTGCCCTGGTCTTGAGAGTTCAGCTTGCAATTCACTTCTACAGAAGGTTAGTCTGTCTTCTGATGTCAGATATTCTTCTACTGGTTATTTAATTAATTGATCTAATTTGAATCTGCAGCTTTGGCATCTTTTAACATCTGAATGTGCGTAATGGACATTTCCTGTGCTAGAGCTGTAAACGTAGTTTTCAATTAATTGATTCTTTTGTACTACAATGTTTTCTAATTTCCTTGAGATAGTGCAGTTTCTATTCAAACGAAATTGTGTCTATTTTGTAAAATGTGAGATTTTCTCTTGCAATCACTTGCATTATTAAACGGTAAACTTACCTACTTATTTTCTTACTTTTACGATAGTGGAGTGGCTGTAGTATGATTATGATGTGGTTAATAGGTTATAGAGGGGAGAATGGCAGCAGATTCAGATCCAAGTCATTGTTAAAATTTTATTATAAACAGTAAATTAAATAAATTTTAAAAGTTAAGATGAATTGTATGATAATCAATACATGACTTCAAATTAGGATACAACGAGACATGTGAAATTAATTTTTGCCAGGCTACCTTAATAAAATAAAACAATTAGACAGAGCTCTACATAGGATGTTAACATCCCTCATTTTGACTGGCTTACGCGTACCACCTTTCGGGCGTGTTTCTCACAAATTGACAAATTAACATTTCCAACTTTGTCAAGATTCCAATTTGTGATTGGTGACTTAGGTGAAAATTTTGAATCAGAGACAGCAGATGTTATTAGCTGATGAAATTCAAGTTCTGGAGAGCAACATTGAAACTCCTAATGGCTCAGCATCATCCAAGAAGCAAAGTGAGTGAAAAACAATTTGAAAGGAATATTTCCTTCACATCAATGTGTGTGCGTGGTGTCCGGATAAAGTGACCTGACAGGCATTACTTAAATTTACATCTAAAGTTTCAGTTTTTTGCACTCTGATATAAGATTGAATCTTAATTGCATATTAAGCAAGCTCATCATTTATTGAGCTGTAGGTATCACCTATCCCTTCTTACTAATCTGAACTTTGGGCTGACCATTCCTTTTAAACAGTTCTGCTTTCGATGTTGTATGATGTCTATTCAGCTACTGACAAATTTCAAGTCTCCTCACTCTTTTCAATGTCAGCTTTTAACATGGTGGATCGCTAAATCTTGCTCCAACGCTTTGACGTCTCAAGGGAATTCTCCCTCCTCTGGTTTCGATCTTACTTATCTGAATGTTCTCTGATGATCATATCTAGAAGCTCCAGGTCTGTCTGGGTCCCTGTCCTTCTTGGTGTACCACCAGGGCTTTGTCTTAGGGCCTGTCTATTTATTCCATACACAGCAGATGTTACTTCTTTCATTTCCAATCACTGTGCTACTGATCTTCTCTTCGCATATAAAGCATCATATTAATGATGTGCACGCGTATGTTCAAGATTAATTAAATTGTGCATGCACGACTGCACGTGAAGAAAAGTAACGTCATTGTTTAGTCCTAAGATCATGTCTCTGAGAACTTTTTCACGTTACAATAGTAAATCAGCTCATCATCATTTCAACTAATTATATGGATAATAACTTCCTATATATCAGCTTGTAATCAGTTATTGTGAGATGTCGATGGGTCCACAGTTGACATTGGACACAGTGAGATGTTCTCAATATGACTTCAAGTTATGGTGCCATGTAGAGAGTTAAGCAACTTTTAAATTGCATATTTATAAATACATGACTGACTGATTGACTATGTGAAGCGAGTTACATATAAAAGCCAATCTAATCCACTGTATAATGTATATATAATATATATAATATATACTTTATATATAATATATACTTTATATATAATGCCACCTAATGTTGATGTGCAAAGTCGACCTGCTGTTTTGGTTTGCTTTACAGATGGGAATAATCTGAAATTGTTTGATTATAAAAATGCCTTGAAGATCGTTGTTAGATACTTTCCAACTTCGTTCCTGTACATGGCTCGCAACTTCATTGTCATATCAGCTGTGATGTACTTTGTCATCACCAGATGGCGTGCGGGTATGTGTACTTCACGGCTTCTGTACTTGTGAAGTATTATATGGTGCAATTGTATCAGTAGTTTGTAAGATAAACTGCAATGCCAGTGTTGTTTTACATTTTTTTAACTTCGTTACATTCAGTTATTTAATTGTTTGTTTCAGTTTTAAAAACCTTTCTTCATACATCTGTGTATCATTCATTTACTATCATTTTGATGTCCCTGCTAGAAACATTTGTTGGATGATCCTGTTACCTCAGAGCCACTCCTCTTTGGAGTTTTATAAAGGAATTTAAACAGCTGGGCAATGTTCCCTTAGATTTTCCTTCTTATAATCAGGCAGTACTGTAAATCCGCAATTGTTGAGCGCCATAAAATGCTAAATTATAGCATATGTTTTATTGCAGTTCGGCTTATTTGAACTCATTTAATTGCACTGTATTTACAGCTTTATGTAGTATCATTGTGTATAATTAATTTGAATAATTAGAAACAATGATACTGTGTTAATCAGAACCAATGATACTACATTAAATTGTAAATATGGTGTCTTTAAATGATGTGTGTCATGGTGAAACTATTGGTGGCCAGAAAATTTTGTGAGTTTTAGACACTGGCAAAATTTTGTAAAGCAATGGCATTTGTAAATTTTCTGTATTTTTTTACAATACAATAAAAAGATACATCTGTATTTTATTATTGTGTTCCTTCCAAAGTTACGAAGTGCATGGATGCCCTTCGAACAGAACATGGCACCGACATTATGAGTTAAGGACTTTCTTTTACACAGTGACCACCTAAGTGATGACTCGGGAAGACATACTTTCAACATAACATAATATGCCGATTGCTCTACCATGCTGCATTGCAGCTACACTAGTGTCTCTGCTTATCAGATTTTAGGGTAAACTCATATAGCTCATGCTTAGTATTGGAGACTTTTGGAAAATAATGTTGCCTATGCGATAGATTTACTTGGGTTCCAGTTTCTTGATCAAGTCAAGTTATGTATCCAACAATTTTGTCTTTTATCTCTTCTAACAGGTAAATTCTCCGCATTTCTGCTTCGTTTGTGGCTGCTGTTGGTACGATTCTGGAAAGGGATGTTTGCACCATTTTATGACATCAATAGATGACCGATATCTTTAATCAACTTATTTAAATTTAAATATTAATGCACAGGCTTGAAAATGTATGATATTTACTGTACCAAAAAGATCACGTAAAAAATGAAATGTTGCTTATGTTATGCTTGATTAGTGAAGGAGAAAGTGTCATTCGACGTCAGTTGATCATGGAGACTGTTTGAATACACTTTACGCTATGTACAGACCTGTGTCAATGGCAGCGCTTTTACAATTCAATGGTCCAAACTCGATAGACTGTACATGGGGCAATTCTTTTTCTCACTGCACCCATGGTTAACTTTTTCTACTCATAAAGCTGCACCTGAATGCAATATGGAAATGCCTTGAGCCTTTTGCAATGTACGTTGATATGTTAGACTCATAATTTCCAACTCCAAGGTGATAATCCTCGTTCACTTGGTGTAGTTAATGATTCATTTGAACCTGTTACGTTTTGCTTGAGCCTATCAGTAAAGATTGTCTGGCTGTTTGCTGCTTTCATGGTTGCACTTCAGTCAACAGGTGCATAGAGCAATGACTTTACCACTATTTACAGTAAAACCTCATATTGGAAAATTTTGGGTTTTGAACTTTTGGTGTTATCGAATAACAGTCAAAGAGCCGGCCATAGTCAATGCAAACACTTTATTTTACTCTGTTTTGTCAAATCTGCTAAGTCTTGCTTACTACAAAGGCGCTATTTCCTACTAGAGATTTTCTGTCCTAGGACGACACGTTTAGGCAGCTTAGGTGGGCCATTTAAAATCACTGCCCTCCCTTTTCCTTCACTTCCACTCAGTTTTCGCTTCCTTCCCTTGCTTCTCTCATCATTCAGTCTCACTTGGCAGGGAATTGCGTATTGAAATCTTTATTTTAATTATATAGACCTACACAAAATAAATAAAACTTCGTTACAAGGACAGGCTCTGCATTTTAGTGCTGGATGATAAATTACTGCAACAGCAATTGTTCTTTGAAATGCACATTTATTCAGTTAAAACTTCAGCTAGACTGTTGACATTAAACCACATTTGTGACCCATCTGCGTAAAACCAGTCGTCAGGGGAAATTTCCATTTCAAGAAAAGAAGCAAAAACTAGAGCAAAGTCAATATTTTCAAATTTCTAGATTATTACAGATGTATATTTTATGCAAATAATCCAAAGTTAAAGTAAAAGTAACATGGAAGGGTATTATTTGGATGATTTCGTGCAAGTTATGATTTGCAATTTATATTAATGGCCCTAATGGGCCAACTTAAATGCATTTTTGTCAATAAAAAGTGTCCATAAATGCAAATAGTTGTTCATCCATAGATTCAGTTAGGATTTATAGAATGTTAAGTTTGGTATCGTTGTAAAGAGAATGTGTTTCTCTTTAAAATGGTATGTAATAATTAAAAAGTAACAACCCGATGTAAGACTGGTTTTGTGCAGATGGGTCACATTTCAGGATTATTTATGTAGAAAATGCAAACTTCGCTGTATATCAATTGGTAAATTTACTAAATCCATATATATTAAATTTAAGATGAAACATACGGTAACTTTGGTTGCAATGCTAAATTGAAATTCCAAAAATACATTTCTGACAGACCAGTCTAAAAACGATAATCTCATTGTGTAATTGGTTACCTGTATGTTATATTATTTATAAATCTATTTACATTTTGCTTGCAAACTCGTAGATTGAGCAAGAGAACACCGGATTCTAGCTTATCATATTTTTAAAATCTCCTTTCCATCTGTTGTGTAATTGGGTGATGAATACACACAGTTTAAATTTTCTGCAAATTTAACTAAATTCGTGCTTAAAACTGGTTAAATTTCGATTTATTAAAAAAAGCAATGAATGTCGAAGCATGCTATTGAGAAAGTGGCTGCTCAAACACGGCTCAGGTGTTTCCAAACTTGTGCATTACAGTACATTACCCTGATGATTTATTCATTCCTCTATAATATACGCATTAGATTTTTGCAAATGTGCTGTAGGCACCAGGACACATTGGATATTATGATAATAAGCCTTCTTGATTTTGTGGAAGATTGGTTGAAAAATGAACGTTTGTATGTTTGGTTGTATGTGCGCTTGTTATAGTGCCCCTTCAAGCACTCTACTCAGAGGCGCTCCAGACTGCAGCGCGGACACTGCATCGGAGTTTCACGCCGAAGCACTGAGTGAAGGACTTGCCCAAGGTCCCTACGTGGTGAGTCTGGCGACTTGAGGTGGATTCGAACCTGCAACCCTTCGGCTGTTAGGCTACAACCATACCCACTACACCACCGCACTCCATTAATGGATTTCAAGTGAATGGTTCTTTGGCAATACAATTGTACGTTTATAATTTATAGTGACCTTCAAGTGCTCTGATATGGTTTGGCCGATATGCTGAACTTCAATATGGCATATATGTTCAAAAGTAAACTGTATTGTTCTATAATTGACCAAGCATTGTAGTCTAATCTCTACAAGAAAAACGGTTGCTATTTAATACCAGTTTAACTTGTCACAATAAACTACACATTTCCACAAACAATAAGCGATTTAAGAAATCAGTTATTCAAATACTTATCACAACAGTTCAACACATTTGCTGCAACGTAATTCTAGCCAACACTTCTAGCCTAGACTTCTCTGCTAATAAACCTGAAAATTAAATTGCCTAAGGAGGAAAAAGCTATTGTTGTTGATTCTGGGATTTTAAAATGTTGGAAAACAATGATCTAGTGGAGTGAGCATTGGTTAAAGTGGTTTGGGTGAGCAGTGGGAACGCTGAATGTGTGAGCAGTGGGAAAGCCAAAGAAGGGTTTTATTGGACTGCATGCATTTCTAGTGTTCCATGCAGGTGAGCAGTGGGAACGCAAGCAAAACAATTTGAGAGCAGTGGGAACAGTTCCCACACACTTTAAACCCTGGGAGCAGGGCTTAAAGTGTGCCTGGACGGTCATGGACGGCGTCCATGCACTTATTTTAAAATCTGAATGCCGTCCAGCCACTTATTGGCGAGCACAGGCTGGAAAGGTAAGGGGCATCCAGGTACTTCTTTTGGAGAGGTAAGGGGCATCCAGGCACTTATTTTTCCACACTTTAGGCACTGCCTGGGAGTGAATAGACCGTAGATTTTAATCTGCATTAATGATAGGAGAGAAACGCTCATGGTCTGATCTATGTAGCTGACTAATTTGATAATGTGGGTCCATTCCACGCTAATCTATCCCAGTGAAGGTTTCCCCTTTCCCTCACAAAATAACACCCAGAGTATGAAACTCGAGTACATTATAAGCACAAGATTGTAGGGAAGGTTAAAGTATTTGTTGGGAACACTTTAATGACGAGGTGCATTGGTTTCCCAGTTACTTTTAGTGCTTGCTGACCATTACAGTGTTCAGGAAAACGTTCTATGTTTCCCACTAGCCTCTCAACTGTTCTATGTGGCAATAGCGGCAGGTTACAACTTTTTCTTACAGGGTGCATGGTTGACGGTTAAAATTTCTATGATTCTAAGGACTGGAAATGTTCAGATTATCGAGTTCTTGGTTAGGAGAGTCACATCATTATGAACTATCTATCGCATTAATAAATGCACAAATGCTGTCTAACTATTCAAAGCAGCATTTAAATACATTTTTCTATATATTTGACTGCAGTGCAGACGTACTGCATCGCCATACCCACTGATCAAATGAGGCATAATTTTATGCATGGACCACTCCAACTTCGGAGTCAAAGTTTTGCTCACTGTGTAGGCGTGTGTGACTGTGTAAACTGATCTTTGGATGTATAAAACATAAAGGAAAACGTGGTTAGGGTGGAACTGAATACAGCAGAAGCATACACACCAAACGTTTGTCTCTGAGCATGTCATACCCGCACTATTAGCCGTGATAAATTTATCAGGCTTGCAATGTAGAATTCTTTTAGTCCTGGCCTAGAATTAGGTAGACTATTATATGTACTTTGTAATTTAGTTAAAAACGTAAAGTCAAGCACCTATACGCTAGAATAGATCGTGCTACTGAAGTTTCGCAACATTTGTGCTGTGTCTTGGGCTTCATTGAACTCAGTAGCAGCAACTCGCACAGCCATAACAGTTCAACAGATTAGACTTAGATCGATATGTAAACTGTATGAGTACCTTGGCCTACCTGGTGCTTTTGTAGACAATGGACAGAAGCAGCAGCTATTAAGATAGGCCTTCTCTATCACATGACACAAGAAAAGAACAAACAGATCAAAAGGATTGCAATGCATGCAGTGGTCTACTTAACTTGGCTTTCCTTATGGTCTACTTCGGCTTATCTGAGACATTTGAACCATAATTGCCTATAAACATTCCCAGCATAAACGATAGATATGTCAGCCATCAATAAGGAGTAGGCCTGCTCGTCCTTGACTACACATGTACGACTTGATTGTTCAATTTCCTATAATGGAATAGTCTGCAACTCAGCAGGGTGAGAATCAAATGTAACAACTAACAAATACAAACCAAGTGTTGACTATAAAACCAAGACAGTATGTTACTTTAAACCACTTCTCACCATTAAAGCTGTCTAGATAAAATATAACGAGACTGTAAGATTGGCGTACGACCGACACTGCGTTACCACTACACTAAGTGCTTTGCAATATGCCTACCACACACAGCACAACAGAACCTTCAGCATTGGGATCTAAGTTACTAAGCTTACTATTTGCAATCCCATTTCCGGAGTTTCACAAAGGTCATCAGTTGTTTGGTAAACATAAATTGGCCTATGTGTGGAACGTGCAATGAAATAACCGGGCAACATTGTGTATGTACTATGTACGTATCACTAAAATATGCCACACATAGGCTTATTGACCCAGTAATCACGGTATCAAACACGTATGGTGTTCAGAGACTGTACACCAGATATCAGTTGATGCTATGACCAATCCTTTGGCAAAGTGCATTCCGTCTCGATGAACACTGTTTTCCTGACAAAATAGACGAGCACGTTCTCTCACGAAGCGTACTGGTGTTGGATATATTTGGGTAACCCGTCTTAAAGAGTTGTTGGTGTTGATAGGTTGTTTGGTCCCACTTTATCAACAGAGATCATCATGTGCCAGTAGTTCCGATGGAGTAGAATGACTAGGGGAGGAGGGGCATGTTGGGCTGATGTGTCATCAGGCTGTCGTTGTTTCGGTCAAGTTCTGAAGCAGAGACTCCTGATGGTTTCTGTTGACACAACACAATAACTTCAATAATTATTATCATGCAGCAGTTGCGAGGATAGCCACAAGCCCACAACCTATAAGATAAGACGTCTTTAATTGACCATTGCTGCTATGCTCATTTTGGTGTTCAGACATGGTATAAACTTAATAAATGTACATCGTCTGTAAGGCCAATCAAAGGTAAAATGTTTTAAAATAGCAAATATAATCCTAAATTCAATATAAGTATGATCTTGTAATGACCAACCATTTATACGACACTTTAGTTTACATGACATGACATTTCAATGAGATAAGCAGCATTGTTAAATATGATTTCAATGAGATAGGTTGTCATTTGTCTGTCTATGAATTATTTGATCGTACAGATGAAGAGCCATTCTTATGATCACATATCTTTAATATCTTTATCTAACGTTACATTGGTTCGTTCTATGAACATTCTGACATTAAAATGTATTTACTTTTGTATTAATCAGCTTTGATAAATACCAGGAATGGTCAAACTAACAACATGTCTAACGGTGGCTTGTGGTTGAAGTTTTGATACACTATTGCTTCAAGTGTTGTAGTAATAGGAATATGCCTGTCTGCAGAATTTATTTTAACTAAAGAGTAGCTCTGTCATTTGACATAAGGGTTTTGTTCATATCACGCACACACAGAGGAGACATACGGAATTTAGGCGATTTGCATACGGGGGATGGGGAGGTGTCTGGGCACAATGTACGCACGCAAATAAATGTCTAATAATGATGTCCACATTAACCTTTTCATAAATCTGTTTTATCCTATAGTCGTCCGACGACATTAGATTACATTAAAATTATATTCTGTTCAGATTTGAACAGCACACCACAACAGTAAACAAATCCTGGCTAGTAAATTATATGATGTTTAACAAAAAATAAATGGTCGCCTATGGCAAAACATGTTTCATAGCCGACTTTAGCTAAAATAGCCTTTTACGGGGGGAGGGGTCTGGGGTACTGAAGCTTATTTGTACGTACACATGGGGTGTTCAACAAAATGTATGGTAGAGGAAGGGGTCGTATGTAATAAAATGGATGGCCCCTAATTGAATCATTTAGCTATGCAGTAGAATTGTAGATACTGTCATATCCTGCCCAATAATTAATTCATGCAGTTTGATGGTAATGGTGCGTAAATGGAATACTCTGCCACATGATATGGAAACTGAGCATTAACTAGATCGCAATGAATGGTTATTGTAAATATGGAGCAATTAGGCAAATTTTTTTGATTATTGGTCGTCAGTGTTTAACCTAGACGTCTCTGGGGGGGGTGGAATGAGAAAAATCAGAAAATTTTGACAAAATGATCATAGTTTTTTTGCTGTTTACATCATTGTATTACATGCACTGTTATAATAATATACCCTGATATTATTTACTATTATATGATTATAATGTTAATATTATCTATTATAATATAGGCCTATGATACTATCATATTACAATGAGTCTTACTTACTGTTAATATATGCACAAATACTATTTTTGTAAGACTAAATGGTTCTTTCCAGTGCTGTCTTTCAAATTTCAAATTTTATACTGTCTATACAGTGTCTAATTTCAAACATTTTTGCTCCTTGGATGCCTATACTAAGACACATCATTACTATGCATGGCTTCCCAATTTTGGTAGTTAAGTAGTTCTTGCTTGGTTTGTGTATAATTAATTTTGTCATGATTTTTGCTAATTATGACCTGGTCAGCCATTCAGGACCCTCTTAGGCAACATGGATAGGCCTAAGCTTATTCCAGTGCTGCACAGCCAGCTTACATAATATTATACTCAATTTAGTCTGGAGTTATTCATTATAATGGCCCATCAGCAGCACGGCAGCAGAACTGAGCTGCTGAACTCGATACATAAAGAAATTATTATTATAATCATAATTGTATCTATTAAAATGTTAAAACGCTCTTTTTATCAGTACTCAAATAATTGAGTAATTTTTCTAAAAGGACATCTTAGAATGATACCTTTACAATGTGGAAACTAAAAAAGAACTTATTTTATAAGTATAGCCTATATTTGTTGAAGTCTTGGGCGACTCTTATCAGCACTAAAAAGTACAGCTGGTTTTGATAAGATGACAGCTAAAATGCTACCATTGCAATGTGAAAATTCAAAAACTTTCTGATGGGGGAGGGGCACATCCCCTCCCATACTCCTCCCCTCTGTGCGCTACGCGCCTCTCCGAGCGTCCAGAGAACGCTCGATTGTCCCCCAAAACTGAATTGCCCACTCCTTCCCCCCATCCCAAGAGGAGGGGCCTAGATTAAACAATGATTGGTGGTTGGTGGTGATGATTGCATTAATGTAATTTACCAGGAGGATTTATTTGCCTGTCAGTTTGTGGTTAAGAGTATTGAACGACATAAATGTAGGCCTACAGTGTAGAATAACGTGTAGATCGATCTACAGTGGTGTATAGGGCCTACATTAGTGTGGTCCACAAAGCCATGGGAAAAAATAAAATGTAAAAACTGCGTGATGGTACCCTTTAATTTTGTTGTGCATCACGTGACAATGATTCTGACCAAGTTTTATTGAAATTGCTCAAAATTTAGAGGTCACTCAACAAGGTGAGAGTATAGTGAGATATACCATGCAGTGCTCTAACAGTACATGATGTCAACATTCGTTTATTTATAATTAGAGGTTGTCATCTACATAGATGCCATGCTTTGATAGTGTCTGTCAGTCTGTAGGTAGAACCTGATGTTGTTATTCCTTCAATATTTTTTTATAAGAGCATGTGACCTTTGGATCATTGTTTCAGTAATAAGATGGGAGGGATAAATTTATGGATGTACTTGGTACTAACTTGATAGTCATGTGTTTGGCGGATGAAAAGATCCTTCCTGTTACTACAGGAAAAAACCAGTTGATAGATATGCCAAATAGGTTATTGGTTTTAGGATATGAAGTGGATTAATAACTTGGAGCGCTAAGATTAAGTCATGGCACAGGAGAAGAAATCAGACAAGCTGTTGCGACTCAGTTGAAAGATTGTGGTTGATATGACAGAGTCAAAGTGAAGTGCTTCAATACTACAGCATCAAACACAGGATGCTCTCTGATTGAGACAATAATGGAAAGGACTTATTGCATTGTAATTACAGCATGGATTGGTCATGCTTTCAAACAATCATCTGCATTATCATCAAGTGGTCCAGACATACTTTTGAAGGCGCGTCTCTGAGAGATCGCCATGCATGGATACTGTTGTAAATCACTTCAAAAACATCAGTTTAAGATCCGAAATGCTCAGATTTTCTGGCACTCATCAACTCAGACTTTCAAAAGAGCTCTTAAGACTTTAACAACCAGCCTTGAGATGACTACCATGAAATACCTCTGTGCAACAGTTTGAGGTTTTTCGATTGTTGTAGTCTCAGCAGTACTGTTGGTCTAGGGCAGACTTCTTTGCGTCAAGGAACTGAGCTGAAGTCTATCTTCAAGTACAAAGAGTCCATATACAAATGGTGTCACTTCTGCTGCAACCAATAAGGCTCTTTCTACGGATTTGTGATATGTGAGTGAGGGGATGGTAGCCCTGGCCTTGTTTTGACTCTGTCATCAACCATGGAACTTGTGCAGTGAAAGATGATAAAGGCATCTTATACATGTAGTTCAGAATAGAACGCACGTCTGAAAAAGGATTCGCATGCAGGTGAGCAGTATATAGACAGCTGGAAGCTTTTATTATAGCCAGTACTGGTACTGTGATTAATACTGACCAATGGACACAAAGTGGATGACTGTCAGAATGCAAAATGATGCACAGAGTCTCAGAGTTGTAACCACATTGCCGAGAGGGATGTAAAACTTGACAAAGAATTGGGAGATATACCTAATGCAAGTTTAACACAGAAATCAGTTTCTTGAGGCTAAGAAGTCTGCGTAAGCCTACAGTGCGGAGACTCCAACAATCGAAAACCCTCTATAACTGTTGCACAGAACATGTTCAGCAAATGGCAGCATTTGCAATAAATTTTTTTAAATTATATCAAAACTAAATTATTAACTTTATATCAGTATTCAGTAGATCTATATGCCACTCAGTCTCTTACAGTCTAAATTGGTCAGCTTCTTTCTTTGATCTAAAAATTGTCCTTGTCAGTAGAGTTTAATGCTCTTATTGGCCTATTTTTTGCATTGTCAAGAATGGTGAAAAGTCAAGAGCACTGAGTGACCACTAAATATCCCTCAACCGGAATAAAATTTTGCACTTAATCATCACTAAAGCAAGGTAACAAAATGAGAGGGTACCATCAGCGAAATTCCAAAAATTATTTTTGAGGACCACCCTAGCCTACATGTAGCCTATATGGCCTACAGTATGCATATTTCCACCGAATAACAGCCTAATAAACGATAATTTGTTTGTCTCATTCAATATTTACCGAAAAGACTTGTAAAATAGCACAATTCTCTAAGGCAATATTGCATGCAATTATTGAAAGTGAAGTTTTCATTACACAGACCTATAAAAACGTTTTTACCATCCTTAATAGCCTACTTCAGCATTAAATCTTTCACATAAAATGATCTGATCAATATCCCTTTAACTCTCCCCACCAGTTTCAAATTCATTGATCTAAATATGTCACTGCATGCTAGGTGACCAACGTAGACTACGTGCTGTAGGCCCATACATAGGCCTAAATGACAGCCTCACTCCGTCTGTTTGGCATAAGTTTGGCTATAGCCTACATTTCATAATTTAATGACCTCCAATCAACCAACAAACATATTGAAAGTCGTTGCACCCTAAAATTAATGGACTATTAAGTATTATTTTCTCAGCCTATCGGCCTATATAGAATACTAGCTGGGGTACCCGGTGTTGCACGGGAAATTTCGATTTTTCGTCCCCAAACCCAGCTCCACTCGCCCATTTAGGGTTTATAAATGGTTATTTATGCCCCTCTGCTTGGAAGGTCTTCCCCAATTCTGCTGGTTAAACTCATGTTGCTTGGGGCTCCTCTTAGTATATATACTCCTTGGCCTAAGGCATTTATCTTTCCCAGGGCGGTTGCGCTGCGTAGCGAGGGCTCGAGTTTCATGCTAAACTTTGGCGAAAAATGACGTCAAAATGACGTCAAAAGCAACGTGCATTTGTTATTGCACAACGATTCAAATTGCAATTGCAGCGATCGCGTAAATAACACGGTGAAAATTAAAATGTCTAATATCTCAAGTTCTAAAGTGAATAAGGAGGTGAAAATAGCACGCCTGAGTAAGTTGAGTGAAAGTCTATTTATGTACAATGTTTAAGGTCAGTAGCTGCAAAACTGTGAGCATGCATAAAGGACAAAGTCACCCACATCCTTTCTTGTAGATATATATGTCTGATTAAATTTTTGCTCACATTTGCTCGGGTTCAGTCTTCGACAGAATGAGGAAAGCCAGCGCCAACAGCAGCGTTCCGAGTAGATCACCTACGGCTGTCAAGCATGGAATGGATGAATTGTCTGGATCATTGCCTCTCTTCCACAGGAAATGCACCAACCCATTGGCTATATACAGAAGCAGAGTTACCTGCATGCAAAAATCAAAACAATAGACGTTTAGAAGCTTTCTTTTCAACTCATTCATAGGTTTGCAAATGACGTTCTTATAAGCCTAAGCATAGACCGTTCGTAGCAGGGCTGTTTTAAAGGAATTTTTAGAACTGCACAACTCCTTCTTTCGTTTCCCATCATCCATGGTAGGCCTATATTACTTCCAAGTTCCAATCAGATGATAATGACCTTTTAAAACTAGCTTTAACTACACAGAAGTGCATCTACAACTGCACAAATCCATTTAGAACTGCACATTTTGTGTACAACTGCACGTTTAAAAAGTCCCGAGTTTCACTTTATGGAAGTTGAGTAAATGTAGGCCGGCTTATAGCTGAAACTAAAATGAAAGTAGAAAACTTGATAGCAGCACTGACTGATTTGAATTAGGCTATTTCAAGGCTGTTTTAAAGGAATTTTTAGAACTGCACAAACCCTGCTTTTCTTTCCCATCCTCCATGGTAAATTAGGCCTACTCCCAATCGGAGGAAGATGACCTTTTTCAACTAGTTTTGACTGCACAGAAGTGCTTCTACAACTGCACATATATCCATTAAGAACTGCACATTTTGCGTACAACTGCGCGTTAAAAAAAGCCCTGGTTGGTAGTCTACTGTGAATAGACCTGGGAGTGACTTTGGTCAGCTAATCTGACCCCACTTGACCCTAAAGTGACTTGAGGCAGTGGCGGTTCTAGACTTTTTAGACTGGGGGGGCTAAAAACTTCATTAGCCCCTCCCATCCCATAGATGTATATGTTCACACAGCTGAGTGTGTTGGCCCCCGTTGCCCGAGTCAGCAATCAATTCACATGAAAATTGATATTAGGCTATCTGGATGATATTCCATAGGCCTATTAAAATAGAATGATTTATAAAGTATTTTTTTAATTAATGAAAAGAATGAATGAATAAATGAATGAATGAATGAATAAGGTTTCCATTGCACAAAACATAATGTACTTGAGTTACAGTTACAACAATATACAACCAAGTACAGTGCAGCAGGTTCTGAGAAAGACTTATAGGCTACCTCATTCTATCCTTGAGGCTTATAATTAACACATCGAGGAAAAACGCATCATGTCCAACTTTTGTTTAAACCAATATTTTTTAACTTTTCAAAAAGACAATACAAAAGGCTTAGGAGCAACAGTTGTTGCATGCCCTGCCAAAGGGTATCTAAAGAATGTTGTATGTCATCTTCTGAAGAATCCACAGAGCACAAAATTAATGTTTTATCATGTCCAACGTGTCTGCTGCACTGTACAGGTACTTTATTCATTATTTTAATTGTAACACATGTTTTAATCAAATTACTCATGTCTAAATAAGTTTACAAACAAAATATCTCCAATTTATCTATTTGCAGGTTTGCAGAACACCTTTTCACCTATCAGGTTGCGAAAAAACAGCAGTATTTCTTTAAAATGATCTTTTAGTTTGTGATATCGCCATGTATAATAAAGATTTTGGGGAGTATAAGTGCTGTATGACAACTGATCTATCTACAGGTTCACAGAACACTTTTTTACCTGTCAGGTGTGCAAAAAGGACAGTAGTTTTTATTTAAAATGATCTTTTGAATGTGCTATCTCCATGTAGTAAAGATTTTGTGAGAGTGCAAGTATTGTATGTCCTTTTTTAGGCTTCCTTCCAAAACTTGGTTTATATCATGTTATTCTCATGTCATATAATAGGCCCATAATATAATATGAGTGTTCTGCTTATACCTTCTCACCTGTTTAATGATGTAGGCCTATTCAGTGACATAAGGAAAGTAGGTTAATGTAATTATCTTATATTTTCATATTAGCATCTGAAATTATAAATTCAGTTTTCCTGAAACCGATAAATTTACATTTAGTTGGAAAACCCTTGTGAAAAATACCCATGTCCCTAATTACATGTTCGCATTTTCATGCTCTTGCTGAAATCTAACCATGACCTGGACCATTGTGTTTGCCCCTTCTGCAAAAGTGCCTGAGGGCGCTCATGTTTCAGGCAAATATATTCCTGTCAAACTGATAAAATCTCCCACGATTCATCCCATACAACGTAAATTCATTAGGCCATTTTACATACCTGATGTAGCATTATCATTGCAGTTGAAAACTTCATCGCTTAAGTCAGCAGTTTTTCTCTTTTCAATTCTCACAATGAATTTGGCCATTTATAATGATGTACACATGTGCGTGCTCCAAACGTATTCTAGTACACACTGTCCAGCTTACACATATATACAGCGTATACACTGTTATAGTACACATTGGCTCTTATCTGGCCTGGCCTTGTCTGGCCATCTGTGTTGCTGAAGCTGGGGGCCAGCTGCCGCCCCGCTGTCATCGTGAGCTAAGTAAGGCTGAATTAAGTTGGTGTCACTACAGCATACAGGGTCATGAAGTGCTGGCGTATGGCCTCATCTCGGCCGCTCAAGCCGTTATCTCTTCTTCACTTTCTTCTTGAACACCCCATGGGTCATTTGCAGTCGCAGGGCAGCTATTAGTATAGATAGACATGTGCTTGTGTCTGAGCACTCTCATTGAAGCAACAGTGCAGGGGGTATGTGAAAAGTGATATTGCTGTGTACAGTACTAGAGCTTCACAGAACAGCATCTAGGCTACGAAACATGCAGCAGATGAAAATCATCCATGTCAGTTGATCTATGGATAGTTGGCCACACCATTAGTGGATTACCATTAGAGGAGACCGTGGTACTAACAAACATTTAGGCAATGTATAGTGATTAAGCGTTAAACTGGGGGGGCTAACTTTTGTACAGGGGGGCTAGCAAAATCTAGGGGGGCTAACTTTTCAGCTGGGGGGGCTGTAGCCCCCCCAGCCCCCCCGGTAGAACCGCCACTGACTTGAGGTCGACTTAAAGTCGACTTCTCGGCGTCAAACGACTTGACCCGACTTGGCAGAAAAACAACCGACTTTCGACTTGAAGTCGACTTCTGACATGGTACTGTACTACTGGCCATTAGCCTCGGTCTACGAACGGCTACTAATGCAAGAAGTCAAGCCAATTTTCCTGCAAGCATTAATTTCATTTAGGCCTACAAATGAGTAATGAGGCCTCAACACTTAATATTGATGCATGCATTTGTTGAAGTGTTATTAAGCCCATTTCAAGCTGTTTGTGTTTCAGTTTGAATAGTTTTTTTATGATTTGGGATATCTAGTAGCCCAACCTAGACAATGCGACGGCAAAATATTAGGCCTATGAATTTTAGCTAGTAGGCTATATTGTCTGTGATTATTCAGATTACACTCATTATTATTATTTTTTAATATTAATATTAAATAAATTTGTAAAAGGCGCAAGGTCTAAGATAAAAATTTAATAGCGGACCGCGGACTGCATGGTTGCACTGAAATCCAGCTTTCTTTGCGCCGAATTCACTGACCACTAGAAGTTCACTGATTGCTTGATAAGCACACGTGCTAATATTTTAGTAACATTTTGTTTCACCATTTTAATTAAGCGCATGCCTAAGCGTGGCGTTTGGGCCTAAGCATAAAATTAAAATTTATATTGACTAGATCGGCAGACGGCAGCCTGCATGATAGCCTACCGGCAAAATAATCAGTAACTATATATAGCCTAAGTCTCTGCAGTTTAGCAAAGGCCTCATTCATTCTTGTAAACACACTAGGCAACAAAAGCTGCTTAAATGTTGTCACAATCATTGGTTTGAAGTGACAAATTTAACTATGTTTGTGTCTCAAGTCGGTTTAAGTCGACTTGACGTAAAAACAACTTCAAGTGACTTCTATCTACAAAATTCGACTTGGGGTCAGTTGCGGTGAGCAGAAACGACCCGACCCGACTTGGGATGACCAAGTCGACTGGGGTCGACTTATTGGGGTCGACTCCCAGGTCTAACTGTGAACGTCATTTTCATAAATTGCGCTGAAAAATTGCATGCATAATTATTGCATAGCCATCATACAGTCTTAGTCTATTACGTACGTGAGCTTTTAAGCATTTACAATGTAGCCTAGATTTGTATATGCAATCATGGGCGCCCGCAGGATTTTTTGCAGGGGGGGTCAGTCATGACCAGAAGAGTTAAGATACAAAATGTCATTAAAACTATAAGCAGCTTACACAATTACATTGTCTCAGTATAACGTAGGGCCTACTACTATTTACGAGTTTTTTTGCAATGCGACGAACAAAATCTTTCAACAATTTCCGACTTGATTTATGGTACATATTATTCATGTATACAGCATATACATTCATGTTAAAAAGCTATAGCACTAATAACTGACTAACAGTACCAGGGACGTCATTTCTTTTTCCAGGGCACAGAGAAAATTCAGGGGCAAAATTTGACCAGCTTGTTAAAATAGTTTCTACATGTGCAAGACACTGGTTGAATGATCAAACATGTTTTCTTCTTGTTCTAATTTGTTTCTAACTACGTTTGATTCAGTTATGGAAATTATTTTAAACACTATAGTTTTTAAACTATAGTTTTTAAATACTACCACAGAATTTTGTAGTTGTATTTATAATAGGGCCTACAATAGAATGACTAGTCTGTGGACCTACTTAAAGTTTAACTTCAAATTCTTTTCTCAGTGTTGTAGTCCTATACTCTATATATTTTTGTAATATATTTTCATAATAGTAAAATACTTTTATAAATGCCTTCCTCCTATCCTCCCGACGTGAGTTTGGCTCGTTTCTCATCCCTCCCCGTTTCTCACTTGGCTCAAATTGCCCCCGACCTTATAGGGATAGAAGCCACTACTATAATTATGCTAATGATCCGGTCTTCAGCGGCCCAATTTTACTAACCTCCCCTCATCTGTCTCAGTCAGTCCTATTTATAGTGTGAATCTCGCCTCTGTCTGCCTCTGTCTTAAGAGAGGATCCTGTGTGGCCGAGTGGGTTGTAGCCCGCTCGCCGCGCCGGCGAAGCGGGTTCGATTCCCCGGTCGGATCTTTACATACTGCGGGTGGCTCGGTCGCAATATAAACGTGGAGTCGACGCTGAAATCATCTTCGAAATGAAAAAGAGCCGTTAAACCCAAACATTTTTTCTCTGTCTTAAGAATCTCCCCATGGACTCCTATATTCAAGTTATTTATCCAGACCTCCCTGATCTCCCATCATGCTTGTCCAACATGTGCATCCTCATTCAACACCTTATTCGACCTTACAGGTCGCCGGGTGTTAAGGGAACGAAAGGCGATCCAACTGCATGGGGCTATAATGCATAGGCCCAATTCTCCTCTCCCTCAACCAGACGGTGGTTGCAGTACCCATCGGCTGTAAACGGTTCATATAGGTTACGGGCTATAGACCTGTCTATATACAAGTATTATTGTATAAATATAACTTTAAACAACTGACTTGTTCACTATATATATATATATATGTGTGTATATATGTGGGTGTGTGTGTGTGAAAATATATTTAGAGGATAGAAATAGCATGAATGTGTTTGAGCATTTATCATCCAGAGGTCTTTGCTTGGTGGACAGCAGTGTTATTTCAGTTATGGTTTTTCAGTTACAGTTTAAGTTACAGTTATCTATTTTTTTATTTTTCAGTTACAGTTTCAGTTACAGTTAACTGCGATGAGATTTTTCAGTTTCAGTTACAGTTATTTCTTATTTTTCAGTTACAGTTTCAGTTACAGTTATTACGTGTATATTCAAACGTCACAACTACTAAGACACTGATCACAGTCACACATATTTCGCAAAGTCGCCAGAAAGCACTCTCGACTTGCGTCTGTGCACTTTCGGCCTGCAAAACATTTTAAAGAAGTATTTTAGATGTAAGTGCCTTTCATGACATGCCAACAGTGTCACTGTCAACATATTATAACTTACAATAAGAACAATGGAATTCACATATGTTCACAAACCAAAAGATAACGAGTGAAACACCCCTCAAAGTGATTAATCAGCTTGTCATGTAATAGCAGAATTAAAAATGTTATAGAAAGGCAGTAGTCAAACATACTACTATACTATCCACTAAGGGGCAGTAAGGGCTCAAATAATGACTAGTTTCTGTTCATTGGTCTCATGTTCTTTAAAGGCATTTCTTGTTGGAGAGTGCAAGAGTGTCTGTTTGCATTGCATCCGTCTGCTCCTTAAATGGCTTCAATATTCTGGCTAGCTCTGCAAGTCGCACAAAAAGCACTTGTTTTATTTTCAAGTTAACTCCTTTTGATTCTTCAGTTATGCAGTTATTGTTCTTCAGTTTCTATTACAGTTTCAGTTATTCAACATTTTTCAGTTTCAGTTACAGTTACAGTTAACTGGCAAAGATTTTTCAGTTATTCTGCTATTTCAGTTACAGTTTCAGTTAATAGAAATAACACTGGTGGACAGTGCCCTATTACTGCTGAGTCCTTCCTGTGAAGTCTGCATATCGGGCAATGCATCTCCTCCACTCCATTCGTCCCTGTCCATCGCCAGCTCCCCGGCCTCTTCCCAAGATATCTCCAAACACCCCATGCAAGACTTGCAAGTCGTAGGCCTATCTAATTACAGTGCCAGACACCACCAACATTGTGGGTCTGTGACCCTGCAGTATACATCGTATATACTACAGGATGCAGTTCAGAAACTGTGAACATGTTGTGGTCATTATTTGAGCACCGTACGGCGTACGCAAAATAGGTCAACTGTTTAAACAATTATTGTCCAAATTCGGGGTGGGTGCAAATGCATCCTTTCCCGTTTTACCACCTACGTTTTTTCAGAAAGTATCATTATTGATATTTTGTCATGATTTCCAGGGGGGGTCACGCGACCCCCCTTGACCTATGCTGCGGGCGCCCATGTATGCAATTATGCATAGGCATTTCTTGACTACACGACACAGATGCAGACGCATAGGATTTGCTTTGCCTATTAGCCTACATATAAATACAGGTAATGTAATTTTTGCCCGAAAAATCTGATAACTTTTTTAGTCATCCGCCCAAAATCTTAGGATTTTCTCGTCCGAAAAATCTGATGACCTTTTTTTAGTCATTTCCTGTAAATCTTCAGAAAATTTAGCTTTTTACCCCTGTGTGCCCGGGAAAAAAATCCGCCTACAGGGCTTAGGCCTACCTGTTTGTCCGAAAACATTTCCGAATTTTTTTCCGTCCGTGCCTCTTTTGCCCGAAATACACATTTGGCTGGATCGCGCCTCCTATGCCTAAGCTTATATGGTTCCGACTTAACTCCCACAAGTCATGGATCATAATTAATCTGACCCGCCAGTTGTCTTTCTACAATTCTCATATAGAGCCCTATTATAGGCCTATGTCTAATAGGCCTACTGAGTTTTTGTTGTAATAAAACAAAGCAATGCTGCACTGACGCATATCGAATAATAGCTGATCATATAATTATCATCTCTGAGTTTGACTTGCATTGGTCCTACATGTAGGACTTGCATTAGTCCTACCTGTAGGACGGCCGCCGTTAAGTAGATGCAAGCGAAGGCTGGCGTGATCTGCGTCTGTCCTGTTTGCCTCAGGAAATGAATGGTAAACATGAAGACGATGTGACCTGGTACTACCATCAACATCAACACTCGCGCCGTCCTGGCACTTGTGCCTATATGCATAACAAATTAAAGGTTAGTTCTTAAGGAGGATTACAAGATTATAAAGAAAACGAGACACCGTACTATTGTAAAGTTTAATTCTGAATGTAAAGCATAAGTAACAAACAATCAGCGTTGTTTTAAAACGCATTTGCCATCTGTTTGGTAACTCAAACTGGTGCCGCATGCTTGAGTTAGAAGAAAGTGGTTCATATTATGGTATCAAAATCGACAGACAAGTCAAGAAGAACAATGCAATCACCATATTTTCTGAGTGGCGGCGCTAGGGGTGGCTAGGCTCCCCAAGGCCATCGGGGTTTTTTGTGCAGGGAAATGAAATATTTTCATGAGATTTCGACTTAACCCCCATAAAAAGGGTTATCAGGCTTTTCGAGGACAGGGAAAATTAAATATCCACGAAATTTCGACGAAACAACTAAAAAAAGTCGTCAGCTTTTTTTACTGGGAGAATGGAATATTTTCTCGAGATTCAGACCAAACGACTAAAAATAGTCGTCAGAAATTGAAATTTTGACGTATGAAAATGGAAAATTTTCTCCGCGATTCGTCTTCCTCAACTTCTGGACCAACTTCGGCCCCCCCCAAACTGTATCTTCACAACCGCGTAGACCGAACGGAAAATGGTTTCGACACATATAGGCCTATTATGTGCACCAAGGGAAAATTCTTTGCTAAGAATGGTGATCGAGGGGAATGAAGGGGAAAGAACAAGAAGAAGACCGATACAGATATATATATATATATATATATATATATATCTGTATCGGTCTATTTTCAAGATTTATATATATATATATATATATATATATATATATATATATATATATGGGGCAGAGAACCTGAAGAAGAGGAAGATCGAACGGCAAGAAGTGCGGCTGAAGAAAACCTGCGCTATAGACCTAGCTACTTAATTACGCCGACTGAAATGGGGGGGGAGATTAGCTGTACAAATTAAGTTGGGAGAGAGTTTGTATGATAGCCTAATTCTTCTTCTTCTGGTCCTCTGCCCCTAGGCAGGTTCGGCTGTCCAATGTCGCCGCTCTTCCCTCCGCTGGGCCTTCTCCTTTAGTCTTTGGTATCCAATCCTCGTCATCATCGTATCCAACATCATCTGTCGTGGTCTTCCTCTTGTTTCATTTGACATTTTACTCGGGATTCGTAGAGAGGTGGTCTCCCGTTGCCTTCCCCTCAGTGTTTTTAACGAGACACCATCTCCATGCGTTGCCGAGTTCCGTCATCCGTCCTTCAGGATCTTCTCTGGATTCTCGCATATACCGGCGAGAACTCGGGTCGCCCACCAAGCACTTCGTTTTCGACAGGGGGACCACGTGTAGGTGGCGTGATGGACTTTTGAGCAGCAGAGGCTATATGAGACGCTTGCGTAGGCCTACTCCATTCCCCCGGAATTATATGACTCATAACTCAGCCTAGCTGTAGGCCTATTAGTGAGGAGGATAAGGTCCAAAAATGCAGTGCATTGTGCATCTTGTGGATAAAAGCAACAAATTTTCACAGCTTCAAGACAAACATATTTTAAAACTTTTCAGCGAGAGGCATCAAAAAATTCAAATGGGAACATACTTAAACAGAAGGTTGAAAGTATGCTAAAAATGCACATGCTCCCGAGTTGATATGCAGCTCTAAACTGCACATGGATGCAGAATATATGGTCTTTTGACAACATGAAACATTACTAATCTGATATAAACATTACACAGTGTGGAACAATTGATACAAAACAAGTATACTATGAAAGTATGCTAAAAAAATTCACATTTCCAGAGCCGAAATGCAACTCTTTATGCACATAGATGCAGAATATGTGGTCATTTGACAACATGAAACATTACTGACCTAATTAAAACATTACACACACGCATACATATGTCGGACAATTGATAGAGCAAGTATGCTATTTAAGTATCTAAAAATTTACATTTTAAGAGCCGATATACAACTTTTCATGCACTTAAATGCAGAATATGTGATGTTTTGACAACATGAAACATTACTAACCTGATTTAAAACATTACACACATCTGTGGTACAATTATTATAGCACCAGCTAGTATGCTATGGAAGTATGCTAAGTACTCAAATTCTAAGAGCCGATACACAACTCTTTATGCACTTAGATGCAGAATATGTGATGTTTTGACAACATGAAACATTACTAACCTGATTTAAAACATTACACACACACATATGTGTGGTACAATTGTTATAGCACCAGTATGCTATGGAAGTATGCTAAATATTCAAATTTTAAGAGCCAATTCGCAACTCATTATGCACTTATATGCAGAATATGTGATTTTTGACAACATGAAACACATGCATACATGTGTGGCACAATTGTTAAAGCGCCAGTATGCTATGGAAGTATGCTAAATATTCCAATTTTAAGAGCTAATATGCAACTTTTTATGCACTTCTATGCAGAATATGTTGTTTTTTGACAATGTGACACATACTAATTTGATTCAAACATTACACATACCGTAACACATATATGCATACATGTGTGATACAATTGATATAGCTCCAGTATGCTAGGAAAGTATGCCAAAACTGCACATTTCCAGAGCTGATATGCAACTCCATATTGTACTTAGATGCAGAATATATGGTCTTTTAACAGCATAAACATTACAATTTCCGGATGCAATATGGTCATGTGGGGCAGCACAATGTTTTGGACACCGATACAAAGGATTTCAAGAGTATAAAATTCTAAGAAGAGATGGTATTCTGATTTGAAAGGGCGACAGATCGACAGAGGTTTTAAGCAGTATAGGCTACGGTACAGATCTACATGAATTATTACACGAAGATAATTATATAGGCGACTGGAAGGATATTGAAAAACCGAAAATTGATGCAATGGTCCGATTATCCTGGTCAGACTGGACAATACAATTCGTAAGCCTATTCTTTCAGAAGAGATGTAGCAAAGTCAGTGGCGTAACCAGGAATTTTTCATGGGGGGGTTGGTTTTTTGCATGGCCGGATACCTTTTCTGAAACCAATCCAACAGTATTACAGTCAATAAAAAGGGAATAAAGTAACAAAGGGAATAAAGTAAGAAAAACAATTGTTACTACAAGCAATTGCATTGTTATTTTCTTATTTAAGTGGATAAATAACCTTTAAAACACTTTTTCTAGGCCAATGGGGGTTTTAATTTCTAAAACCCCCCTTGTCTACGCCACTGAGCAAAGTCAAACTGCAGATAGCAGCTGTTATCTATGACTGTAAAAATGCGTTCAAAGCAGTGGCCGCGCTATCATTATGTGAGGTCGCAGCAGGCATGGGCGGAGTGTAGAGATGTTGATCTCTACAGATTATTGTATAATAAGTAAGTAATTATCGCCCCTTTATAAAATAGCTCCCGCCGCGGGGTGGCGCGACTGTGCGTCCCTGGGTGTTGAATCTCCGATATATTATCAGTGGACGCAGAAGAGTTGAAGGAGGCCATATTGACGGATCTCAACGGGATTGCAAAAGAATAGAATTATAATTAAATTACATGTTATAAATGTTGAACCTGTTGCCACTTTAGCCTGTTGCTAAGCGTGAGGTAGTAAGGAATCGTTAGGGACGATTCGGAGGTTCGTCTTGGTGTAGTAAGGCCAAGGAAATTGTAATTTAAGTGCATTCTGATTCTGTGCGGCAGCCCGCGAATTCCGTTGACCAGTAACAAAGGCCTGTGACTATATAGAGAATTTATATAGCGCTTAGATTTATTTGATACAGTTCATTGTTGGCATTTGTAGTATAACTTGTAAGTTAGATCTGCCACTGTAAAGTGTAGGAAGGCGTTGCACGCACAACTCTTTTGTACTAATTAAGAATTGTAATAAAGACTCATTAGAAATGTGTGAGCGTTCACTGGCAGCTGAAGCAGCAGGTGCTGTAGAAGAGGGCGACCGCCCTGAGCATTTATATAGCGCCACCGAAGAAGAAGTAGCAGCAGCCTTGGTAGACTTGGCTGACAGAAATATAACTCCTGACATGCTGTCTCATGACCCAGCTCTTGTAAGCAATAACTCAAAGTCTGTGGTAGTGAATGCAAAGAACCCTGGGTCCCTGCTTGATAAGTGGGGGTCTGTTGTTTGCCCAATAACCGCGGATAGTCCTTCAGCCTGCTCGCACCCTGGTACTGTAAAGAAGCTAATTTTCTTCATTTTTAACGACCTCCTTGCTATCTTGTATAAGTTACATATAACTGTGTGTAAGCGTGTGTGACTGAGTGTGTGTAGGTATGTGTGGGTTGTTGGTGTGGATATTGAAATGGGAAGGGGAACGAGTGGGGATGTACATTGAGGAATTTGAAGTGTAAGAATGACTTTGCAGTTTGCTCCTATATAAGGCCCGGCACTCTCTGTTTGGACGCTCTCGATGTGTGGATGCTCTCGACGTTCGTCTAGTTGTCGTTGGAGTCCGGTATATTGCGGTACGATTCTTGAAGCCTCAGCATGATTGTCTGGAGGTATACGAGTCAACAGCGGGTTGCGCGGACACTGTAAGACGCATCTCGTATTGATCGTGAATCGCATTCGTTGAAGTCGTAATTGGAGATCGGAGCCCGGAAGCCAGGAAGGAAAGGAACTGCTTTCGTTAACGACGGAATTCTGTGCGGAAATTCTGGATTCTGTGAGAGACGCTGTGGAAGGGATTTTTCATTCTTTAAAGAACGGGAGTCGGTTTCTACAAGAAAGGCTTGGAGAGGGAGAGAGGCGTTGGATTCTTGTTTACAAACGAACACCGCAGCCGCAACAGTTGAGTACTATAATATAGACCTAGAAATATACGAGGGGAAAAACCCTGCATCATAAAAGTCCAATAATTGCTACCGCCGAGTTTCTTAGGCTAGATGTGTGTGGTTGAGTGAATGGAAATATTATAATTAGGTTGAAAGTGAAAGTAAACTCAGTTTGATAATAATATTGTATCGGATAGGCCTAGCTTAAACTTTAAAGAGACATTGCTGTTATTCTAAACTGTTGTCATTTTGAAACTGCTTTACTATTAATAAGAAAAAGTAGCGAAAGCTATATTAAAGCGTGCTATGTCTCTTTCATCTTTGAATAGGATAGACGCTGCTGTTTTTGAAGAAGTAGGAGAAGGACTTAGAAGAGGCGACAGTCGAAGTTCATCGCCCTTACTCAGGCCTAGGTCTAGCATGGAAGAGTTGATGTTACAGATGAGTGTGACTTTAGCCAATATGGACCAGAGACAGAGAGGTATGGAGACAAAACAACGAGAAACTAATGAACGACTGAATGAACGAATGAATGACATTATGCATGAACAGAATGACATACAAGAACGATTGATGATGGTGATGTCTGGTGATCATGAAATTATGAATGTGGGTGGCATAAATACACGACTGACTGCCATTTCGACTGAAGACGTTAGAGAAAGAGAGAGAGTGAGATGGATGGATAGAGGGAGAGACCAAGAAGGAGCTTACAAGGAGCCGAGGATAAGAGAGGAAGAAACGAACCCAGGTCATGATATGAACATGATTACAGAAAGACCTTTTGTCGCGCCAGCACAGGCACCTGCGTCAGATGGAAGAGGAAGGGGGGAGGATTTGTTGGAACAGCCGGTGGGTAGATTTAGTGCTAGGCTTCAGGGAAAGCCTAGGCCTAACTATTCGGATTTGAACCGGTTGGGTTTCCTTCACGATCGGGTGGATTTCCCTCAATCACTCATGGGGACAGCCCTAGCCGAGGGAAGGGAGCAGAGAGGGAGTATGGGAGAAAGGGCCCCGTTACAGCCTACTGGAGTGACGTCAATAGGAGCAGTAGCGCCCTCCTTTGCCGCTACCAGAACAGCACCCGTGTCCAGTGGGGGCAAACCCCCTTGTAGTGTCGTCAATGTGGTGGATAGGGAAGCAGAGAAGGATGAGGTGAGAATAGATGAGGAAGTAGCCAGGTTTAACCCTGGGGGCGCTAGGCCTAAAGAGGTCAGTAGAGAGCGAGGGGCTTTCTTGAGTAGTGCCAGACTAGGCGACGACCTACTGCAGGGGGGCGGACACGACAATGGCGACGCTGGATGGAATTCGAGTTGTGGAAGACGAGGATACGACAATGGAGATGACGGATTGGATTCGAGTCATGAAAGACGGAGAGAACGTTACAATGGTGACGAAGAAACGGAAAGAATTTATGTGGATAGGATAGGTCGAAATGTGAACGATGAGATGACGGAAAGGTCTTTTGTTGGAAGACGAGGACAAAGAGACGTTGACAATGAATATAGGGATAGAATGTTGAAAAGACAAGACAGAAATTCTAGACTAGGATTCAATGGTCATGAATGTGATTTTGATGTTGTTGATGATTATGATGATGTTGAGTGTGGCATAAGAAACGAACGGCGGAACCAAAATTTTGAAAATTATTTGGGGGGTCCGAACGTTGTTGTTGGAACATTGCCAAACGTATGCAATGGAAATCTGCTGGATTATTTACCTGCAACTCAAGTGCGTATGTATCCGGGACGATCGACGAGTCATGACGCATCGATGTCACGACAATTACCTGTGACGTCAGTGTTGTCAAACTACAATAACTCTGTTGGGGTGACGATGCTGCAAGCGAGTGACTCTGGTTTGCGAGGTCCGTCTGTAGTCAACAGATGGCCAAGGTTGAATCATGTTGCAGCTCAACAATACCAGCCGAATGCTCAAACATTCGCCTGTGTACCGAAAGTGTCTGTTGCTACCCAAACGATGGCTGATGAAGTGAAGAATTCTGCGCAACTGGCTCCTGCTGCAGTATCTGCGAATGTCAGCGGATCAAACAGAAACAGTAATCAGATTAAATTGGGCTACTTCAATGGGAAGACGGCGCTACCAGTGTTCTTGAGGCGCTTCGCGATTTGTCGTCGGCAAAATAATTGGACTGAAGCGGATAGTCTTAATCACCTCTGTTGTGCGTTGGTGGACGAAGCGGCGTTGATTTTTCCAGAGGAAGAGATGGATGGAGTGACCACAACTGCCGAGGTCATAAATAAACTTCGGATTCGTTATGGCTCGGAAGACCAGCATACGATGTATCAAGTTCAGTTAAGCTCAAGACGGCAAAAAGCAAATGAGGATCTGGGTCAATTGGCTGCAGACATTAATCGCCTCCTGTCGTTAGCCTATCCAGGAAAGACATCTGTTCATAGTGAGATGGTGGCAGTAAAAAGCTATCTCGACGCCTTATCTGACCGAGATCTTGCTTTGAAAGTTTTGGAACGGGAACCGAAGGATCTTCAGAGTGCTGTGAAAATTTCTCTGCGTTTACACAGTTACAAGCAAGCTGAACTGGGAAACGATGGGAGTTATAAAACAACTGGTCGAGTGAGGTCAGTTATGAAAGGTGAGGATGAAGAAGAAGTAAAAGCAGAACGTGTTACGTCCCGTCACAATAAAAACGAGCGCAGAACAAACGAAAACGGAAGTAGACCGCGGAATGACGTAGACATGGGGTATCATCCTGAATATAGATACTCCGCGCCACGTCAAAACCAGCAAGCATGGACGCCGAGACCGCAGAGTTATAATCGCAATCAAGAGTATAGACTGGATGTACGACGCTGTTGGGTCTGTAATGGATTGCATTTGGCACGAAATTGCATCTACCGAACGCAGGGTGAGTTTAATAGAGGCAATAACGATAGGCCTAATTATACGATGAATTCGCAAGGAAATCACATGCGAACGCCTCCAGCGAATAACGTGAGATTCATTCAGAATTCTGCAAGTGCATATCTGAAAGCGAAAGTGAATGGAAAACTTTCTTGGGCTCTTCTGGATACTGGATCGCAGCTATGCCTGGCACCTGAAAAACTGGTGAGACGATGTGACATAGAACCGTCTCAACAAACATTGTTGGCTGCAAACAATACTCAGATTGTCGTAGTCGGACAAACAAAACTGAAAATGATGTTGAACGGCAGGAAATTCCTGGTGAACGCTTTGGTGACGCCACAGCTGTCTGAAGTGATTCTAGGGTACCAGTGGATGCGTGAGCAGAATGTAGTGTGGAATTTAAAGGAAAAATGGGTGAACGTACGAGGTCAAAGAGAAACACTGCATCTCAGGAAACAATCTTCTAGATGTCGTCGTATAGCAGCTGAATGTGATGTGATCGTTCCTCCACTCAGTGAATTAAAGAAAGAGGAAGTCAGTGACGTGACCCCTGCAAAGTGTGCAGTGGTACAGAATGCTGCAGTAACAGAGGAAGAAGCTGAATCTGTTCTGAAGCCTCTGTGGAAAAACGTGAGTGAAAAGGTATCGGGTGCTGATCAGCAAAAGCGGAAAGTGACTGTGTTTTTGTCGGTGATGACGACAATGGTGGTGGTAATGATGATGATACTGTTCATGTCAAGACGACCGTGTGTAGTCAATGCAATTCATGGTACAACAGCGCCGCCTGGCGAGGATGTGGAAACGAGTGATGATGAGGACCGTACAGCAGCGCCGCCTGGAGAAGATGACGAAACTAGTGCTGACGGAGTTGACGCAACCGCGCCACCTTGCGAAGTTATCGGGACGAGTGATGGTTGGAGTAGCGTGATTATTGCGGACGAACAGAGCAAAGACAAAGATTTGCAGTGGATCATTGCAAAGAAAAGGGAAACAATGCAGAAACAGGCCGAAGTACGAGCGTGTCATTATGACCTGAGAGTAAAACCAGCGAAGTTTAAAGTAGGTCAACTGGTATGGTTTTATCTGCCACGCCGCTTAACTGGAATTCAAAGCAAGTGGGCCCTATGGAATCAAGGTCCCTTTGTTATTGAAAAGCAATTGGGTCCCGTATTGTATCTCATACGCAAGACACCAAGAAGCCAAGCCAGGATAGAATACGTTGACAAACTGAAGCCATACTTTGGGAGCGCTGAGAATGAACAAAGTAGGTCAGTTGAGAAAATGGAAGAGGAAGAGGTCGTTCAGCAAGGCAGAGAATTGAGTCGACCAAAAAGAAGTATTAAAGTGCCACAGCGTTACTTGTAGTCTGCATAAAAATAGACTATAGAGACAATGCTGCAGTGTATATATAGTAGAGTGTAGTTATGTAGTGGATTAAGGAAGCGTGCTGCAATAAAAAGGAATTGTAAGAGGAAAAGATTAGATTAACGAATGATCATGGATTAAGGCGTTAGATATGAATTGGGCAATTAGGTCAAAACATGCGCCGCCGGCCAGCCGCCGATGTCTGCAAGGATAGCCTGGAGGCGGGTGTGAAAGATGATATGAGGAATATGTAGATTAAGCGACGGCGAATGAAGAAGCCGACGCTTGGAAGCAGATGACAATGACAAATGATTTCACACTAATATGGCATATTAAACTGCCGCAGTTATTTAGGCCCCGTTTTTAGATGTAGGCTATTAGGTGAAATGGGGTTGGTGGAAAGAAATCCCGCCCACATGAACAAGGAGACGATGGCATTTTAAGATAGAATCCGCGTCCCTCTTTGTCAGTTCTACAAGGGTTTTGATAGAGGAAAGTTGTCAGACAAATTTTTAAAGCAGTCAGGGAGTAATAATTAGACAAAGGAAGATAAGAATCATGGCTTCGTTCAACCAAGAAACTGGAGAAGTAGGCAGCCAGACAATAAATCATGACGACATGGATGCTTTTCTAGAACATCTAGACGGAAACGGGTTTGGTATATCGGAACCAGATGAGAGCGATAGTCGAAAAGAAAACGAATCTAGGGCTCTATCTCCGATTTCGTCAGTGGCTGATTCCGAGTCAACTGCTGGGGTCAGTGATGCCGCACAAGGCCAGGATGCAAGGCGACTTACGGCCGGAATAGCAGTGTTAACATGGAAAATGTATTCAACTGGAGTTATGTTTCGAATGATGGAAGGGATGATGGAAAAACGATCGGTCTTCCTCACCCCTGTGGAAATTCATCAACTGCGTCAGATGGTTCCTCCTTTGAGAATGGATGTGGACCTTCTGCCAGCCATGTTGGTGGCGGTGCAGACGCTGGCAAGCGTGCCTGGCGTGAGGAACGTATTGCGGAGCTGGGGAAGCCGGGAAAACCTCGTGATGCTGGACGGTCGTCAGAACCAAGTGGGAGGACAAGCAGCTCAACCGATTGGACGTGACGCTTGTACTTGCGACTTCGGATTATGGAGCCTAGCTGTTCAGATCATTTTAAGGTTTCTGAACCAAGCGATTCCTCTGAGTGAACCAGCATTTCTAGTGGAAATCGGTGATATATATAGAGACGCGGGAGTAAACTCCTGGGCGGTCGATGTGGTGGTTCATGCGCTTTATTTCATAAAGAGGGCTAGTTGGGTATGGGGTCTGTTCCCGGATGGGTGCAGCTACGTTTGAGAAATGGGGGGGAAAGAGTAAAAAGAATTGTGGATGTGCAGTACAAGGACTAGTATTAATGGACATTGGATGATCCACAGTAATTTTGAACTGAGGTAGTTGCCATTATTGGTTTCTTTTTGTTTGAAGCATGAAATGTTTTTGTATGTACGTAATTAGGGACACACAGTCATAGTAACTGGTTCTCCCTACGTTAGAACTTGGTCAGTAGGGGCGTGTGTAAAGAAGCTAATTTTCTTCATTTTTAACGACCTCCTTGCTATCTTGTATAAGTTACATATAACTGTGTGTAAGCGTGTGTGACTGAGTGTGTGTAGGTATGTGTGGGTTGTTGGTGTGGATATTGAAATGGGAAGGGGAACGAGTGGGGATGTACATTGAGGAATTTGAAGTGTAAGAATGACTTTGCAGTTTGCTCCTATATAAGGCCCGGCACTCTCTGTTTGGACGCTCTCGATGTGTGGATGCTCTCGACGTTCGTCTAGTTGTCGTTGGAGTCCGGTATATTGCGGTACGATTCTTGAAGCCTCAGCATGATTGTCTGGAGGTATACGAGTCAACAGCGGGTTGCGCGGACACTGTAAGACGCATCTCGTATTGATCGTGAATCGCATTCGTTGAAGTCGTAATTGGAGATCGGAGCCCGGAAGCCAGGAAGGAAAGGAACTGCTTTCGTTAACGACGGAATTCTGTGCGGAAATTCTGGATTCTGTGAGAGACGCTGTGGAAGGGATTTTTCATTCTTTAAAGAACGGGAGTCGGTTTCTACAAGAAAGGCTTGGAGAGGGAGAGAGGCGTTGGATTCTTGTTTACAAACGAACACCGCAGCCGCAACAGTTGAGTACTATAATATAGACCTAGAAATATACGAGGGGAAAAACCCTGCATCATAAAAGTCCAATAATTGCTACCGCCGAGTTTCTTAGGCTAGATGTGTGTGGTTGAGTGAATGGAAATATTATAATTAGGTTGAAAGTGAAAGTAAACTCAGTTTGATAATAATATTGTATCGGATAGGCCTAGCTTAAACTTTAAAGAGACATTGCTGTTATTCTAAACTGTTGTCATTTTGAAACTGCTTTACTATTAATAAGAAAAAGTAGCGAAAGCTATATTAAAGCGTGCTATGTCTCTTTCATCTTTGAATAGGATAGACGCTGCTGTTTTTGAAGAAGTAGGAGAAGGACTTAGAAGAGGCGACAGTCGAAGTTCATCGCCCTTACTCAGGCCTAGGTCTAGCATGGAAGAGTTGATGTTACAGATGAGTGTGACTTTAGCCAATATGGACCAGAGACAGAGAGGTATGGAGACAAAACAACGAGAAACTAATGAACGACTGAATGAACGAATGAATGACATTATGCATGAACAGAATGACATACAAGAACGATTGATGATGGTGATGTCTGGTGATCATGAAATTATGAATGTGGGTGGCATAAATACACGACTGACTGCCATTTCGACTGAAGACGTTAGAGAAAGAGAGAGAGTGAGATGGATGGATAGAGGGAGAGACCAAGAAGGAGCTTACAAGGAGCCGAGGATAAGAGAGGAAGAAACGAACCCAGGTCATGATATGAACATGATTACAGAAAGACCTTTTGTCGCGCCAGCACAGGCACCTGCGTCAGATGGAAGAGGAAGGGGGGAGGATTTGTTGGAACAGCCGGTGGGTAGATTTAGTGCTAGGCTTCAGGGAAAGCCTAGGCCTAACTATTCGGATTTGAACCGGTTGGGTTTCCTTCACGATCGGGTGGATTTCCCTCAATCACTCATGGGGACAGCCCTAGCCGAGGGAAGGGAGCAGAGAGGGAGTATGGGAGAAAGGGCCCCGTTACAGCCTACTGGAGTGACGTCAATAGGAGCAGTAGCGCCCTCCTTTGCCGCTACCAGAACAGCACCCGTGTCCAGTGGGGGCAAACCCCCTTGTAGTGTCGTCAATGTGGTGGATAGGGAAGCAGAGAAGGATGAGGTGAGAATAGATGAGGAAGTAGCCAGGTTTAACCCTGGGGGCGCTAGGCCTAAAGAGGTCAGTAGAGAGCGAGGGGCTTTCTTGAGTAGTGCCAGACTAGGCGACGACCTACTGCAGGGGGGCGGACACGACAGTACCTGGCAAGAAGAGTTGAGTTATGGGGCACATGGTGGAGTACAGAGTTCGATTCCCAGGGTTTACCTGGAACCTATGCACGAGCTTGGAGAGCTCCCGACTAGGAAATCATCTTATGTCAGCATGCCCTCCCGGGAAGTGGAATTCACACCACAGCTAGCGTGTCCGCCTGTTCGGGGGCGAGTTCAGTCCGCTACAGGAGTTTGGTTTCCGTTCTTGGAGGGGCTAAATTTGTTGGGGCTGAGACTCGGTCCAGAACGAGCGGCGCCGAAAAATATTTAAATATTTATCGGGCCCAAAAAGTTGATGACTTTTTTAGTCTTCGGTCTGAAATTTCGCCAAAATACTAATTTTCCCGGCCCAAAAAGTTGTTGCATTTTTTTAGTCATTCGTAAGTTTCGCGTTCGTGAACAGAACCACCATTTTCCCGAACAAATTTCTGAGTCTGCGCCTTCTTCTGGGGCCACAGCCTAAGCCCGATAAAAGATACCATTTACACGGTAAGGGTGGCTTAGCCCTCCCCTAGCCGTTGATAAACTCCGCCCATGGCAGCAGGTCTTTCGAGCGAAAGCGACTGAAAGGCTACAAGCTTGACCTGCCAGAAATTCTCTACAATTTTTAACCTCGTCTTTAGGCTCTATATGGTTTAGGTCTATGCATATCTTTTCTTCGACCTGTTTGTTCATCGAATAACTGCCATAATTATGACACTGACGCGACCTGCGCTCAATTCGTGTGACTGGCGCCTGTGGAGGCTACAGGCGGTAGGCCTATACTTAAGTCAACCTGTGACGATGCACCTCGAGGTATACGAGGACAGATGGTGAGGCAAGGAACTTAATTGTGGTGTGGCACTTCTATGTGTGTTTGCTTTTATGCGCGCACATACATTGCTTTAGGATATAATTATACAGTGCGCTTTTCAAGTAATCGATTTTCTCGCTGGTGTGACGTAGATGATGGCTTGGTCGTCTATAAGCCACCTGTTCTGGAGGCCACCGGCGCAGCAGCAGCAGCAGCACCAGCAGCAGCGATGCAGTGCTCTCCTCAGCAGCAGCAGTAGCAGCAGCCAAGACACGCACCGCATCCTGCAGACTGTGAACATCTGTGGAGCGCTTAAATCGACGCAATAACAACGCATGAATGCACTCGATTGCGTTTCAGATGATTACAGTCGATAGATCTAATCCATTTGATTCTTATATCGCGTCTGCTGACGTCATTAAATCATGACCAGTCTTCTTCAGCAGCGTTCTTCATTCCTTGCCTACTCTTGCAAGGATTTGAGCATTAGACCAATCGAACATGCATCGTTAAATATATTGTCATGGTGTTGCTTTGAAATGTACATTTAGGCCTACACGTTGATCCCATTGCAAGGCAGCAAGCGATGATTAGATCTACAAGCAAATTTTGCGTAGGCCTACTTTATTTCCTGCGTATAAGCTTATACGTCATTGGAAAAGCCATGATGAAGGTAGGCTTTTAGGTCAATGAAACTATTCAAAGGGTAGGCCTACTTACTTTTTCCGAAGAAAGTCGATATTGGGCTGGGACAACCTTGAACCGCGTTTTCCGGAAGATGTCCTGGAGTTGAGACTTTGTGCAGAGCGGTTGATAAACGACTCGCCTGTACGGCCACAAGGTTTCCTCCGACACCTGACCATGCAGTGCATGCACACCAACGCCAACAAAAACAACATTTAATTAATCTTATTACAATTACAATTAGGCCTACTACCACAGAAATCAATTCGGTTCGAAAGTTCCGCATAGTGGGCCAGATAGACCTGCAGTCTATTAGATTCTATTTTCAAGATTTATGCCCCACGCGCGTCTTTTGACGAACTCAACTAGAAAGATCGAGTAGGCCAGTGGTTCACAACCATAGGCGTACGAGGCGGGGTCCAGGGGGGAAAATGTCCCCCCAAATTTCGGGCAAAACTGTTTTTCGGGCAAGCAGACCTGGGAAATGACTAAAAAAAGGTCGTCAACTTTTTTCTGGGAAAAAGTAGTATTTTCCACGAGATTTCAGGATTTATTTCTCGGGCAGAAGTTAAATCCTTGCCCCCCTCCACTGCTGAAATCTCCCGTACTCCTATGTTCCCAACCCGTGGACCGCGGACCAAAAGTAGCCCGCCGCAGGCCGAAAAAAATGGCCCTCATCTCTCAAAGAGTTTTTTAAAATATGAAAATTGACAATTTGTAGCCTATAGGATAGAGCGCATAGGCCTAATTATTTTATATTACAACTAATATTTTATTTTGTCGTCTATAAATAACATCAAACAATCAATTTTGATTTTATTATAGAAATTGTATATGCTTTTAGCTAATTACATTTTAGCCTTGTGGCCCCCTAATGTCCTTCAACTGAGAAAAATGACCCTTGTGTTCTCCAACTTAGAAAAAGTGGCCCTAAAGTCCAAAAAGGTTGGGAACCACTGGAGTAGGCATAGGCTACCATAATAATGGTAGGTGTCTACATCGTTAGTGGCAAGATGCGGTGGTAAAGGTGATTGGTGGAAATCCGCTGTCCTCATAGTCTACTGAAGAGCATCGTATAACGTGTGCGATTGTACTGATCAGGATCTGCCATCTCTTGAATCTCATGCTTCATAAATTAGAACCGACGCAGGAGCAGAGTTAAGTTCAGAAGAACCTCCAGTCGACAGAAGAAAGCGAGAAGCGATCGGAGGAGAAGGAGGAGGTGGAGGAGGAGAAGAAGAGGAGGAGGAGGAGGAGAAGGAGGAAGGGAAGGAGGAGGAGGAGGGGGAGAAGAATGAGGAGGAGAATGAGGAGGGGAGGAGGAGGAGAGGAAGAGGAGGAGGAGAGGAGAAGGAGGATGCATATCCTGGATGTCAAAATCTACAGAAGACTGCGAATGTTTTTCTACCGTTGATGACTGGTTGAAAGACGGCAACTCCTTCGAATCGGACGACAGTGTAGTCGAGAACGAGTCCACCGAGGCTGGAAAACGAATTTTAATGCACTGATCAGTTTAAATTATTATTCCGATACAAATCAGCAGCGAATGCATTGACCTGCTGTAGCCTATACTGTAGATCGAGTGTAGACGAAAAACACATCTGCTCAGCTCCACTGCTGCGAATTAAATATGTAGATATGTACGTATATATATATAATCGTATATATATAATGTGTATATATATATACAGGCCGCTACATACATAAAATATAAGTTATATGATATACCGACCTGCTGATGATCATAGCACCAATCACTGGCGTCCATCCGGTGTAGAGTACATCGTGAGTGTAGCGATTCTTGTGCGAAATGTACCACCACAGTGGAATGAATGCCATGACGGAAAACAAACAGAGTGGAGTCACCCACGATTGAGTCTCTGCCGAGATAGACATAACACATACATACATACACACATACATACACACACACATCACATCGCCGCATCATATCTACCTGATTAATTCAAAACATGCATAGACACCATAATGGGCAATTATTTCTATACAAAGGCTGCACTAACACTAATAGGGCCCAAACACTTAAATAGGCTACAGTGTATAGGCCTACGTGCCTAATAGGCATAAGGAGCGCATTCCCTCCATATAATTATATAGGCTTATAATATAGACTTACATATAAGCCTACATCTCTATATACCTAAGGCTTGAAGCCTAGGCCAATATCATGCAGTGAAATTTAAAAACTGGAATAAAATGTATGGTAATTAATCATTGTGTTCGAACTGTTCGACTATCGTTACACGAAATAGCAAAAATCCGACGTAATTATAACGCACAACAGGACACAAAGCGTAATCGTACAGAGCCTCTTATACCAATTAAGAGATGATTTAATTGGTAGATTATAGAAAAGATTAATCTTCTGTGTCAACAGCTGAATAAGTCTTCTTCAGCTGTCATCAGTGCGACGTCTGCAGCCATCGTTCGCTTCCTGTGTTATATATATATTTATATATATTATTATATATATAAAGTTCATTGAATGCCGCAGATGGTTGACGCTTCCGATCTCCTCGTCCTATTAATTATCTCCGATAGGCATAGACGATTTAAATTGCTATAGCGCCTTTGTAACCATTGACCTTGGCATTCTTCTGCGTTGGCTTCAGCATCATCAGAGAACCTTCTCAATGGTACACCACTGCAGTGGATAAATCTGTTCTGACTGCATGCAATAAGTTCATTATGCAGAGACATCGGTCTTTCCTTTCATTCGGTTCTAGCTTAGAACAGTGATCCATGCAATTCGACCCATTGCTTTTTCTGCTCTGCGCAGCGGATATGTTTGCAATAACTATCGATTGATCTTCTTCTTTAGGTTCTCTGCCAAGTGGCAGACGTCCAAACGTCCAATGTCTCCACCTTTCACGCTGTTGTGCCATGTTCTTAAGTTCTCTGTATCCCTCTTCCATCATCTCATCCAGCAGTTTTTGCCTAGGTCTTCTTCTGCATCTCTTTCCCTCCAATCTTCTTCAATTATTTCTTTCTGCGGTGAGCTACTTGGCAGCAGATTCCCACCCAATTCTTTTGTCTTGTCTTTATTGTGTCCAGCAGCGATCTTTTCTCTTCTAACATCGATAGTACTTCTTCGTTTGTAATGTGCCTTGTCCAACTAATTTTCTCCATCTTTCTGCATACCCACATCTCAAAAGCTTCCAGCCTCTTGGTGTCTTCTTTTCTCATTGTCCATGTCTCTGCGCCATATAACGCCACACTCTATATCAATGTTCTGACCATTCTTTTCTTCAGATTTCTATTTAGCCCTCCACTTAGCAATTCTCTCCTATTTAAGAATGCCTCTTTACCCATTGCTATTCTCCTCATAATTTTTATATGACAATTGGCATCGCTTGATATTAGGCCTAAGCTTCCCAAGTAGCAGAATCCCTTTACCTGCTCTATTTCTTCTCAATCTATTTTCATACATTATAGTTGTTTCCTGATCCTTCCTGATCTTGATAACTTTTGTCTTTTTGATGTTTATTTTCATGTTGTATTCTTCTGAGGTCGCATTTAGCCGATCCATCATTCGTTGCAGATCCTTTTCGTTTCCTGCCAAATCGCTTGATCGTCAGCAAACCTTAAAGCTTTTTAGGGCCTACCAGTTTTCCTCCAACTTTTATTCCTTCTTCTATACCATCAACTGCCTCTCTTATCAGCTCTTATATGTATATATTCAAAAGTAATGGTGACAACGGACACTCCTGCCGCACTCCTCTACCAATTTGTCCAGGTTCGGAATATTCTCCTTCTATATATTCTGACTCTGACCTTTGTCCCATGTATACAGATTCCCAATGAGTCTTCTATCTCTCCAGTCAACCCCCATCCTTCTCAATGCACCCATCAACTTCCTCCAATCTACATCTATCAAATGCCTTCTCGTAGTCTACAAAGCACATGCATACTTCCCTTCCATGTTCGAGACTTCTTTCTGTTAACATTCTTAGAGCACCAATGGCATATCTAGTGCCTCTGCCTTTTCTAAACCCAAACTGGTTTTCTCCAAGGCATCCATCTGCTTCTGCTTTAGCTTGTAATCTTTTTGTGATCACCTTTACCATCACCTTTGAAGCATGTGCTAACAAGCTGATGGTACGATGATCCTCACATCTAGTTGCATTTGGCTTTTTCTTTATTGGGATCATGATGGTTTCTAGAAAATCCTGCGGCCAAATTCCTGCTGTGTATATGTCTTGGCATAGTGTGACCAGTTCCTTCATTTCTTTTTCTCCTAGACATTTGAGTATTTCAGTCGGTATATTATCACTTCCTCTGTTTTACTATCTTTCATTTCTTTGATGGCTGCTAGCACTTCCTCCCTCAATATCTCCGGTCCTGTGTTCTCCTTATCTTCTGCTATCGCTTCTTCCATAATCTGTGTGGGTCTCTTTTTGCTGTGATATAGATCTTCCACATATTCTTTCCATCTGTCTCTTACTTCTTTAGGCTCTTGCAGCATCATTCCATTCTTATCTTGCACTGCTATCCCTCCTCCTCCTCTTCTCTTCTTTTTTGTGATCCTTTTCACTGTTTCATACACTTTGCCATGTTTCCCTCATTCTGTAATTCCTCCAAGACTTTACATAGATCTTCCCACCATCGTATAACACCGAATGATACTACTTCTGCGCTGCGTTGTGTCTTGCAATTAGGCTACATTATCTAACCATGCCCCACCTACATACAAGCACAGTATACCTTGCCCTGCCATGTTAAATTACAATCTAAACCTACCTGCCGTACATAGGCCTACGCTCATGAACCTACAACTATGTATACGAGAGAAAGAGAGAGGAGAGAGAGAGACGTAGGCCTACCAAGTGTTTTAAACAGAAGCATCGCTATTGCTGCTAACAGTGATATGGTCGTCAAGTCTCCGAGACTGGCTGCAATGGGAGTGGCGATGTTGTCTGGGTTGATGTGCAGTTTTCTCGACAGCAAAACGACGCCAACCATTACGGATCCTATGCAAAACAAACCGTATACAGTCACATTGAGCGCTGTTTCTACACAAGTTATTGTGAGTGACAGGATATTATATAGGCTACATGGATGAACAGAGCGACGTAATTTTGGTATAGACATGAGCGGAATTTGGTTTCCGTTCTTGGGTGGAGGGGGGGCTAAAAAAGAACTTGGGAAGAACTTGGGCTTTGTTGGGGCTGAGACTCGATCCAGAACGAGCGGCGCCGACAAATATTTTGTCGGTCCCAAAAGTTGATGAACTTTTTTTAGTCATTCGGAAGTTTCGCGTTTGCGAACAGAACCATTTTCCCCGATCAAATTTATGAGTCTACGCCTTCTTGGGTGGGGGCCAAGCCGGGGAAAAGAATTTACACCGTAAAAAATGAATCTGGGTCTTCTTGGGGGCTTAGTCCCCCTAGCCCCTGATAAACTCCGCCCATGGGTATAGGTCTTCTATGGACAACGCGTATTTAGGCTAAAACAGACCTTAAAATTTAAGGCAAAACTTGGGCGTCAACTTAAACCTACACCAATTTAAAGAAAAATGCTGAGAATATAGGTTGTAATCATTTGGCTCTGTACGATGTTTCACAATGTCGTTCTTTGTTATAGTCGATGGAGACTATGGTACAGAGAGGCCATTATATTACGAAGCCGACTTCTCTTTATTTCTGCGCTTATCTGCAGACCTGCCTTCCAATTTACGTGCAAATCGGAAACATAAATGAACAGGCCTATTCCTATTCCTAGGCCTATTCATTGCTTTCTCATCGATCGGCCAATGAATGCATCGATCGAGCAGCAAACGATTAAATAAATTATACTCAATCAGTTTGACTTCTACTATAGGCTACCTAAACCGCATTCGCAATATCTGTTATCTGTTAAAAATTGCTGCTGAATAATTTTCATCTTCTCCAATTGATAACGACTGACTCTGTTTCAGTCACAGAGTTCGAAACACTTTTTATGGTCTAGAAATTTTGATGGAGAGAATATGCCTACTGCAGGTATTTTCCACGCGTATAGACCTACGACATAAAAATATTTTCTCAATTGTCACGCATACACGCCGCATTAGATAATTGTCTAGAATATCATTCAGCTCTCTCTCTCTCTCTCTCTCTCTCTCTCTCTCTCTCTCTCTCTCTCTCTCTCTCTCTCTCTCTCTCTATATATATATATATATATATATATATATATATATATATATATATATATATATATATGTATATGTATATATATATATGGTCGTGGTATATATAATATATATACCACATATTATGTATATATATACATACATATAATTATAGGACTATCTATAGTTGGTAACTGGCAAGAACACTTTGACATGCTTTGTCAGATTTCTAGCATTGTGACTCAGGCCTACAATACATTTACGATGCCATACAAATTAATTATTGGCGCTACAACTGCATCGCTTTGATGTTGCAATGATGCAATCTACCACTTGACACGTTTTATTCAGAAACATAAGCCTATAGGCAGTGCCTAAAGTGTGGAGAAATAAGTGCCTGGACGCCCCTTACCTCTCCAAAAGAAATGCCTGGACGCCCCTCACCTTTCCAGTCAGATTTTAAAACAAGTGCATGGACGCCGTCCATGACCGTCCAGGCACACTTTATGCCCTGCCTATAGGCCTAAATGTAATTTTAGCAGTCCCTTTATAGCTACCACCATCACCATGCACCACTACCACCATCGCCACCAAGTGGCACCAACACCACCACTATCGCCATCACCACTACTACCGCCAACCTCACCACCATCACCACCATCGCCACCACCACCACCATAGGTCGTCGCCCGTTCTGGTTATTCAACCATTATTGGAACTGCTCCATCATTTTGTCTTCAGATCCGTTTGTGTCGCTTTCAACTCAGATCGTCGGTCGCTTCGTTCAATCACCCGTGGAGATCGTCTGGCTCCTCGCTTCTACCCATTGAACTGCTAAACGTTGACCCATTCCTTTGGAGCAATCTTCCAGTTAGCATTCGATCTGTTCAGGACTGTAAACTCTGCTCATGTTAATTTTCTATAGCCATGTTTAGACGCATGATCTGTTTAGGGTCTTTAGGCAGTCATCTTCATGCCGCGTCTTTCGCAAAAATTAATGCGCTTTCATAAAAGTTCAGAATCATACATGGAGGCTATACATATGCTACAATATACACAATAATCAAAACGAAATTATCGACATTTTGCTGCCTTTTATGACCAATGTAAGAGATAACTTTTGTCATCACGTACGATACTCCTGTGACCTCATGGGGGAGGGACTTGGTCTAAATCAATTTGAGTGCAGCACAGGTGTTTGCATGTAATCATAATCCAACTGAATATATCAATATTGGTTTTGCTCAGATAACTATAGACGGGTTCAGCCCACTGTATACAGTCTTACGATGAATTCCTCCTTTGACACACCGACAGATTCGATCGAAGAAATCAGTAGGCTATTTATCCTACACGCATCTTCTCTTATTTTTTGCATAGACCTATACTATAGGCTATATTGCATATATTAATTTTATAATTATACGCTTATTGCATAATCCGGCATTCTGTTTTTCTTTCATTTTTCTTTTTCGGGGAGTGTTTTCATGGTTTTATTCCATGGTTTGTACATCATGTGCTCGTAAATGCGTTTTATTATTTTTCATAATAGGCCTAAAAAATGGAAATATTTGCCGGTATGCTGCTGCGCAGTCATAGGCTACAACATTCTCATAATTAAAAATAATAAAATGTTAATTAGGTGTCATCTATTTTTCTTAGTTGCATATCTTGACAGTAATTTATCACGCATGACTAATAAAAACAGAATTGCGGCAATGCAGAAACGTTATGCATAGGCCTGTGTAGGCCTGTACGCATACGACATGCATGGATAGACTATATGATCAATGAATAGGACACGTGTGCAATGCACAAATAAATGCAATGCACAGATTCTCTTGAACTGACTGAACGTTAAGTTGGCTTCAAAGAACCAAGAACTCTTGTTAGACCTATAGCCAGTCTACTGGCGCCAGATGAATGATTTTGCCCACATTCATAGGTCTACGTGTGTACGCCTATTTTTGCAAAAAATATTAAAGTTAGGAATTTATGCTGAGACGTTTCCAAAATAAGACTCAGATTGACGTTCAGATCATGACATGTAGGCTATTGGCGTTTGCCTATAGGCCTAGTCCTATACATGTAGGCTATACTGCAATAGCTAACCTGTGCTGATGCGCAATGTAGCATACGCTGCATACCACAAACTCAATTAGCACATTAACAGCAGTGCATGCATACTGTATAATTATGATAGCGGTCGTTATCTGTAGTTTGGATAATAAACGTTTGTCAATACAATACGATGACTGATGGAATATTAGGTGAGTATACCTAATAGAAAGCTGGCAACGGCTGCAGTAAGGACGCTGCCGGTGCAGAGCAGAAAGCCTTGCATAAGATTGAACTTCTGCTGCGGCGCCCAGCCAAGAATCATGGCCAAAATGGCGGCTAGCAGACCAACGATGATTGCCTGCGCCTGCAACAGAATCACACACAGACAGACAACACTTACATTTACACAACGTTAAAGCCACAAGGATAATGGATGAGGATATTGAATTCCCATTTAAACCTTCCTCAATGTACACGTCCTGAGTTTGAATCTCAAGGGATATCTGACGATCTGCCAACAGCGCATGCGTCGACTTCTACGCTTCAACTTAGAGGTCGTATGTTATATTTGAGGACTGTATAATTATGACAGGCGTGTGTGGAAGATGTGCTTTACTCTCTTATCGTATTCAACACATAGACGTATACAGATATCTATATAAATATATATAATTAGACTATACAGAATTACAGATGGGTGAAATAATTACGCATCGGATTCGAAGGCAAACGAGAGCCCTCCGCCATCTTGATCATGAACAGAATCTTGATTGAGTTAAACTAAGTCTGCTGATAAAGTAAACCAGATATTGATAGGTCTTCTCTGAGTCACCAGTTTAAAGAACCTCGAGAGCCATCTTAAATATCAATTCCCGTTGTCAAACAATATCGTATAGTCAGACATTGTGTTCGTAACAAACAAACACTGACTCTTCCTAATAATCTAGCATGACCTTCAAAACATCGGTTGCCCGCCGGGTTCTTCTGTTTACCAACATGGAATTCGTTCCTTTATTATCTTGGACTTGAGAATTGTGGAAAAATAACTGGGGGATTGGCCTATGACTCACTTGGAATTGGGGTGTGAAAAACAGACTTTACTATGGGACTCCAAGAAAGACTGGGGTTGAAACCCCCAACCTCCAGGCAATTAGTATATTCTCTATGCTCAAAGAAGTGGCCAATCCCTGACCGCAACTCGAGTATCTGATCACCATCTTACCATTCAGTTTCCGCTTTAATTCCACCATAAATCCAGATGCACTGATGACACCTTAACACCGATTAACACCGAATTAACACCGGAGACACCAATCTAAACATGCAATTCTTGCATTGAACGTCGCTTGTATGCGCTGCTTTATAATTATTACCGCGCAGTGCCATTGCATTGCATTGTATAAAAACATTTATAAACAATAATAATTACATTGCATGCAACGACGAATTTCTATTACGCTTTTTAAATAATTATAAAAGCTTCCATTTCATAGGTGTTCCCATCTCTAAAAACAGTCATTTAGGAAACTCTATTAATTTCGTCGGTGCCATATTATCAAACACGTTTTGTTATTTAAAAGTTATTTCAGGTGTTAGGCGTAATTTGTGTCGACATCTGGCTGCAACAATTTATCATGAATATATATTGATCATCAGTCATTAAAATTGTAGTTAAGATGCAGCAGCAGCTGACAGACTCAACAGTTGCTGTTATTATTCTGGAGTATAGTTCTATATAATTTATATATATATATATAATATATTATAGATAGATAAGATTTATGAACTGGAATAGATATGAGACCTGCGTGAGAGCAAGATTTCCTCCAATCATTCTCCATTGTTCCGATGCGGTATCCATGCGACCGAGGTTAGCCTGGAATAGATCAACGCATAAAATACAAAGCATTGTAATTAATCACAAGATCAGTTACATAACGTATACATATTGCATTTGTTTTCTTGCATCAGTCCACATACCAAGATATATTCACCATTAATGTAGAAATCAGAGCAGTGATGTGTTTGTGAATCAATCTATAAACTGTCAAGTATCGATGCATCCATCTAAAGCATCCATGCATTGACCTATACTTAATTGTAGGCCAACACACTTCTGCGTGCCATCCACCCACCATATCGATTATCAATCTATCATTGCTTGCATGGTCATACGCACGCGTGTGCACTGTATACATGCTACACATGCTATAGTATCACTTCATCTATAGTCGTTACACCAGAGGCGGATCCAGGGGGCTAATCCGGCCACGGTCCCCCATTTAAAAATTGCATGGGACGTGGCCCCCCATTTGGTTTCAACAAGCCATTAAATAAATGCAGCGGGAGAGAAAATCAGTATACATGTACTAGCCTACTACTCCCGACAATGATGACCGACGAGTAAAAAAGGTCATCAACTATTTTGGAGGATGAAATGGTATCTTCTTTTCTTCTTTTCCCTGGAAATTGACGAATGACTAAAAAAAGGTCATCAGATTTTTGGGCGACGAAGAAGACGAAATTTTTCCCCTGTCCCAGCAAGACCGAAAATTTTGGGCCCCCTCCCCTCACGTTCCACCACATGAACCGAGAAATATCAATAAGTCTATTATTATGAGACATATTTCAATGCACCAATATGCTGCATGCAGGCTCTGCCGCTCTACAGCCTATGTAATGTAGTTTAAACCTCGTTTTCAGTAATCGGTTCCCGTATATATGTGTATATATGTATATATATGTATATATATGTACATATGTATGTGTATGTGGCAAAAGTTCTTGGCTAATAAATCGACTATACAGTATACCCCGCAGTGGATCGAGTTGATCGATCGAGTCGAGTCGATCGAAAAATCGTCGACTCGATCGACTTGCAAGTCGAGTCGATCGTGAGTCTTGCCAAGTCGAGTCGATCGAAAAATCGTCGACTCGATCGACTTGCAAGTCGAGTCGATCGTGAGTCTTGCCAAGTCGAGTCGATCGAAAAATCGTCGACTTGCAAGTCGAGTCGATCGTTGCTTCATCGACTCGACTCGACTTAGAAATATTTTACTCATTAAATATTTTACTTATTCTAATATTTCTTGAAGACTTAAAGTGACCTAGATGATATAAGCTTAATGAGTGTTGGCGATTTCGTTTTTGTGGAACTGTGAAAGTTGACTAAAGACGTACGTTTTCGCTTTGAGTTGAACGCGTACAGGGACGGATACAGAAATTTTGGAACGAGGGGACCAAAACTTTGAGTCTAGAGCCGACAAAATTCCGCCGAAAATGTTTTTAGTCTTTCGCCCAAAAATCTTCTAAAAACCCGTGGCAACTCAGGTTATTTAAAATCTGATGTCTTTTTAGTCATGTGCTACTTTCTCATTTTCCTGTTCCCGTTGCGTTGTTTTACAGCTTCTTGAACCTGATGAGAGAGGGGCATTTCTATGCAAATCTCTTAATGGAGTGGGGGCATTGCCGGATTGCCTCCATTGGATCTGCTCCTGACTGACCATGATACAGATATACTATTATGGGCCTGTATATATGTAGATGTTAATTTTAAGAATATAAAACGGGGCCCTTTTATGACGTCACTTCGATTATGATACAATTCTGCAATTAATTAAGTTCACTGAGAAACGAACTTAGACCTATTGTGACGTCACTTCGATCAGGGTACAGATCTACTATCATATAATTTCATTAATTTTGATAATACAAAACTAGGTCTTTGCTTATTGTAACGTTACTCTGATTATGATACAATTTTACTATTATATTACAAGTTCACTTCGAGAATTTAAAAAACTTGGCCTATTGTGACGTCACTTCGATTATGATACAAAATGCACCATTTTGGAAGTGCATTTAGAGAATATAGACAAGACCTATTGTGACGTAACTTCTATTATTAAACAGATCAACCAGTATATTATGTTCTTTTTGCGAATATAAAACGGGGCCTTTTATGACGGCACTTCGATTATCATACAATCACACTATTAAACAAGTTCACTGAGAAAACGAAATTGGGTCTATTGTGGCGTCATTTCGTTTATGATACAGATCTGCTCTCATATTATTTCATTTTTACAATACAAAACTGGGGCTTGTTTAAACACAACATCGCTCTGATTATAAAACAAATCTATTATTATACGTCTAGTATGAGAATATAAAAACTGGGCCAATTTTGACGTCACTTCGATCATGACACAGACCTACTATTAAAGAGGTTCATTTTGAGAATTGTGACTAATTTCGATTATGATACAGATCTACTATTATAGAAGTACATTTTGAGAGTATAAACTATTTCCATTGTGACGTCACTTCGATTATTACACAGATCTACCGTAATAATTATTGAAGTTCATTTACAGAATATAAAACGAGGCCTAATGTGACGTCACTGCGATTAATTACAGTGCAAATCTACTATAAATTCACTAAGAATACGAAATTAGGCTTATTGTTACATCACACAGATTATGACACAGATCTACTATCGTACAATTTCATTTTGAGATCACATAACTGCAGATGTGAGCAAGAGACAAAACTAGGCCAAGTCGACGCGAAGTCGATCGAGTCGATCGTTGGCCGAGCCAAGTCGATCGAGTCGTCGAGAGGTCGGCGAGTCGACGAAGTCGATCGAGTCGATCATTGGCCGAGCCAAGTCGATCGAGTCGTCGAGAGGTCGGCGAGTCGACAAAGTCGATCGAGTCGATCGTCGCGCGAGCCAAGTCGATCGTAGCCCACGACTCGATCGACTGCGGGGTATACAGGTCTAGGCCTATAACCGCCTAAACCAAATCGTATACGCAAGCAGAGAACATCGTATTGTAGCCAATGCATGCGCAGAAATGTATACGCAGGGGACGAACATTACAGGAATGGGTGTAAATTTGTAACAGAGGAGATGAAGAAGGACATGGAGAAGGAGATAGATATAAAGATGGAGAAGGAGAAGGATATGGGGATGACTGGAGTCCATGGTTCCGCGCTGCAGGTCATTCCTCCTAACAAAGTCGAATAATGTCCTCCTCCATTTGCGTTTCCATTGGCGCTGATAGATGGCGTGTCGGTCGCGACCGGAAGTCCATCGAATTCCGGTTTTAATCTGTCGGACGCCGCAGTTTCTCGCCGTCCGTTTCCGAGCGAACGAACGAACGAACGAACGAACGAACAGCGAAGGATAATCTATCTACATGTAGATCTACGCTCTGAGTAGAATATGAGAAATGAAATAAGATCCAGAGTCGAAGAAATGCAGAAAAAGTATAGGCATAGGCCTACAACAATTCCGCAGCAGTGCTTTTCACTTCCATTAATTGATACCAGCTGCATAGGCCTACATTGTATTTTAGTTGACTAGACGAACATTGATACCAGAGCTGCATTGCTGCATATCTTAGTTGACTAGAACGAACATAATGCGCCGACTGTGCATGCGAGGAGGCCAACGAGTGCCCTGCACCAGCAAAAATAGACCAAAGCGCCAGGAGTAGTTGTTAGAGTAAGAGTTGATCTCCACCATCCCCCAGTAATGAGTAAGAGTTCTACTCCACCTCCCCCCTCCACACCATTGTAAGGTTTCTACTCCACCTAAAAATAGAACTATGACGTCACCAGCTTAGTAGCGCAGCCACGCCCCTGTCCAATGACCTGTCAATCAATTCTGACCCCCTCTCCAAAATGTATTTGCCCAAAGGCTGGGGTGGTGGGCAGGTGCGGGCTAGCCCCCCAACCAATCAGAATCCAAGGCTGTGTGCGGTCATGTATAACATGGACTAATCCATGTGCGCCGGGCAGCCCCACACCTAACTCCTATCCAATAAAAATCTTAACAAGCAATTCTGCCGCCGCAGGCACCGACATGTCAATCCAATTATTGTCCATGTCATGGGAAGCCTTATGCACTGGCTTCGGAAAGCGTTGTTGTCACATGTGGTTTTAATATTAGCAGTCTGTGCGCTATAGCAATTCTACCGCCAAAGGCATCAACATGTCAATCCAATTATTGTCCGTGTCATCGGAAGCCTTATGCGCTGGCATCGGAAACCGGTGTTGTCACATGTGGTTTTAATATTAGCAGCGTGTGCGGTATACTGTTGATTATTTATCTTAAGTGAAAATTCTTAAATTTTCCAAAACAACTTTATTGTAAGTAGTTACATAACCATATGTTTTGGCTCACATGCATAAAAAATTTATCTTAAGTGAGAATTCTTAAATTTTTCAAAAGAGCTTTATTGTAAGTAGTTGCATAAACACATGTTTTGGCTCACTTGCATAAAAAATTTATCTTAAGTGAAAATTCTTAAATTTTTCAAAAGAGCTTTATTGTAAGTAGTTGCATAACCACATGTTTTGGCTCACATGCATAAAAAAAAAAATTCAGCGGGCAGCCACGAGCTAGCATGGGCTAACACAGAAATGTATGATATTTTTTTTATTTTTTTTTAAAAAAAAATTAATTTTTTTTAATTTTTTATTTTATTTTATTTTTTATGCAAATGTATTTAAGTAAGTAAATGTATGAACACAAGACAAGTTTAAAATTTCATCAAACTTTATTATGCAATACAAATGAATTTATGAACTAAATAATCATTCAGACCAGTGTCAAAAGTCAACATGTTCGCTACAGCATTAATATTTTTACCTCTAGATCTATGCAAACAATATAAAATACAGTAGTGTCCACAAAAACGACTAACTATGCTTTGTAACTGCCTATCTGTGAAAATCCAGCGTGCACAATGTCTATGTAGAAATGTTCTGAATGGGGCTTCCGGAGGCGCGCCCAAAGAGTCAAAATATTCTCCATATGAAGAACTTTCTATGTAGATAACGATCCAATGTTTTCCAGGATTACCATACGTATCCGTATTACATACGAGTAGAGAAGGACGACTTGTATCCAAAGTCGCAGGTAGACGATCGCATGCAAATACACCCAGAAACATTGGAGCACACTTTGCATCTCGTCGAAGTATCCTTTCTATTGTATCGCTCTGCATATTTAGTTGGTATAATCGAAAATGACGTTTCTCGATCGATCAATTTCAAGGATATTTTCAAATTCTGCAAATGCTATGACGTTTATGGTTCTATCCAAAGCTTGTGCGAATTTGATATCAATTCGGATATTTCCAGGTTTGATGAGATTAAAATGTCCTCCTTCTGCCAAATCGGGTGTCAAATCGAAAGCGTAAAGAGCATAACCACCTGCAAAATCTTCTCTGCTTATCTGATTCCCTTCATCGCGCAACCATTTTCCAGTGCCCATAAACAGTGAAGCGTATGCATTTACAAATTGATTATTAGCAAAATTGGTTTCCAATGGTTTTATAGACTGCTGTTGTCCATCCAAGTACACTTTTAGTTGTGTAAGATTCATATGTTTGAAATTGAATGGGTTTTTCGTGTAGATTCCATTAAATGCATCATTGTCGACGCATCCAATGACTATTCTGGTGGGTATCTGACCGGAGAAAAGACTCTCTTGCGTTGCGTCCAGATTTCCTCTCGGCACAGTGAAAGTCTTACAAACAGCTCTTCGAATTGGAAATTTCAAATTTCCAACCTCTAATGCTTTTGCATGAGCTAGAAATACGGATGGACTTAGCTTTACCTTTCTAACATATAACTTGCATTCCAATATTTTCACTTTATATGCTGCACCCTGCACCGATGACATCAAGCAGAATGGATCTTTATTTCTTACGAGACGGATTTTTATATTGATATCGTTGGGGAGAAAGCGCTCTTGGAAAAAGAGATCGCTGTGAATACCACCAATCATATCAACAACACGTCCTGCTTCTGTCAACGCACTTCGTTTCTGAAATCCAACGTTTGCGATATTAGCATCGTGCGGATTGGCATCTTCCATATGCGATGCAACATCCTTGTAAAACAGAGCTGAGGTAAGTTGCGAACTTTTTGCAGCATTTCCATAGCTAAGAATGGTTTCAAGATAGCTTCGATAAGCATATGTGTTGTTGGAAGAAGTAACCAATGTATCATTCAATGTGATGTCAACTTGCGAAAACAAACTGTGAAGGAAGAGATTGATAGGGCCAACATCGTCACCAACGTCGGTCGCATCGTTATTCGCTCTTACAATAGACGCTCTAACATATAGTTGAGTATTCGACAAGTCCAAATAGTCTTGTCCAGCCCCAGTGATACTAAATTCTATAGGTGTTCCTTGAGAGATTGTAGCTATAGGATTATACTCTACGTAAGATCCGGTTTCAATACTGGTCTGCGTGGGAGGTACGCTAAACAGATCCAATTCACTCTTCGTACATTCACAAGACTGAGGATGAACGAATGCCATTATTAAACTTTGCCAAATATGTCTTCCTTGATTCTCTTGTTATTTCTCTTCAACGACCTTTTACGTCTTCTCCTACCACCACCACTTTGTGTTTTGAAATCGTTGGAAGATGTAAATGCTTTTATACCTTCAGGAATTCGCTTTTTGGTAGCATCTATAAACTGTTCGCCATCGGCCACGTCGTTAGCGATCTGCAATCCTGTTCTCAATACCTGTTTCCCAACGGATTTTGCACCAGATTTAATGAGAGGCCAGGCACTTCTAAACAAGCCACCTAGAAAGCTTCCAATTCCGTGACCACGCTGCATGCGCGCACCTTGGAACACAGGCATACCACTACCACTTTGTTGAACGTAGTAGTCTTCATATGCGAGTTTGTTCGCATCACAACAGAATTGATGCTTCATTGCAATAGGTATGGAATTTTACGATGTCTAAAGTGAAGTGTAACAATCGCCTTGCCGTATTCGAATGGGATGGGCTTTCCAATGTCGCTCCTTATATCCAATTCGATGGAGTCGAATGTCTTCTGTTGCAGCGGTATGTAAATGGGCTTGTCGTAAACAGCTCGCACACTATCACCACTTTTGCCAGTCACGTTTACAATTCTGAGTAAGGAAGCCTTCGTATCTCCGACTGGTACTTGCTCCAACACATCGCAATATACGTATAGCGATGAAAATCCACGATTTACGTCGCAGGCATTGGCACCCATGAACTCAAAAACGTAATCATCTTCCTCATCGTAATTGATAATGGGATTCTGTCGTGGTTCAACACCCAACATTGAACAGATGGCGGGTGAAAACTGTATATTCGAACCTTTGTTCAGATCTCCATTGAGTCGCCTCGTTATAGGATCATAGTTAAACTTTGGAAATGAAGACATTTCCATCTCATTCGCAACTTGTTCGATGAATTTATTTATAGAATTGATAAGATGTTGCGCATTTTCGTAGTGACCGGTAGGCAATCGTGTCGTTCTATGTAAGGAACCAGGTAGTATGTCACCAGATTCCGAAAACTGTACATGTGTATATGAGATTCTACCATCGTTTCTTTCTAAATTGGACCAACTATGTGGGTATTGTAATTCAACTAGCCCGACTTCCCAATCACCCGTTAGGGAAATGGAATTTTCCAATCTCGTGCTAAAATGTGTTATGGTATTGTTTGGATAAAACAACATGGAACTATTGCTGGGGAGTGTAAGATAAAAGTGAGCCATATTTTATTGAATGAGATGCGGTTTCTTGCACTGTCTGAAATGAAGTAACACGAACGACTTCCCATACTCGAATGGTATTGCCTGCCCATTGTCACCCCTCATATCTATTTCTATCGAATCGAAACTTTTCTGCTGAATGGGTACGTAGATTGCATTCTCGTACATGATATGCACATTGTCACCATTTTTACCATCAACGTGAACTATTCGAAGTAATGGAGCTGTCGTATCGCCAACAGGTATATGTGTCAGAATGTTGCAATAAACGAATATGCTTGAGAATGCTGGATTTATATCACCAACATACTCAGAATCCCATTCCACATCGGGTACCTCATCCCATACTTTATTAAACTCTTCGTAATGCTCTTTATAATATTCTTCATTCTCTTCAGCGTCATATTTACCAAAATTGTGGTTAACAATAGGATTCTGACTTTCGTCTATGCCCAAAATAAAGCATAATGCTGTGGAGAATCTTACTCCCGCTCCTAGATTTATTTCACCTTTGAGTGTTTTCGTTATTGTGTCATATTTAAAATGTGAATATTTATCAAGATTATGTTCGACCGCAAACTCCTGTATATTCGTATTTACAGCATATACAATATCATGCATACTTTCGTAATAGCCAGTAGGTATTTGTATTGTCTTTTGATCGCCTGGCCAATCCAAACCGTCAGAATACTTTTTCGATTCTTGCCAATAAATAAATTCACAATCGTCGGATGTTATATTGTTCCACGTGTGTGGATAATGTATTTCAACCAAGCCAGCTTCCCAATCCCCCGATAGCGAAATGGCGTTTTCCAATTTTGTTGTAAATCGTGCAACAGTATTGTTTGGATAATACTGCATGGAGCTGTTGCTTGGTAGTGCTAGATAAAAGTGAGCCATACTCGCTTGTACGATATTATAGAATGCGCATTGTCAGCGCTAGACATTGAATATATCCTGCGTCCAAGAGTTAAATTTATCGCTGTAGCCTTTCCACTTGACATAATATTCGGTCTTTCCACGTCGCTTACGCGTTTTTAAGACCTTTTCGATACTGTACACTTCATCTTCTTTTAAAATTCTTTGCAATTCGACTTCATAGAATTTACCCTTTAAGGTTTCTCCATTTAAATCAACTAGTTCGTATGTAATTGGATCGGTTGGTATGCATGCATGTATCTTAAAAATTTCTTCGGACCAAGATGGTAGATAGCCCTTTTTGAATGCGATTCGTGCTTTAGCAATTCTCACTTTATCACCCACACTATATTTCCATTTTGGAGTGGTTTTCTTTTCAACATACAATCGTTTTCTAACAATATCTTCATTTTCTTTAGTCACCTGACTAGGTGTCATTCCTATGCTTCTGTGGTGTGTGTTGTTGTATGAATGTATAAGATCTTGCAGAACATCTGTGTAGCGATATGTATTTTTATATGTAAAGTACTTCCACATTTTTGTTTTAAGTGTGCGATTAAATCTTTCAACCACGGAAGCTTTTATGTCACTATTTTCAGTTGTGTAAAAGCGAATCGAATTTTTCCGCAGCATGGTTTGAAAATTTCTGTTAAGAAATTCTGTTCCCTTATCAGTTTGTAAATGAGCGGGCTGTCTGTCTGTCAAAATGGTTGAAAAGGCATCAGTCAAGTCTGCTCCGGACTTTGTTCTTAGTGGAATTGCCCAAGCATATTTTGAAAACACGTCTATACATGTTAAAATATATTTATTTTTATCGTTATGTTTTGACAATGCAGAAAGATCTGCCAAGTCGGCTTGCCATAGATCGTCAATTCCTACAGTGAAAGTCTTCCTACGTCTAAAAACTAGTCTTACGGGTTTATGCAATGTGTAAGTGTCCTGCTTCAAAAGATAATTTTTAACATCTTTATTTTTAAATTGTCCATTGAGATGTCTTTGGAAAGTAGATACGCCTGCGAAACTGCCCGGTTGATTAGGGCGGAAGTAGGAATCCATCAGTAAGGAAGCCAACTCGCTTGCAGCTGTTGTCGTCCCCGACTACTTTTCGGTGTAAATGATTGACTTTCTTCAAGCGCGCCGCTAATATATTTCCACCGATCTTGATTTCCTATCAACTCGCGAGGGATGTTGGAATCTTTCAAAGCATCAGCCAGCTGCTTCCAGCCTGTCGGTGGTGAAGATGTTGTGCGTTTTCTGAGCAAGTCGTTTACCAAATCTACAACGTGAGTTTTCGCAATGGTGACATCCTTCAGAATGAGCTCACCTTTAGAGTTCCAAGATACGTCCGGATTAGATTTCATGTGTGATAAAAGTGTAGAAGCTTGCGTTTTCCATTTCTTAGGTACCGTTTCCAGAACTTGCGTCTCTATACTGTTCGACTTGACATTGTGGGGTTTCTGAAGTGCTGTCACATCTTCAGATTCTTTAGTTTCGAACTTGGTAACAATGGATGGTTTATCAATGTTCAAGTAACGACTCAAACTATTGGAATACAGTTTGGCTTTATCATCATCTGCAATATCCCTGTGCAGAATATCATACATCTGAGTATCCAATTTGGACAAAGTCTTATCCAACATGGTTTCTTTCCATTTTTCGATCTGGCGTGGTTCTACCAAAACCATCTTTTTGGTATGCTCCATACTATATTTTATTACTTAGAAGCGATCCAAGAAAAGAAACGATAGGAGTAAGCAGTGCACCTATGAATCCACCACTCTGCACTATACGCTTCTTAATCTTTACACGTGTTTTCTTGGATGCCAATTTTCTTAACTTGTGTTTGAAACGAGCAAGTCTACTCTTCTGAGCTTTTTTGAGAGGAACATTGCCTTTTAAAATGTTGAGAGCGCACTCACAAAGACAGCAAAGCAGAGATGATTTGCACTCTTTCAAAATCTCCTTCCGAACTTTGGGTGAAGAATCTTTGAGTAGTTTAAGCTTTTCAAATTTATCCTCCAGCGACGACTCCATTATGAATGAATGAAGGTAAGTGTGAGTGCGTCTCTTTATATTCACTTTCTTACATATACATAATGTGTCTCGCCTGGGAAAATATTCGTTCTAAGTCTACAACGTTCGTCAGTTTCTGGTTTAAGATCCACCAAAAGATAACCGAATGGTGTCATAGTCGCATCTGCAAAAGCCTCTATCATGAAATTCGACTTGGAAGGAAACATCTGTCTGGCCAAGTTGGCTATCTGTGTGGAATCTCTGACATTTTTGAAAAGAATGAAGTAATGAGCGTTCAGACTGATGGTTCTTGTGTGCTTGCCTTTGTAGAATAGATTCTGTGTCAGGTATAGTATAGAAACATTTCTGTGATGACTTATTTTTGTGAATAACATGGTAACGCGTTCGTCAGTCTCACTCATGAGATCGTCCAATATCAGAAGCGTTTTCTGCTTGCCATCAAAAATATTTAGGTCTGGTAATCCCTCTTGAAATTGAATTTGGTTATACTTGTCGAATATTTCTTGATATATTCCATAACACCAAATAATTTTTTCTATATTTGGTTTGACCATATAATGTAAATGATCTATAAATCGCAATGTGAATTGTGTTTTTCCACATCCAGAAGGTCCACTAATTATTGCTGAGAATGGATGTTGCCAAGTTGGATCCATGTTGAAGATTGAGTCCTTGCTCCACAGTAATCATCTTTTATACTATATATTCTAACAATGCCTAATATACGTTCTTCGCATATTGGGCAGTCTTTAGCTTCATCTGCACATGGATAGCACATATTTATGTGTCTACACGGAAGCGAAAGCGATTGTACTTGCTTATTTTTACATACTACACAAGTAACAACTTTTTTGAGTTTTTCATTCTCAGTTTTCAGACGCATAACACGATATTTCGATGATTCTCCATTATCATTGGAAGAATCCTGAGAAGAATTCTCATTTCTGCAAATGTTGCAATCACATTTGTAGTTACCGAATACGTCCATTTCACATTTTACATTCGGTGGACACATATTTCCGAGTGATGTGTAGCGTTGGTAAAGACGAAAGAGCAAATGAATGATAAAAATATAAATGTTGACTTTTATTATGAGTTTACGCATATGACAGTCGATCGCATAGGATTCCGTTTGGTAATTGGCTCTAGTCCATGGTTGACGCAGTCGCATGTGGTAGGTTAGCCCATATCTACCACCGCATGCATATGAATTTAAAAGAATGAAAAAAATTTTTTTTTTCATGATTGTGAGCCAAAACATGTGGTTAAGTAACTACTTATAATAGAGATCTTTTTCAAAATTTCAGAATTTTTACTTGTGTTAAATTTTTCATATATGTGATCCAATACACATGTACATACACATACTTACATGACAATAATATTGAAAAGTATTTACGTTCTTACTTACTTTCGTATACAAAAAAGTAGAAAATGATGAGCATTTGACCAATTGACCTATTTTGCACATAAAATGGCTGAATTTCAAAGAAATATGTGGATGAAGAGATGAAGAACGTTTTTCGAATGACTGCAATAATATTTATATGAATGAATTGTGCACAAGATCAGCCAATCTAAACTTCGCAAGATATTTGGGCGGACCAAAAATGATGGAATTGTAGCATATGAAATGATTTGATTGACATATATATATCTCTATACAAATAGAACCTTTCAAAGACTGTGTCGAATGCTAAAATTAAACCCATGTGTGACCATTCCTAAAGGTTTCACGTGTAGGAGCATAGACTTCGCATAAATTGAATGATATGTTTGTGAGTAAATATGGATTGGCATACAATTTGCTTGGTGCTCGAGGGGTTGATATAGAATGATCATTATATGGTACAGAGAACGTTTCAAAGATTGTGTATGGGGCGTCATACAAAAGGCTTCCCATGACAGCAAAGATACGGATAATAATTTCTTGGTCTGTTTCATGCCTGGAGCAGAATTGGTTAGGAGTTCAATGTGTTGCGACGACTACTAATATCAAAATCACATGTGACCCCACCAGTTTCCTCACGGTCAAATGTGATTATTGACAGCATCTGATGAAGGTACGGAGCATAATTTGATTTGCGTCTAGCTTGGGGGGTTGAGAGAGAATAAAATGTATATCGTTGAGAGAACATTTCAAAGATTGCTATTATAAAAAGCACATGTGACAACAACGTTTTCCGATGCCAGCGCAATAAGGATTACTATGACACGGCCAATAATTGGATTGACATATCGATGCTTGCGGCGGTAGAATTGCTTGTTAAAATTTTAGATGGATAGTAGTTAGGTGTGGAGCTGCCCGGCGCACATGGATTAGTCCATGTTATACATGACCGCACACAACCTTGGATTCTGATTGGTTGGGGGGCTAGCCCGCACCTGCCCACCACCCCAGCCTTTGGGCAAATACATTTTGGAGAGGGGGTCAGAATTGATTGACAGGTCATTGGACAGGGGCGTGGCTGCGCTACTAAGCTGGTGACGTCATAGTTCTATTTTTAGGTGGAGTAGAAACCTTACAATGGTGTGGAGGGGGGAGGTGGAGTAGAACTCTTACTCATTACTGGGGGATGGTGGAGATCAACTCTTACTCTAACAACTACTGCCAGGCCCACATCGTTATGCATGGACACAAAAGAGATTATACATGTCTCTTGGCATGGCTTTTTTTTAACGTGCAGTTCTACACAAAATGTGCAGTTCTAAATGGATTCGTGCAGTTGTAAAAGCACTTCCGTCACGTTCTGTGCAGTTAAAACTAGTAAAAATAGGTTATTTTCCTTAGATTGGGAGTAATTTACCATGGAGGATGAGAAAGGAGAGAAGAGGGTGTGCAGTTCTAAAAATTCCTTAAAAACAGCCCTGTCTCTTGGCATTACAAAATAATATATAACGTCTTTGTTATAATTATAGTCTAATATGTTAATCTCAATTAACTTTCCATCCATCGACTTTCGCGTGCATCCTCTTCCCATTCTGAACTGCGTCGATCCCTCGGTTCTTCCACCAGATTTAATCCTATCAACTGATGGGTTCGCCAGGGTGAGAATTGCCGGGGAGTTTGGGGGTTTCAACAGTTATTTTTCCACAATTCTTACACTGGGGTTCGCTCTCGTCATTTCTTGTTACCGACGTCTTGGATGACCTTGCTCATTTTTATTGTAAATATTCAATAGCCTCCCCCCTATTTAAGGCCACCTTCCTGCAGCATAAAAAAGAACGGACTATTGTCTTCTATGTCCAAAAATTAAACGTTGACGCAAATGTCTTTCAAACTACACCATCCCATCTTCAAACTCTACGTTCTTTCACAAACTCCCGAGACATTCGTCCCTCTCCAGTTCCGATCCTATCTTGAACAATCCTGCCTCCTGTCTCCTAAACATGGCTCAGTCGTGAGTCCTTCCTAATTAAATGACCTCTCCACTCCAAGACTTGACAGAGGTCACTTTCTCTGCGTCGATCATATGCATTATTTTTTTTATGCCCGACGAGACTTGAAAACTTCTCCTTATTCCCTCGGGGCTATCACGCTGAGAGCGCCTATGAATAGACCATACTGTAAGACCACTCTATAAATTAGCATAATAATGCAATACAATAACGTCTTTGTCATATTTTAATCTCAGCTAACTTTTTGTAGGCCTATATAGCTCACGTTGCCAGTTTAATTCTTTCGGTCATTTCCTTCTATAAAAGCATGGAATGTCAAAGAGAGCATGACGATCTTTTCTTTACTTTTGCAAATAAAGTAAAAAGCTTAGTTTTTATTATGCGACAACTGAACTGACAATAATAAATTATTATATGAGTAGGCCAATCGTATCTAACAACTTATCAAGCGCTCGAATTAAGGCCTAATCAAGCGCTACCATTGTGCAACTATGTGAGAAAAGACAACGATCGACTGTAGAGGAATGCCCTCAGCTGACAGAATGGTGTGAATCACTGGTGAAGAAGGACCAGGTCTCGCGGAACTACATTGACTTTCTTTAGAACTCAGTTTTTTGGGTAAACTGGGCACCTATTTGAGAATGAAGATCTGTCAATTCAATCGGAGAGAAATAGCGACCTGTGTTTACTCTCACCCCTCCCCCATTTATATGCATAATATGTGCGATTGTACATTGTAGGCCTAGGTCACGTGCTTTATTGTCAGACACCACGTTTATTGTCAGATACAACGATCTTTGAACGACCTAACCCAGTTAGATTGTCTTGTGCATGTTGTGTTACAAAATTCTTCTATACGAGAATGTCAACTTTAACGTAACCCGTCTTCGAAAGGACATGAACTCTGACTTCATAATAATATTATCTTCGAGGTGGAGGAGAAAAGGACGAAGAAGAAAACAATGCACATGTATGATGTAGGCCAATGACCGTTGCAAGGACTCGAAATTGAACTAGTAAAGAATAAAATTGAAATATTCCAGAGATGGCAAGTGGGTTTGTGATGGCACGAGAGAACCTAATAATATAGCCTCGCATCATCATGCCTGCATCATCATGCTTGCCCTTTACAGTGGAATGATGCTGCTGCTATCACTCATGCTGTGATTTCACCTGGCTAGGGGCACAACTTTCTCTGTCGGCTGTCTTAAGATCTTTCTCTTTCGAGGGGTTCATCACAACGGAAGTGCCTCTGATTAGGGCTGAACTCGACCGCATCGGATGTATAGAACTGGATTTTAACGAACTTGATGAATAAAGAAATTGTTAGATGCAGGACTTTTTAAACGTGCAGCTCTACACAAAATGTGCAATCGGAAATTAATTTGTGCAGTTGTAGAAGCACTTCTGTGCAGTTAAAAATAGTTACAAGGGTCGTTGTCCTCCGATAGGGGCAATTCACCATGGAGAATGGGAAGGAAAAGAAAGGGTTGTGCAATTCTAACAATTCCTTAGCCCTGGTTAGAAGTGTATATATTGAAGTTTAATCCCTCTTGTCAGCACTGAAATAGTAGATTAATTATGTTGAGATGACAGATCAAAATGCTACCTTTACAGTGTAGAAAAAATAACATTTGGGAGGGACACATCCACCTTCCCAAAGCTTCTCCCCTGCTCGGCGCAGCTCGCCTTGGCGATCATCCCCCTTCAGGCGCTCGTTCGTCCCCAGAAACTTTGCTTCCCAATATGGCCCATGACACTTAAGCAAATAGACGATGTACAATATAATGTAGGCCACATCTGCATATAGTAAACGTAATAGGAGCCGTTGCACATTCCTCACATTATCATGTGGCAGTTGTCGAAATGATCACTTAGCCCAAGTGCACGTGACACGTCTTCTATTACGACGTGTATCATGTATCATGTGGCGTAGACATAACACTGCGTCAATCTTCCGCTTCCTATGCTGTCTCTTCGAGCAAATACGCAACTATGGTATACTGTACATCGATACACAGCCATGGCATACTGTACAGTGTACATCGATAGAGTCATTCTGTATAGCATCATCGACAGTCAGCCTCTGAGTCTCGGGCGCCTCCCGAGTCCTTGCTTCGTTCCAAATCATCATCATCATCATCATCATCATCATCATCATCATCATCATCGTCAGCTGCTCTCATCCTTCAATTGCTTTTGCCATTGAATTGTCTTTATCGATCTACTCGATCGAGGATCGACCACAACTTTCGTCACCCATCGCAAACTCTTGCTGTCCACTATAAATAATATTATATACATGTACATAATTATATCTATAAATATTTGCTAATGCTATTAGCTATTATACCCAATATATATATTATATACATGTCATGTATATGTGGGCTATAATGAATAATGGCAAGGATATATTATATGCTAGACACATCTAATGCAAATGCTTAAATAGGCCTACAGGTGCTATTATTTTATCCAAATGTTTGATACTGGTACATAGATATGAGGAATTGTAGCGAAGGCTGTATAATGTATAGAGGTGTTTTGGGTGTTTGAACACCCCCCCTCCAAATGAAATAATGTAAAAATGAAAGAATGTAAAAATGAAATAATGAGTTTACTAACACACGATCTATAAGAACCAACAGAGAGATTTAATATTGAACCACTTATTTCTATGTGAAATTTTACAATAGATTAGTCTGATTAGATCACGATGATGATGATCTAATCATAATGATGATGATCTAATCATAATGATGATGATCTAATCATGATGATGATGATCTAATCATGATGATGATCTAACCATGATGATGATGATCTAATCATGGATCTAATCATGATAATGATTATCTAATCATGATGATGATCATCTAATAATAATGATGATGATCTAATCATGATGATGATGATGATGATGATGATCTAATCATGATGATGATGATCTAATCATGATGATGATCTAATCATGATGATGATGATCTAATCATGATGATGATGATCTAATCATGATGATGATCATCTAATAATGATGATGATAATCTAATCATGATGATGATGATGATGATCTAATCATGATGATGATGATGATCTAATCATGATGATGATGATCTAATCATGATGATGATGATGATCTAATCATGATGATGATCTAATCATGATGATGATCTAATCATCATGATGATGATCTAATCATGATGATGATGAACTGATTATGATGATGATGACCTAATCATGATGATGATCTGATCATGATGATTATGTGCCATGGAAGCCGCTGAAGTTCTGAATAATTAATTCAGCTGAGTGTTTACATTGGAAGATGTGAGAACGATATTGAACGGAAAAAAACCATGCAGTCATGTTATGTTATTACAACACAATGTCACTGCCTCATTTGCGAATTAAGGTCCTGGAATAGTCTACTAATAACCATAATACAGTGTGCATTGTATTGTCCGCGCACGACGCTTCTCCAAATCTCTGATTCCGTTGCCCGCCCATCCTGGCCTTGATTATGACTATTTTCTCCAGAATTAGGGACCTACTATTTCTCATTTGAACGTCATTTTTAGGTTTTAAATTTAGTCTGTCTGCTAGTTGGTTTTTCTTGAAGAAGTCACCTCTATCCGGGATCGAGCTTCCGTGTTAAATGTCAAAAGATGAATCAATAAGCAACTAACTAAAGGAGTTTTGACGTTTGGCGTCAAGCAGAATTTCCAGACGAGGGCATTTGAAAGGAAGTCCGTCGAGATAATGATGTCGAATAATTCTAGTTTTCATTTTACTGGTGTGTGCTCAAATAAAAGACCAAACTGCGCACTCTTCAATCAGAGACCAGCTTAATATGAAGATTAACCCTTTGCTAAAAAAATTCTGCTAGGACCGGGACCTATAGGCATACACATTACACAAGGCAACCATTTATCACCTTCATGTTTTCAAAAGCCTTCCTCTGCTCGGCGGTAGGCTATACACGACTCGACAATCGCCCATCGGATTCTCGTTCGTGCCTGGCCCCTCCAACGAACTTTTCATTTCCTCTCAAAGCAGAGGAACTAGATTAATAATAATAATACATCCAGGCCTAGCTGGATATCAGTGCCTGCATCTGTGATGAAACCATTAGGTTTAAATTAACTAAATAACAAGTCACGAGTCTAGAAAAACTGCAGATAAACAGTCTACAGTTTAGCATAACTCCTTTAATGCCGTCCGCCGTCATTCGCATAATTTATGTTTAGTCATGATTAGATCTTTCGTATACCGTCTGAAGTCTGTCTTTTGTGCAGACGAAGCGAAATCAACCAACAAAGCAAAAAGTTAGACCTTTTAAAGTAGACAATGACTAAACATGCATATCGATATCTACGTCTCCGATTGAGGTTCACCAGCCGGTTACTAACTCGGTCTCAAGGAACAATCGCGTGAACTTAGGATCTGGACGCAGGACTACAACACACCAGAGATATAATAATAATAAAAGAGATATAATAATAATACTAAGAGCATATGGCGCGTAACAATCGTTGGAAGGAAATGCAACACCGCTGCATGCCTAAATGCAATTCTAATATTTGCAATGGTGTGTTTGGTGGGCTTCAAATATCAATATTATTGGTTACATTGATTCTGTGGACGTAAACGAAGATCATGCAGTGAATCGATTCAACTGTAGTCAATGTAGGCTATTGCAATTATTTATAATTGTAATTCTAAAGACAAGAAACGCTCTGAATCGTGGTTTCTTGCTTGGTCTGTGGTTGGGCAACAACCCTCGACGCCATGCAGTCTGATGATGCAGGCCAAACAATAAACGTGAAGCTGTCTTTGCCATAGAATAGATGGACATGAGATGCGATGGAAGGAAATGCATCGCCTGACTAAATTAGATTCTCTTTCTAAATCTCTTCGGCGCCATGTCTCAGCTGCTAATGCTGCCACTGCTGCTACTGCTACTGCTGCTGCTACTGCTACTGCTGCTGCTACTGCTGCTGCTGCTGCTGCTACTGCTGCTGCTACTGCTGCTGCTGCTATAATGCTATTGCTACTGCTGCTGCTGCTGCTGCTGCTGCTGCTGCTGCGTTTGTAGGACTGACACATCTCGACTCTTCTGACCTGACGTAGAACTGAAAGCACGAAGGCATTTCTCATCTGCTGCTGCAGCAGCCATTAACCCGCGTGCATGTCTGTCTGTCTGTCTGCCTACATATTGGTCACAGACTCACAGTCGTCGCCAGGCGACGTTCAAGCCACTGCGCATGCGCATGTAGTTGGAACTACGCTGCATTAAATGTGAACGACGACGACGAGGAGCGCCGTCTAGCGATCGCCAGCAATTTCCCGAGCGCCGCCGCCGCCTGGCGTCACTTTCCAACACCTGACGATTGAGTGGCGAACCCAACGCCCCGTCGTCGTCGTCGTAGTCGTCGTCGTCGTCGTCGTCGTCGTCGTCGACCATAAATCGTCCTCCGCTTTTTCTTCTCCCTGGCAGCCAGCAGCTATTGATTTCTTTCTAGCAGAAGGGGGCTGTGGTCTGTAGCATCAGCGATCGACGCACATCCTGCCAACGTTGCAGAGACAGATACAGCAGCAGACAAGCAGACAACGAACACTGACACAGAGGAGGAGGAGGAGGTCTATAATACTGCAGAATACTTGCACACAGTATATGATCGTCTCACACACAGGAACTGGTTGAACCTCTACTCTCTGTATTTCATTTGCAAAGTTTGAACCATGTTCTAATCGACGAACTATATTAGAAATTTCTAATGGACTAACGTACATGTAGCACTGGTATTTATACACTCAATGGAACCAAGTATAAAGAGGATGTTAGTTATACACCTACCAGTCCCATGTCGCATGCCTCCCCCATCCCATCGAGACGCCTGCAGTGATTATGGAGTATAGGTTGACTCTATGGTCGTGCCAGGTGCCTAGCTGAGTTGCCATTCATCACATAATTAATTAATTATGACCTTTCAGTCTATCAGAAGCGCATAGATCGACAGATCGGCACTTACACCAGCTCGAGATCTATTCATACCATGAGACTGCTGCGATTCCACGGTCTTTCCTCCGCAATGATTCATGGAAATTGCTGTGGAAACAATTCCATCCATGATCCAACCTTCTTTATACTGTCCCGGAATGGTGGAACTTCGCTTCAGCCCGGGACCATAATATAAGGTTCAAGCGCTGCCTCAACAAAATGTCCAATACCCCAACGAAAGTTTGTCGACGGCAACGACATTCTACATTTATTATTGTTGTCATAAGATGGATGGATCCATCCATCCATCAACAAAATGTATCAAAATGTATCAAAATGTATCAAAATGTATCAAAATGTATCAAAATGTATCAAAATGTATCAAAATGTATCATCAGAACTTTTTGACGTCAAGTTCTGAGCGGATAGAATGAATAATCGACAGTCGAGAGACGACTATCATTGAGAGGTGAAGGGAATAGTATAGCGACTCCATCGCATGGATTCACGTGTGTGTGTGTGTGTACGGAGATGTCTCCATGCACACGTTTCAGAGCCAATGTTAACACTTGCACCCGAGACCACACAGTCTTAGACTCATATAGTTAAAGACGATAGCCTACGAACTACATTATAGGTCCATATCCATAGGATTCGCTACAGACGATTGTCTCATATCCATATCACGACTAAACCCCTTTCTCCCCATCCCTCTATTGAAACTGTGACTGTAAAGAAAGATTCCACATAATATCTACAGTTAGACGCTGGCATTTATTTCCCCCCGATAAGAATGTGCAGATGCTCGGTCTCCATGTGTCATTTTCTACTATTATACGTTCAATGAATAATAGGCTATTATGTAAGAAATGCACTGACTATAATTATGCGCTGTTCTTGCTGAAAACATGGTTATTCGGTCTGCGGTCAGTCTCTAACTCTGCTTTGTAGGTTCACTCTTCAGTTCACGCACGCAAACTTCACTGGCTATAATTATAATTTTTCGCCTCTTATCCTATGTTCAGATGTTGTAAATGGGTAGTGTATACAAGTGCACTATCGAGTCAGGTCCTAGGAAACTGGTTCTCTGTCGACTCATTCGTCTGCTAGTGTATACAGCTGCAGTTTGGCTTTACTGCTATTTTATTGCTCGTCTGACCGGATTGTTTCTTATCTGGCTACGACCAAGGCCGCGTTTAGAGGAGTGTTTTGGACGTTTGAACACCACCCCTCCCGTTTGACCCCCCCAAATGAAATAATGTCAAAACGAAATAGGGGCCTAATGCATTTAATGTCATATGCACGTTCAAAATCAATAAAGATAGCCAAAACGTCTTCCCTATTTTTTATTTTTTATTTTTAAGCGGTCCTTAATTGGTAGTGCTCCTTCCTACTTATCTGATCTCTGTCGCCCTGTCTCTGTTGTAGCCTCCCGTAGAACTTTGCGCTCTTCGGCCAATGGGGAGCTGCTGGTCCCTCGAACCCGCTCTGCTACCAGACAGCGTCGAGCCTTCTCGGTTGTTGGCCCGTCCACATGGAATGGGCTCCCACTTGCACTACGCTTACTACCTCGGAATAATTTGCCTGCTTTCTACAATTTGCTCAAGACCTATCTTTTTAGCTGTGGCTGGAATGGGAGCGCCTCTGAGTAGGCTTCTTGAAGGGGCGCTATATAAATTTTCAGAATGAATGAATGAATTTAGTAACACACGATGCAAATACTAAGTGGGAGTTAAATTTTAAAGTACTTATTTCTACGTGAAACTTTACAATAGATTAGATTACGACGACGACGACGACGATGACGACGACGACGACGACGACGACGACGACGACGACGACGACGACGACGACGACGACGACGACGACGACGACGACGACGACGACGACGACGACGACGACGACGACGACGACGACGACGACGACGACGACGATGATGATGATGATGATGATGATGATGATGATGATGATGATGATGATGATGATGATGTGGAAGCTGCTTTAATCGGTTGATTCGGTTGCTTTGCGGCTTGCTCAAGATCGAGTAAACACCCCCGGGCCCCACAAACAAAATCCTGGATATACGAAACCCATATATATATACATATATACTGTATGTATATATATATATATATATGTACGGTGCAGTACGAGATCTTCGTTGACTAAGTAAATTCAATATTTACTTTGAGTCCTACATTCCATATTTAAGTTCAAGTGGTTGTTGGCGATAGTGTTGCTGCATGCAACTCGTTGCCTTAAAATTCACATAAATTCACATATTTGTTATGACCCTCGGGGCCTTCAAGTAGCCGTGGGCGCCTGTGAATAATTTATTCAACAAAAGAATATATATATAATATATATACATGCATAACATAACATAAAATTAATAGTCATATACTGACAAACCCAAAGCACTTGCAAAAAATGGCATCACCTTAAAACTTTGCAGAAGATTATTGGCTTAGCACCAATTGAGTTGTTGCCTTAGTTCGAATAAAAGAAAACTTGTCCAGGAAGAGTGATGTGATGATGGTACCAGTCTAAACTGCATGAAATGTCGTCAAATCTGTTGAAATGATTCTGATTAAACGTCGACTCACCTGGGTGGATAGTCGTGATGCCAAGGTCATTTCAAGGTTACCTTTCAAACCAAGAAGAGCAGGAACCAGGATAAAGAATTCGGATACTTCGACAAAAACTCGCCAACTCTGCATGAAATAAAAATGCAATAACAGTGAAAAAGGAAGGTATATGTAGGCCTATACGCGCGTAATTGCTACGATGATAACATAAGCCTATAACAGCAACCGTATAGACGGTTAGACCTACAATAGCCATCTGTGAACTCTTCCCGTCGACATGCCCAACGGAATCTAAAAAAATTATGGTCCATGCATCTATTGATAACGTAAATGTTGTTAGGGTTGATCCATAGTCGGAATCACTCTTACAATGTGGTAGCCCCATGCAATTGTCTGGAATGGTCTTCGTATGAAGCCATAGGCCTACTTACGGTACACCCCGTGCACCCTGCGACTCTGAATGAACCGGACGATGATGCATGTGCAACCCTCGTCAAACATAAACTGCTTTTTAGGCACTTTGGAATCGGGAGCGCCTCTGAGCATATTCGCCATAAACGGGCGCTAGAGGCCTATGTAATGTATATAGGTCTATATTTTTCGAATGATTAAATGAATGTAACATTTTTAATAAGTATTATTATATTTTTTCGAATGATTAAATGAATGTAACATTTTTGATAAGTATTATTATTAAGTATAATTCTTTTGCTTATTGTTTGAGGTGATTCTACTTCAGTCATTGAATGTCGTTGAGATTAGAAGCGTCACACAGAGTGAATCACTCTGTGAACGATGGAATCAGCTCAAAGCGTGACATGACAGTGCCGCCACGGAGGCGTTCAAGGAACTGCTGTACACACGGTGGGGGGCTTAGCGTGTCCATCACAGCCACCGACCCCCTCGCCCGACACCCCCCACGAGAAGGCGTGGAATCAAAGCATCGCTTGGGAGAAGGAGAGGACGACGAATGATCTGATTAGAAAAGACATGGAGAGAGGAAGGAGAGAAGGATGGATGGAAGGAAGGAAGGCACATCCGGGTTTTCGCTTCCATAAAGAAATCAATGCAGCGGTTGAGATGGAAGCCATTCGCTGCTGCTGCGCTGTGAACGCATTGAACAGGTAGCATGAACAAGGCGCAGGAGTCAGACCGGTGTTAGACATGGCAAAAATTAATAGGGCACAGGAGCATAAGAAGACATACAGACATACAGACAGATAGATAGACAGGCAAGCAGACAGACAGGCAGACAGTCAGGCAGGCAGACAGGCAGACTGCTGCTGTCTGTGAGAAACAGACTGAGATTGACGAGACCAACGGACAACCACTGAACAACATCTCAATAGCAAAGCAAATAATTATAATTACCCACAACTGATAAAGGGCGATTGGTGATGGATCAGATGGAACTGACCAAATTTATACAGTTGCAGAAGCCTGGCTGACTGACTGACTGACTGACTGACTGACTAGCTGGTTGACTGACTGACTGGCTGACAAACTGACTGGCTGGCTGACTAATTGAATGGCTGGCTGATTCAGAGCCGAAAATAGATTTAATCGATACTGTTCAGGAAAATGGACTGTTTATCAATTATGCCTTTGTTGATATTGAACTTCAGTGTTTTATTTACACTTGATTATACTTGATTATTTGATTTAATAGATTATTTGATTTAATAGATTATTTGATTTAATAGATTATTTGATTTAATAGATTATCTGATTTAATAGATTATCTGATTTAATAGATTATCTGATTTAATAGATTATTTTATTTAATAGATTATTTGATTTAGGCCTAATAGATTATTTGATTTAATAGATTATTTGATTTAATAGATTATTTGATCTAATAGATTATTTGATTTAATAGATTATTTGATTTAATAGATTATTTGATTTAATAGACCCAATAAATTATTATGACTGATATTCGATTAATAAATTCATCATCTTGCGAACGCTCTCAGTTCTTTGGCCGCAGTAGACTATAATAGTGGGTCTTTATGTTGACCAGTTCAGGCTTCGTCTCTGCTGATATTCCCATAGCCTATGTTTGCCAAACACTGCATGCTCATGAGCTGACTCTGCTCTTTCCTGCTCAATGCTCTTAAGCATTTGTCACGTCCTCCACGACTTCCTTCTTCCCCGTAAGGTCACCTCATATAATTATTATGTGAACCAGGTCATATGATCTTGCCATGTCATGCATATAATAATTTATATTTAGCTGTATATGTAGCTCTGACATTGAACTTAGTCCTTCAGTTGTTGCGAGATAAAAAAAAGCTTCTTTGTATCATCATCATATAATAATTAATAATTATGCGAACGTTGTTTGTCGACATCTTCTGCTTTCTCGCAGTTTCCTGTCCGCTCTTTATTACCTGCGCTAACAATGAAACGGACAACAATAGCTTCGATTGTAGTCTCATCATGATTGTTCTTGTCGATGACAGTGATCAGAAGACGACAGAAGACTGCCAGCTGCGGCTCTGCACGGCAATGTGGAGGGACGGAGTAGAGGACGTCAAAGAAAAACATGGATCGACAACATAAGAGAAGATCTAGAGGAAAGGCACATGGATATGAGGAATGCCATGGATATCATCAAGGATTGAGCAGTGTGGAGACCAGTGGCGGCGCCAGGATTTTTGTTTTGGGGGCTAGATTTTCAGAAAAAATTTCCGTTCTCAGCCTGAAAAATTTCTGACGACCTTTTTTTTTTTTTTTTTTTAGTCATCGGCCAAAACCCGGAGAAAAATTTCCATTTCAGCCGCCAAAAAAGCTGATGACCTTTTTTTTTTTTTTTTTTTTTTTTTTTAGTCATCGACCAAATTCTTCAGAAAAATGGTCCTTTTCCGTGACCACCGAGCTGTCTGGGGCAAACTTCGTGCGTACCTTGCGCTTATTTTTGGGGGGGCTAAAGGGGGTAAATTGTCCAAATATTTTATTTTTACATGGGGAAAAAAATGGATGACCTTTTTTAGGGGGGCTTAGCCCCCCAGCCCCCCCTAGCGCCGCTACTGGTGGAGACGCCATGTAAAAGCCTCATCGTCGGCGCGGCCGGACGGAGGAGAGCAATGATGATGATGATGATGATGATGATGATGATGATGATGATGATGATGACGACGACGACGACAACGACGACGACGACGACGACGTCGACGACGACGATGATGATGATGATGATGATGATGATGATGATGATGATGATGATGATGATGATGACAGTGATCAGTAAATAACTCGCAGCAGACAATACATCTCCACTGACCTCAACACCCCACCCGGGTGGCTCTGATGTTTAAGGGAGTGGGGTGGGTGGCTTCTGTAATGAAGTCTGGGTGATTGACCCATTGAACCTCTGCAACGCTTATACGATTATACACCTGACGCTTCCGCGTGCAACCAGCAAAACGTCTACATTCACTACCGATACTTATAGACTATAATTATATATATATATACAAGGCCTAGGACAGGGGGGCCACCGGGGCCATTTGGCCCCAGGCCTCACTTGATAAGGGCCTCAGAATTTCGGAATTATAGACTTACTTATAATAAATAACTCCTTAATTCGGTAATTCCCCATTTCAAATAAATAATTTATTGAAATGGGGAATTACGGAATTAATGAGTTATTCATTGAAATGTAGCACTATGCAAATTCTAATTATTTTGTGACGAAATCGTTGACGTTAAATAATTGCAAAATGTAAAAAAACTCGTAAATCTGTTATCAGTTGAAAAATTGAAAAGGTGTCAACACTCAACAGTCTAAACTCTATCGTAACTCGTTAGTATACTCGTGGGCCCTAAATCGTAAGTCAAAACTCAAACCTAAAAAATATTCATGAATATAATTATTGTTCTTATCATCGGATTCGCTGTGGAAAGTGTTTCCTACACAGTACACTATATATATTCTTACTTTCTTAGTCTCTTAGAGCGGTGGTGTAGCCAGGATCTGGAGTTTGGGGGTAGTGCAGAAAATGAATGGGCCCTGGGGTGGTGGACGAACGGAACGAGTGCACGATTAGGAGGTTTGTTTTTACCTTTTGAAATTGATATTTAATCTACATTAATTCATTAAAATAGTTTTAACAATATCAGTCAATTTGACAAAATTGACCACCTTGCCAATTTTATTGAAAAAATGTCAAATATTCCCTCAGGAGCCCTAACTATTAGTCAATTATATTATATAAAAATATTATTTTAATCTAATCTCTTACAGAAAGATGAAGAGATCATTCGAAAGTGGACATGAGCATGGGCGCCCGCACATAGGGGCAAGGGGGGGGCACTTGCCCCCCCTGAAAAATTGACACCTATATTTTTTTAACTACTACTTTTGGGTTTTTAACAAATTTCCTTGCATTAATGCACCAATGATACGAAGGATACAGACAGTGGAGGTCCGAAATCGTTTAGAGATCTCTACAGAAATAAACATGCTCTTATAATTTTCTGCCTTGCATGTTCAAGCTCCTTCTAAAAACTGTAACAATGACCATTGGCTTTCAACCCTCCTGCGGGCACCCATGCAAACAGCATACCTATCGATTATGGCCTACTTGAGTGGAATCTAGCTGTAGCACACTTGCAAATAATCACAATTGCAAAAAAATTAAATACTAATGCAAACATTTGAAAATTTCTCAAAGTACACTGATATTATATTAGGGAGATCTGCTTATTCACCAATATTGTAATTATATATAAACCAAATTTGCTATAAGCCAGGCTCCATTTTGTCCTTTTTGCAAGATGCCAGTACAGAATCCAGGGAGGTCAAACTATTATAGATAAAATTGGATAAGGGGCCAGGGCTCTGGTTATCGTGCCTCGAGATTTACACCCAAAAGTGACAAAGCGATCTGTTCAAAAGAATTGGTACCCACACTCATCTGATCCTCGGATCCTCCACCTTCCTAAATGACACCCGCATTAACAGCTACTCTGGCCCTCTGGCTACCAGACTCGGACCTTCTTCTGACTACTCTTTGGAATAGGCTTCTGACTCAATGCAGCACATGTGAAAAAGCTGGTGCCCTGCGATTTCCTTTCGAGTGGCGCTTTAGAAGCAGATAGAGGAGCAACTGCCCCTTGAAAACTGACACCTATTTTTCATTCATTTATTCATTCGTTCATTCTATGGACTAATATAGCGCACCTTTAGGAAGCTTCTTTTTAACATCTACTTTTTGATTTTTAACAAATTTCTAAGGAAACTATTCGTGTTAAAAAAAAATTAAAATGAAGCTGAGAGATTTGCATAAGAAACCTCTTTGAAAAATACCCGCATTCTTAATTTCCAGCTTTGCATTTTTCAAGCTCATGCTACTAAAAAATTTAATCGTGATTAAAAATTTTGCCCCCCCCTGAAAAAATTTCTGCGGGCGCCCATGGACATGAGGAACGAAAGAAATTGGCTCGACAAAAGGAAGCTGCTTCAGCAAGCCAAAAAATTCAAATTTCGTTGCACATCCTGATAATAGCAATAGGCTCGGCCAGACTGAAGATCTTCGAGAAATAAATTAATCGCAACCAGAAAGGGTACTTGTCGGTTAATTCACCGCCACACACAGAAACACAGCGTTGTTATTTTTAATCAATCCAACTATCCAACTTCTAGTTTGACGAGAATCGTTTCCATCGATCCAGCTTCTGTTTAGGCAAGAATTTGTTTGATAAATTCCGCTTCTATTTCGTCAGAAAATATTTTTCATCAATATAACTTCTATTTAATTGAACATTACTGTTCATCAATCCAGCTTCAATTTCAGCAAGAATGACTGCACCAACCCTATTCCTAACCCTAACCGACCCTCACGACGCATAACCTGAGCTCCTAACGCTCTGTTTCTGTGTGTGGCGGTGAATTAACCGACAAGTACCCCAGAAAGTACCCTCCCAGAGACTTTGACGACTGTAACAACTGTGACTGATAGAGAATGGAGTTTTGAGCCCAGAAAATGTGAATTTATTGTACAGCATTTAACAATAATTGTCAATGAATCAGATAATTCAAATAATTTTCTGTTTAAATCCTTCAAATATTATGAGACATGTTGACATTGCAATCCTAGCAAAATTAGCAATCCAGAATTTCGACGTAGATTCTTGAGTGAACGAATTTCGACGTAGATTCTTGAGAGAACGCCTTGAAAATTAGTTGTGGCCCTGGGCCTCCAAATCCTGTCCTAGGCCCTGTATATATATATATATATATATATATATATATATATATATATATATATTTATATTTATTTACTACTCTGCCACTCGGTTATTGAGCCATGTTGATCGTCTAGATCAGACGCAGTCTATCTATCCGTCAATCTATCCATTCGTCAATCTATCTATCTATCTATCTATCCATCAGTCTATCCATCCGTCAATCTATCCATCCGTCAATCTATCCAGCTGACAGAAAAAACAGGTGTGACGCAAAGTAATAAAAAAATCTATACTCAACCAAAAAGAATTCCTAAAAGGGCATGATTTAAAAATTGTTTAAATCAATTATTATTTTCTGTTGTCAACTTGTCATTATTTTCCTTAAGGTTATTCTGATCATTCCGCATAATATCATTAGAATGATTTGAGCAACGAACGTTTGAATCACTGCCATAACATTGAATGTGTAACAGCAACAGTCATGAGCATCTGCGGAGAGGCATGCATGAAATGACCTAAATGCACTCTGCCCTCATTTTTTATTTCCTATCTGTTCTCGTGTTTTATTCATTCGTCAATCGGACTTAATGGAGTGGTAATTGATGATGATGACGACGACGACGACGACGACGATGATGATGATGATGATGATGATGATGATGATGATGATGATGATGATGACGATGATGATGATGATGACGATGATGACGATGATGATGATGATGATGATGATGATGATGATGATGATGATGATGATGATGATGATGATGATGATGATGATGAAGAAGTACTAACTTTCAAATTGTTTTTAGGTGCTGCATACTGTAAAACTGTGGACAATAAATAAAAGCGGTCGATAAATCTTGAATGTTTGAAGTTGTTTCGAACCGCACGACTGTGTATGCTAATGAATTATATAAATTATAGCTGGAGTGCTGCGTGCAGCTGACGCAAACTATGGACTATGAAATGCAACTTGATCCGTCATAATATCACATTATTAATTTAGAAAGTTTCGATTAATCAGAGGCTGATGAAGATGGCGGTGCACAGCAGACGACAGAAAAATCGACGAAGACTGATATCTGATGAGAAAGAAGAAGAAAAGAAGAAGATCCGGATGTTTGTGAGAAGAGATAAATAACAAGTTTAGCTGAACCGAGGAAAAAGGATGGAGGACACGCGACAGAAAGCAGAAAGAAAATGTACTATATATATGTGTATATATGTGTATATATATGTATGTATAACATTGTATATGCATGTGTAATTGTATAATCGGGGAAAGAATAAGAGGAAGGAGCAACAGCTGCAGGCTCAACATCTGATATCAGTCAATGAAAACAAAGTCGTCCGTGTGCGTGCGTGCATATGTGTGTATCTGTCTGTGTGTCTGTGTGTGTGTATTTGTCTCTGTGTTTGTGTGCATATGTGTGTCTGGTCCTGCTGTCACTCGACGCTGAGTCGTTTGTCGTCCAATAACATAATGTGTCATTGTGTCAGTGCAAGGACTTCTGGATGTTAATATTATATGATCCATTGCTTGTTTGTGTTGCTAACTGTCGTTGAGTCTGTGTGTCTGTATGTGTCTGTATGCATGTAGGTATGTTATGTCTTTGTAGGAGAACAGTTCATATAACGCATTTTCTGTATATACTTGCCAATGTCCCCTACACTACAGTGTCTTTCTGTCTGCATGTCATTCTGTCGATCTGCTGCATCTGCATCTAACTATATTCCTGTCTGTCTGTTCCTGTCTGTCTGTTCCTGTCTGTCTGTTCCTGTCTGTGTCTGTTCCTGTCTGTCTGTTCCTGTCTGTCTGTTCCTGTCTGTCTGTTCCTGTCTGTCTGTTCCTGTCTGTCTGTCTATCTTTCTGTTTGTTTGCCGACATGTTGTTAAGTTGACGAGTCAGTCAACTATAAAATATTGGGGGAACTCGAACTCGAGAGGCTGCTGCAAGAGTCATTGCACCAGAGGTCACGGACTAACCTTGACGAGGTCAAGGACAATTCCTGCGAAGACGCATCCAAGACCAGCGAGGAAGAATGGAATGACGATTTCGCCGATGATTCGAAGCGACGACTCCGTCTGACTGTCGTCGAGCAGCAGAGGTTGGGTGTCTCCGGCGCCTGGAGATGGAGAATACTCTCGCGAATCGACGATCGACAGATTCATTTCAAGGTTGAAGTCCTGTGCACCGTTCGCACGTCCGCTGGCATCTCCCTTTGCGAGGTCGGAGGAGGGATCGGTGCAATGGTCTGCTGCTGCTGCAGTCGGTGCTTCTCTGATGACTGGGATCGACTTCTTGTCGGATGGTCTCTGCCCTGAACCACGGCCATCGTCATCGTCATCACCGACCGCTGCTGCAGGGTAGTCATCACTTGGACGATGCTCACCATCCGTCGATAAGTCGACCAGCGAAGGGAGGCCACCATCGCCTCCTACGACCTGTGCCGCAACCGACGACGGGAGAGATGAGTCGAACGATGATTCTGGAATGGTTTGCGCTAATCCCATCTCTGACTCGGAGTCGAAGAAGAGGTTGATGAATCCGTTGCTATCTTCCGATACCTGCCTCACCAGACCTCCCTTCACCCGCGGAGGGACCCTCACCGACTTCTCCGAATGCCTTCTTCGTCTTCCTCGGCTTAACCGTCCAGACGACTTATCCTCTCCACCTCCTCCACCTACTCCTCCTCCTTCTCCTTTATCCAGCTCCTGGTCGATGACCGCAGCAGAGCCGCCACCTGTCGTCAGTGCACCGTACTGATCCATCTGATGTTCGAGGCCGAATTGGTTAAGAGCGATCATTTCCGACTGCGTTGCAGTCGAAGGCCTCTCCCCTCCCACTCCTCCTCCAATTCCCATTCCACCCACTCCTCCTCCGCTCATCGTTCCCGGATCCGAGGAGGAAGAGGAGGGGGAGGGCCGTCATCCAGTGAACAGCGCACATCAACCACATCAACAGTAACTGTTCTTAGACGTCCAACTTATGCTCTGCAGGACGCTCCTGCTCTTGCGAAGGCTCTCAACTTAGGCCACACGAAACACACACGATGATATAATCGCCAAAACGGTAACCAAGGCGATCGGTCACGCTGTAAATAAAACAGAAACCAAGGTAGCACACAACATCACATAAAAATAACCAATACAGATTAATACATAGACAATGTATACATCTTCCTATATACATGTATATATAATAATATAGGCGATGCAGGGTGGATATACATGCTGCAGGTGCGATGCTTCTTTGATGACGGGATCGATAATGCACGATGTGATAAATAACATCTGTTTTTCTACGCAGTCATCATCGCGCGATTCTTCTGCGCTTGAAGACGCGATCTACATCAACGCCGCACATGCTGTCTTATTAGAAATGAAGAACATGGCTGTCTTTAGTTCTGGCGCTATAGAAGTTGTCGTGTGTCGATATACGATGACTCGTGTCTCGTCGCAAGTGCTAAGCACACACAGGAATTTTCATGAACGCATTTTCTGGCTAACATATGAGACGAAATGCATGATGTGGCTTTACTACAATAAATAAACTACTCGGTTGACCCTTGCGTTTCAGTAAAGAATCAAGAAACCTGCATGTCGTGCATGGACATTGGACATTGGACATTGTACATTGGACATTGTACATTGGACATTGGACATTGCACATTGGGCATTGGACACTCTCATCACTCTCGAATGTTTTGCAGGAGGGAAAACACAATTTCATGGTTTTTTTTAGCACGAGCTTGATAAATGAAATAAAGAACACGGGTATCATTCATAGCTCTAGGTTTCTAAATGCAAATTTATCAGTTCCACTCTCTGTAGGCCTATTATTTGTATTTGTATAATTTGTATCATTAGTATCAGTGGGATCATTGGTGTTATTGGTATCATTAGTATCATTGGTATCATTAGCGCTTTAATGAGAAGAAATTTTGTAAAAACTAAAATTAATAGTCAAAATAGGAGTCAATTCTCTAGGGTGGGACAAGTGCCCCTCTTACTCTCATCTGCGGGCGGCCACGTGCACGTGACAATACTTAAAGAGCATTTTGCAATTTATTTCAAATTTCTTTAAGTACAAAAATCATTAAAAAATACCTCAAATCGTGACTTAAATGTTAAACCAGAATATTGTATAAATTGAAGCATCAGGCCTAGTTAGTCAGCATAAAATTATAGCTTATTTATAGGCTGACTATAGCTGGGGTAGCCGGCATTGCCCGGGAATTTTAGGATTCGGGCCGTTCCCCGCCAATCCCTCCCTCCGTCCCTCCCTCCATCCCACCGTCCCTCCCACTCTCCCACTGCCTCCCTCCCACCCACCCTTCCTCCCTGACCCCACCACACCCCACCACACTCCGACCTCCACCGGTACGCGACCCGGACTGGCAAAACAACTCTAAAACGGTGTCAACCGCTGCTTTTATGCGTATGGGACCGAAAACAAACACACAGACTTACTGAAATATATATATAAGATTCTGAGATCTCTCTTTACACGAACACGCCACAGCGAAGCGCAAGGGTCAATGGTGCAATGGATTGCCTCTTAAAAAGCAAGATTCAAAGCTAAGTTGGCCGAACGATGACTTAGCATGTTAGAATTTCAATTACTGAGATCATGACATTGTATACATCTATGGATGTACAAAGTGTACAATGCACATGTAGACTTTGATGCCTTGCATAAATAAAAGTCCGTTGACTCGGTAGCCAATAATTCGTCATAGCCATGGTGCAAAGTTCAAACGAGCCCAACCCTTCATCATGACTAATGAAAACCAAGGACCATGCAGTAGCCTATGGTGTCTGCTTAAGACGTAGGGTCTATGAAGACAGGGGCAGAGGTCAGAGGTCAGAGGTCAGAGGGCATCACTCTCGTTACGTGGCAGCATGACCGACAGATGTGAGATGAACCAACTCGGGTTTCGATGACCTTTGCCCTCTGACTTGTCAGCAGACTAGGGCGTCTTAGACAACACAATCAACAGCACAAGGACGAAGGGTCAATGTCGACGGGGCGGAGGGGAGCGGGGTGGGTGGGAGGGGCGGGATGAGATGGCGCAATGGATTTCCTCTTATAAAGCAAGATTCAAAGCTAAGTTGGCCGAAAATAAGTAGGCCTACACAGTTCAGTTATGCCTTTGCTTTTTTACAGATCTATTGCATATGGATCTGTATGAAAGTTTAGTTGCCAGTCCCAAGCCTGGATAATGGAGGAGGGCGACGCTATAGCCTTAATGACCTTTGACCTTTGTTATCACACTGCTTTCGTTAAACGGAAAACACTAAAATTATATAATTATATATTATATAATTATAAAATTATATATTATAGTTGTAGTAGTCTTCGCTCAAATACAACTTGCTTCTTTAAACCAGACACGCCTTCGACAAGAATCCTAGCACACATACACACACATGCAACATGCAACTATAGTAGGCCTATAGTGTCTATGGTCATATCAGCCAAGTCGTACATATGTACACGCAAACCTGGTCAATAATTATCATGACGGTGTGTTACCTAATTTCGGTGTCTAACTTACATTTGACATAATATTGCAGATTCAAGTCCAGAAAACCGGTTGTCCGGGTTTCAGCACACGAATAAATATGATCTCAGAAATTTTAAATCGTAATCGTAATCGTAATCTCGAGACTTCTACAGCGCCCACAAAAGCCAAGTCGCGGGAACCAGCTTATTCACAGGCGCTCAATCAAAACAAAATCGATAGGCAGCGGGTCAAGTCCGGAGAGTCAGGCAGGCAGATAGATGGACGACTAAGGTGGGTGATGTTTAGAGTTGAAGTGGCGGGGGATGTGAGGAGAAGAGGAAGAATCAGGATAGGATTTTTGAAAGAGCAATGTTTTCAGTTTTGAGTGAAAGACCTGTGGGGAGATAGCGAGAGGTGGAGTTTTGGTGAGTTCGTATGATGGGTCGGAAGTTTGCCGAATTGCTGGCGGAAGTTTGTTCCAGAGAGGTGGAACGGCAATGGCTATGGGCTAAATACAGATCTAAAATCAACTACAATGTGTCAACAATAGCCTATCAGTTTTCCTGTGTTGTACATACTGTGGGCTCTAAACACTGCACGCACATAGATACACATAGGCCTAGATACGGTTGTTGCCATGGCTACATCCCATGCAAACATGACCCAGGATATGCGGGGTATATATCTGGTTATCAGCCGTAATATTACATTTTGTCAAATGTATCCATCGAAAATCTGCTTTTATTTGACTTACCGTTCATTGCGATGTGTTGCGTGATTCATGCGACTTTAACACTTCCCGGCTACATGTTAGGCTCACTATAAATGCACCACATGATAATAGTTGCACACGTTGTCAGTCGATGCTAAATAAACAATGTGAACCGGACAACACAAGCAGAGTAGACCTACGCAATACGCAATACGCAATACGCAATACGCATGGGCAGAGCCTCGTGCGTCTCAGTTGCACCCATGCGCCGCCGCCGCCATCGCCGCCGCCGCCGCCGCCACCGCCGCCGCCACCGCCTCTTTCGCTTCCGATCTCCTCGCTTCTTCTCTCAGCGCAGACGATTGCATAAATCTCAACTAATTCAAATGAAATCCAGCGACGCAGAGAATGAACTGATTTGATTACAGTTAACCCTTTCCTATCAGCCGCGCAATCTCGAAATCCTTCTCCATGTATACAATGCAGCTATCAGTCTGAATCCAGTTGCTATAGCCGCTCCTCCTGCTCTGTTCTGCTCTGCTCTGCTCGTGTTCTCTGCAGCTGCTGCGCTGATGAAGGTTAATCAGACTATCGACGGCTTGCCGCAGCCCAGCTGTCTTCATGTCCGTCTGCCTGTCCGTCTGCCTGTCCGCCTGCCTGTTCGTCTGTCAGTTTGTCTGTACGTCTATCTGTCCGTCTGTCTGCCCATCCATCCGTCTGTTCGCTCACATGCGGTAGTCGGCTGCTTTAAATAAACCGGGAGCAACGTGTTACAACAGAGGCAGCGTTTCGCACCCAGTAGGCTACCGTATCGCATAGTTTCGACTGGATGCGAGAAATCATCCTAGATCGCATTGCGCAAAATAAGAATCTGAAGACAAGTAGTAGACCCGATCAGTATTGTGTAGGTACAATGCAATAGCCTACAGCTGTAAATTGACAAATCCTCTTCTCACGAAATAGCTTATACAGGTAGGCCTATTCATTGAAATCATTAAGAACCACAAGAAGACTGGAACGTCTGGGAGATATGTAGGTTTCATACAAGGTAGAGTGCAAGTCCAGCTAATTGCATTGGTCCGTTCAACTCCGTTGCTGCAACAAGTTTATGATACTTAATTGTAGGCAGAGTATCTTGTTCCTTCGCGTTATAGAGCGTGCGGATCGCGGTCCGCCGCCGAAGGCTGGATTTACCAATAAATTTGAATCCCTGGCTACATAGGCGTAAGGGAGAAAATATGCCTAAATCCATGGGCGGAGTTTGGTTTCCGTTTTTGGAGGGGCTAAAAAAGAACTTGGGAAGAACTTGGGATTTGTTGGGGGAGGTGGTTAAAGAAAAGAAAAGATAGCGTTTACACGGTAAAAAAACTGAATCTGGGTCTTCTTGGGGGCTTAGCCCCCCTAACCCCTGATAAACTCCGCCCATGAGGTAGATACATATAGACCTACTAAGTTACTAACCCATTCAGATGCAGAAAATAAAAATGAAGAAAAACTAAGCGACTAAATAAGCCCAATGGTTTCAACTGTTTTGGTTTGGTAAGAGACCATAGTTGTGTTGTAGGCCTAATTCGAACATAAAAGGCTATATGCAGTAGTGCGAACCAACCATTTTAACACTAATTAATCTATAGGGTGTCACTGAACTCAATGGTGTACTTCGTGAGGGATGTGAAGGCCTACTATATGCACAATTCCGAAGGGAAAATTTTCCCTCCCCCACATCTATAAACAGATTTACGGCCCTGCTCAGCATGTTCACCCTTGGTCCTCAGTTTGTCTGTTCAGTTTGCACCCAATTTCTCCTCAGCAAGTCCATAGTCTGTCCTCGTCTTGTACTCAATTTGTCTTCAGTTTGTCCTCAACAAGTCCATAGTTTGTCCTCAGTGACGTAGCTAGCCTTTCATGGGCCCGTGTGCAAAGGTCCCGCGTGGGCCCCTGCCTGGCCTTGTAGGCTTGTAGGCCTAATTAATTAATTCATTTTTATACCGGTATCTTTGTGTTCTTGCAGTCAAGATCACCCAAACTAATCAATGGCATTCGCTATCAGACCTAGCACATGCAATACAACTCACTGACAGATTAAAGGCTGCACGAATGAGACAGATAAGTTAAATTGTCAAATGCCTAAAGGCATTGATTTCTCAATCGAATTTAAAATCTATCACGCTGCAGTGTGTTCTTGACGATAAGCCGATGATAATTACTCACATATGACAGGCAAAATTAAAGAGCATGCAATAGCTCGCGGTCTGCTTTGACTGAAAAATATATAGTCTAGTGCCACGATTCATTTTAGTGAACTTATTATAAGTAGGCCCAGTCCTACTAATAGGCTTATACTTTAAAAATGTCATCACATCATAGAGTTTTCTTCACGCATTTTGTTCAGTAAAATTCAATCATCTATAATATTCAGGTACATGACTTGCAATTTGCACACAAAGAACGACACAATGATAAATTTTTCATTGTACATGTATACCTAAAAATAAGTTTAGCAATAATCCTTGCAAGTGGAGAAATAGAGGCAACTATAGATACGTGATTGTTTAGGACCTTGATCCACACTAAGTCTTGCTCAATTTGGTATCTCCCTGATTCTGGAGTGAGAGCTGAGAAATGTTGAGAGCAGTATATGCCAGTTTGAGCATTGTAGAAAGATAACTGGGGCTAGGCCAAGTGGTGCTGGGTTGTGAAAAGGTGAAAACATGATTTGACTATGCGACTCTATAAGAAAGACTATATAGCGAGGGTTTTGTAGATAAACATGAGAAGGAAGAGCATTCCAAACGGAGGAGGAAGCTGCAACGGTAAACGAACGAGGAACAAAGACAATAAAAATTTATGTTGTGTAACACGAACTTTGCATCAGATGCTGTTCAAAGATAGGAGCAAAACTTCAACAGATAGGACTACGGAAGATAAGAATAACGCCATAAATTCGCACGTGCTCTGCACATGACGACTGCAAGCGCGTCGCTCACAGATAGGAGGCCAGTGTAGAGATCGAAAAGCATGTCTCATATCATGGTCTCGGTACGAGTTCGCAGGCCACAGTCTTGCAGCAAGCTGCATTGTTTTAGTTCATTGAAGCCATGGAATCAGTAGCGTAGACAAAAGGGTTTCGGGGGTTAAACCCCCCCCATTGATCTAGGGAAAAGTTTTTTTAAAGGTCATTTATCCACTTAAATAGGAAAAGACCAAAACAATTGCTTGTAGTAACAATTGTTTTCTTACTTTATTCCCTTTGTTGCTTTATTCCCTTTTTATTTACTGTAATACTGTTGAGTTGGTGTCAGAAATGGCATCCGGCCAGGCAACCCCCCGCCCCATCATAAATTCCTGGCTACGCCACTGCATGGAATACAGCGCTTCGGTCGCTATTCTGCATCAGAATAAAGCAGTTTATTATTGCTTAAGCCATATTGAGTCGAGAGTAGAGCGAAGTTGTCGTGTTCTGCTGATGTGAAGCACGCCCCCAGATGAAAGACAGCTCTGCCACTATTCAGAGGTTAAGCGAAAGTGTTGAGTCAATTATAATTCCAGAATTTCGAACACTAGATGGGAGAGAGACTCGAGAGGAGAAAAGAGGAAGTCTTAAATCAAACAGTGATTAAATCTTACGCAACAGCGTGTGGTTGTCCGTATCCATCAGCGGCGGAAGGAAGGAAGAGCGGCTCTGTTCAAAAGCCGGTGTCGCGTGACAGAGTATCCCCTCAAATTCTCCCCCCCACTGGAGACTCTATTTCGAGACGGATTCTCCCTCCGTGGATTGGTTTCAGAACATATTTGGTCCCAGGAGACTACATTCTGAAATAAAGTCTCTGAAGGGGACAGAATATAAAGGCCTATCATCCTCAGCTGATATAAAGTCACACCAGTTCAGCGTGAAATTGTAGACCATAAAATTTATAGACCAGCCTAAGCAGTTTAAACCGTCAGTTTTTCGTTGATGAATTATTTAACAAGAACATACGTTCCCAAATTATTGACATTTATAATCAGAAAAATTTATTCCAATACAGAGTTTCCGCCAGAGGGAGACTCTGTTTCAGAGGAAAACGTTTTTATCATGACACCGGCGCCAAATATCAATTGATCGATGATGCGGTTGCTGCGGTGCATGTGCAGGCGAAGAGAACGACGGCCGAGTGTGGCGCCGTTCATCGCTTATGATTCTGCAGCCCATCATCATACACTGACTCTATGCTGCTGCTGCTGCTGCTGATGATGATGATGATGATGCTGCTGCTGCTGCTGCTGCTGCTGCTACAGGTGTTGCGCTGCTCTGCACCAAACAGACGCTCACTCTCCTGACATAATATTATGCACTGTGCATTTTATGCAGATATAAAGGTTCGCTGAAACACGCAGTCTAATAAATTATTTTTTCAGCTGTAGGCCTATGTATCTACATTGTATGCATGGGCGCCCGCACATAGGGGCAAGGGGGGCATTTGCCCCCCTGGAAAATTGGCATCTATGTTTTTAACTACTACTTTTGGGTTTTTAACAAATTTCTTTGCATTAATGCGCCAGAGATACGAGTGATACAGGCAGTGAAAGTCATAAATGTGCGTTTAGAGATCTCTATAGAAAAAAACATGCCCTTATAACTTTCTGCCTTGCATGTTCAAGCTATTTATAAAAACGTAACAATGACCATTGGCTTTCAACCGTCCTGCGGGCACCTATCAAACAGCAGGTTTATCGATTATGGTCTGCTTGAGTGGAATCTAGCTGTAGTGCAAATAATCAAAATTGCAAAAAAATTAAATACTAATGCAAAATTTTTAAAATGTCTCAAAGTACACTGAAATTACATCAGGGCGATCTGCTTATTCACCAGCATTGTAATTATATAAACCAAATCTGCTATAAGCCAAGCTCCACTATGTCCATTTTGCAAGCTGACAGTACAGAATTCAGGGAGGTCAAACTGTGGATAAACTTGGATAAGGGGCTCTGGTTATCGTGCCTCGGAATTTACACCCAAAACTGACAAAGAGATCTGTTCAAAAGAATTGATACCCACACTCATCTGATCCTCGGATCCTCCATCTTCTAAAATGACACCCGAATTAACAGTCACTCTGGCCCTCTGGGTATACCAGACTCGGACCTCTTTCTGACTAACTTTGGAATAGGCTTCTGACTCTATGCTGCACATGTGAAAAAGCTGGTGCCCTGCGAGTGGCTTTGAGTGGCGCTTTAGAAGCAGCTAGAGGAGTACTCGCCCCATGAAAACTGACACCAATTTTCGTTCTTTTATTCATTCGTTCATTCTATGGACTTATATAGCGTACCTTTAGGAAACTACTTTTTAACATCTACTTTTTGATTTTTAACATCTACTTTTTGATTTTTAACAAATTTCTAAGGAAACTATTCGTATTAAAAATTATACATAAAAAAATTAAACTGAGATATTTGCATTTTTCTTCTATCCTCTGTGACCCCGGGCATTATCTTCTTCCACCTGAACGTGTAACTGGTTACTCCCTTAGGCCCCGATCACACAATCTTGAAATACCACGTTGTGATTCGTTGATTGCAAAGGGATTTATCACCAGAATGTTAGGCCTATATAGTTAGCTTGTTTGTCGATGATAGTTTAGTAATTATATTATATTTAACTTTTGATTATAATTTGTACATTTTTATTACCTATTATTACTTGTTATAATGATGTTCTGTGTCCCATTGTGCGTTTGCAAGTGGAGTAATAAAGAAAATACTTACTTACTTACTTACTTTATAAGAAATCTCTTTGAAAAATACCCGTACCGGTATTCTTAGTTTCCAGCTCTGCATTTTTCAAGCTATTGCTACTAAAAATTTTAACCGTGACTATCAAATTTTTTCCCCCCTCCCTGCAAAAATTACTGCGGGCGCCCATGATTGTATGCTATAGTCTATGGATAATGGCCACCCGGCAGAAACGTCAAAGTTCAATAATTCTGCTTATATCAGAATTGCATTGTGAATTCTCTCCGATTGCATATTAATGCAATTGTCTTGATCAAATATACTGCACAGGTCTCTGAAAATATAAATGGCTATAGTTCCTTCAAAATAACAAAGTCCATTAAGCTTATAGTCTCAGTTTCGAGTTAAACTGCGAGTAATTTATGCATTATTATAATTTCGGTAGATACATACAATGCTTGTATGTGTGTATTATTTATTTGTTTGTTAATTTATTTCTCGCATTTGCTATAGCGCCCCTTCAAGTTCATTACTCAGAGTCAGAGGCGCTCCCGACTGCAGCGCGGACACTGCATCGAAGTTTCACACCGAAACACACGAGCAATTGCGAGTGAAGGACTTGCTCAAGGTCCCTACGCGGCAGCTTGAGGTGGATTCGAACTTGGAACCCTCCGGTTTCAGGGCATCGAACCCAACACTACACCACCACGCCCCACATGCATATATACTTATATATATGTAAGTATTATTACAGGGCGGATCCAGGGGTAAATCCGGCCATGACCCCATTGAGAAATATGCACAGGACGTGCCACCTCCCCCCCATCAGGTTCGTACAGGTTCGCAATCAATTCAACGGGGGGAAAGGTCATCAGATAATTTGGCGGATGGAAATGATGGTAGATCTATAATTATTTCTCATGCATGACATTTCGACCAAATGACTAAAACAGGTCATCAGATATTTTTCCGCCAAAGACCAAAGACTAACAAAAATTTGTCCGACCAAAGACCAAAAATTTTGGCCTCTCCCTTTGAAAGAGTCGGCAGCGCTTCTGAGCAAACCTCTTGAACAAGCGCTATAAAATCCTTGACTGACTGACTGATTGAATGAATGAATGAATGAATGAACGAATGAATGAAGAATCACACCATCCGCATGCAGGCTCAGACCACAAATATTGTTGTCAGATACAATGAAGAATTGCATCCAAATAGAATATGAAGGACAAGACTTAGTATTGAAGTATCAACCAAAGCGAAGAGCTTCTATGACTAATCAATGCGATCAGGACAATCATAGGACCAATGATTTGAAATCAAATAGAGGCAGTCGCAGCGAATAGGTACTACGTTTTAGGTAGGCCTACTTATTTAGGGTATATCCTATACCTGCTTTGTCCGCTACGATGGAACCACGCAATACATTTGAAGCAACGATTGAAATGGACACAAGAGAAATAAGATGGCTGCTACGATTCGACCGATTACGAAGGGAGGCACCGTCGCATCAGACCATCGAACCTGCACCAAATTTCACAAACTCGATTTCATTGCAACAATCAAGGATACTTAAAATCAATCAACTTATTTTAATCATTTGGTGGAAATGTTTTCGAGGTTTATTGCAAAATTCGATGTGGAGCTGAACAGGCGAAAAGCTATCGCCCCCGCGGCCGCCGCCGCCGTCGTCGTCGTCGTCTTCGTCGTCATCGTCGTCGTCGTCGTCGTCGTCTTCGTCTTCGTCGTCGTCGTCGTCGTTGTCTTCCATGCATGCAATGTTCTTTCTTGTCCTTTGACATAAAAATGTGCAACGGAAGGAAACTGACGATCGACGAATATCGTCTTCTCTAAGCGCCAACCGTTAATTTCAATTTTTCTCAATTAAAATCTCTTTATATGTTAAAAACTGGAATGTGCATTCCAGTCATATGGCTCTTTCATTTGTAGCCTACAGTTCCTGGATTTGTTCTTGGATCTATTTGTTCTTCATCTGCTCCTCCAACCCATTCGTTTGACTTATGAAAAACGACCTCAGTTGGTTGTCACATACTAGCGACATCAACTATATTCATATCTCTAATCTCTCGGAAATGAATTGTTTCGACGTCTGCAGCTTGAGCAGTGAAGCAATGCGGCGGCGGCGGCGGCGGCGGCGGCGGCGGCGGCGGCGGCGGCGGCGGCGGCGCACATGACCAGGTGTTGCTTCTGCTTCTGCTTGATTAATGATACAAGTCGAAAGATCCACACATGACAAACTCAGCAATACACACACATACATATATACATTGTATGTATCGATCGACAAAAATATGATCTATGAATTGAGCAACAACAGATGCATTCATTGACAGAGCGTTTGTATAAAATATGATCAGCCATCCGGAGATAAATTCCTTTCGCCGCCTCTGCATAATAAGTTACACAACTGCGCAAAAAATATGATAATGAAACAATGTCAACTAACCAGTGTATAGTGGTAGACAACAGGTCATCTAGCGCTGCAGGTATTTGGTGCCCATGGAAACCAATTGACCGGACCACGTTCTGATTCGGAAGAGGGCAGTGACTGCTGGTCAACGCACCATGGGATGCACGTGCAAATGATGATGGGGAGGATGGTCAAGGTGGCCAAGACTGGATCGTCCAGATGCGATTGCAGCAGCAGCAGCAGCAGCTGACGTCAACCGCAGCAGCAGCAACAGCAGCAGTGGCCGTTCACGTCGATGCAGATGCCATTAGCATGGCCAGAGGATGAGGAAGATGAGGAGGAGGATGAGGAGGAGGAGGAGAAGGATGAGGAGGAGGAGGAGGAGGTGGAGGAGGCAGGTCCAACGCCTCCATGTACGCTACCTGAGAAGGCACGTTGCCTTTCATCAGCCCCACCACTATAAGTGAATCGACCGCTGGTCCGTCCGTCCGTCCGTCCGTCCGTCCATCCGTCCATCCGTCCGTCCATCCGTCCGTCCATCCGTCCGTCCATCCGTCCGTCCTTCCATCCGTCCGTCCTTCCATCCGTCCGTCCGTCCGTCCTTCCGTCCGTCCGTCCATTGGTCCGTCGGTCGGTCGGTCGGTCGGTCGATCGGACTCAAGACGTCGACCATGAATAATTTATTGGAAACGTCGGGTGACCGGTGTCTGTGCATGTGCCTGTGTTTATGTGGGTGTGGGTGGGTGGGTGTGGGTGTGTGTGTGTGTGTCTGTGCATGTGCCTGTGTGTGTGTGCGTGTGTGTGTGTGGGTGTGTGTGTGGGTGGGTATGGGTGGGTGTGTGTGTGTGCGTGTGGGTATGGGTGTCTGTGTGGGTATGGTTGTGTGTGTGCGTGTGGGTATGGGTGTGTCTGGGTGGGTATGGTTGTGTGTGGGTGTGCGTGTGTGTGTGTGGGGCAGTTGTTAATTCGGAGCGAGGACGACATTGTGGAGACGATAGACGACGGCGACCAATGAATGTCCAGAGACGTTGGCTCCGGTGAAATAATATGTCGATAGTGGCTTCGGACAGAAGCAGCGTAGCGCTCGTGAATAAGCTGGTGCCCTGCGCAGTAGCCTTAGAGTAGCGCTTTGGAAATATGTAGTTTATGTTTACGAGATGTCAACTGTAAGCGTTGCATGTTCTCATTCTTCTGTTTTTATACCGAACTGAAACCGCACCAGACGTGTCAACTGGGAACCATGGGAACCAGAAGTCTTCCGTCGTAATCTAAACCTATAAAATACAAGTCGTAACAATTTAATGAACCAATTTTCTTCTTTTCCACCAGACCGATTTTTCTCAATATTTACAAAAATACTTTTTAGCACCACTGGACGACACTATCGGGCTTCGCGATCCAAAAATCTTACCTCTTACCGAGATTGAAGATTTTCATTTTCTACCCAATCCTGACGCTGTGTTTAAGCTGGGACTAATATCTATATAAAGACGCCATTTGCTTTCAAACATATTTTCAAAAGTCATTGAAACCATTTTTTATTTTTTTAATTTTTATTTTATTTTTTTTCCTCAACCAAAACAACACACAAACATGATACAATTATGGCAGTGAATAATACATTAACATGAATTTGGTGAAGAGGGGGCGACCCAGAAGGGATGTAAAATCCCGCTAATAGGGCCACCCATAATTCATGTAAAATATAAAAGAAAAAACATGACAGAACATTCAATTGCAGGAATAAAAAAAATGATGAGGAAGAGAGAAAAACAAATTAAGCAATCGACATTTCTGTATATAACGAGAAAAACAACTCTTAACTAATAACTTAACTAAAGACTAAAAACCATCGATGATATATTGATGATTGAGACCAGTACATTAATGACGTCATAGCCTATTTTAAAATTATAGCGCGTTATGCCGTTAATTAATATCTATACCGTATCGTATGTATCACTAGCCTATGTAAGACGCAATAATTTTCGCCGATCGGTTTTCAACGAACCAATAGATTTTTAACCTCATTTTTCGCCGAGGGCATATTTTTTGACACGCGGTTTCGCAAAAATGCTGAATATATAGCGTAAATATGAACGGGTGTGAGCTGGGTTGGACCGAAATCCTAAATGTCACAGGCAACGCTGGGCATTCAAGGTGGTTGGACCGGGTTGGGCCCGATGGAAGAAGGCGAGGTGAGAATAGCGACCAGAGTGGGACCGGATTGGGGCTGATGTGAGGCGAGGTGAGCAGGGCGGCGTTGGAGCGGAGTCAGGCGTGGCTGGGAACTAAAAATCGAAATTTCCCGGGCAACGCCGGGTAGTTCAGCTAGTAAACTATATATATATATATAAGTGAGGAGTTCGAGGAAAGAAAGGTGAAGCTGTTGTGTTGCTTGACTCGGGTTCTGCTAAAAATAAAGATAGCCCCTCCCACTTCTGGCTTGGCCGACCAGAAGTGATCCAGTACTTAGGCCATTAGTTAAGTTACCGAACCCACTGCTGTAAAGCCGACTTGCGTGTCGTGCTATAGTGGGCCGTATTTCGTATAACATGTACTTGTAATCATTCTGCGGTGTGTCAGATTGAATCATTAAAAGGAATATTATTAAGCTGAAATATACTTTGTCACGTTAAATAAAAGAACAAGATACAAGATATGCATTTTTCAAATGTGATCTGATGACTTGTTTGGTCGTCTTTTTTTATCATGCTGCACAAGGACTCAGTCGATAGTCACAGTTCCAAAGGTCATAATGGCGCAGACACCGTCTTGTTCAAATTAATAATATATTCGCTTCTGTCTATGTCCTTAACAAGATCAATGTATCGATAGAGGACTGTATATTGGATCGATTCAGTCTCTGACTGCATGGTCAGTGGATATATGCTAGAGCGCGATACACTCGACCTATTATAGCACACAAGCAAACAGCAGATGGTGGTGATTGGAAAAGATGGCGAGAAGAATCAGATGTGACGAATTGAGTTGAAGAAGAAGAAGGTGAGCAAAGGAAGCAGATCAATAATTATAGAGCAGCATCGAGATTTATTCCAAACACGCGAACACATTGTTGTCTGGCTGTGCGATCGCATGCTGTGGTATAGGACAATGGCGACCGGCGAATTTGATATGAATGATGATGATGATGATATGGGGGCTTTAATAATATTCCCGTCTGAATAGATTACGATATTCAGCTCATCATTCTGTAATCATGTAATGATGCATCGGATACAAAGGCGACCGAGGCGATATTGGACGCGTGTGTAGGTCTACACGCAGACCGAGTAAGTGCGTTGGGATAATAGTCTGCAGGCAAACAGAGGACACCGAAGATGGATGTGAATCGCAAGAGAAAGACGATATTATAAGGACTTTAACGGTCGATTGGTGCAAATGCATTGTTGTGACATCGAGAAGGAGACTTTAATAATAATAATAATAATAATAATAATAATAATAATAATAATAATAATAATAATAATAATAATAATAATAATAATAATAATAATAATAATAATAATAATAATCAATAGTTAGCAATGAAGTCCCTGAGGGATCCTAAATACCTCGGGGCAAAAATTTAAAAAAAAAATTATATTAATAATAATAATAATAATAATAATGATGATGATGATGATGATGACGACGACGACGACGACGATGATGATGATGATGATAATAATAATAATAATAATAGGGCCATTCCAGACTGGTTTTATAGCTGTAGTTAGAATAAATTATTTTAAAATAATAATCTTCTTTTTTAATTTAACGCCTGCAAACGCACTGCGCTTTACATTTACAAGTTATGCAATAATCTTAATTAAACTTAACTACTAACTGAACCGACAGCTTTGCAATTACACGGCGCTAATAGCAGCCTACAAAGCATGTCCGCCTAACGGGGGCTCGAACTCACTACCTCTCGCACTCTTGGCCATCGTGTTATCCATTGCGCTACCGGGCTCCCCCTTAAGGAAGACAGATGCTTTGAAAAGTCAATTAGAGATAAAGCTCTGTCTATGTAAGACACAGGAATTGCTGATTGATCCAATATCTACCATTAAAAAGGAATATTCACAGCATAAGCAGTGGCTGAGGGGCATAGAATCCTAAGACGTCGGTTGATAAAAGCACGACAACAGAGGTAAAGAGATCAACAGCTGGTGGATAAACGCAAACCAAGAACTTCTCATTCCATCTCTGGACCGTTCCATTCATTGCAAACCATTGCCGATGCTGTTTATTCATTCATTTTTTTCACGGCAAATAATTAGATAGCACATACAATACATTTATTAATATCATTGCCCTATTATTGTAATGCCATAGAAGCAGCAATTATCGCAATTAGAGACATCGTGTCTAGTTAGATGATTAAGCTGTTGGTCGATTAAATATCATCCATGGTGTCCAAATGAACACAAAAGTTGGACAAAACTATTAGCTTTTAAACACAGAAACTTCATCGCTATCCTGTCGAAAAAGACATTATTCTTCAATGCAATTCATCGATGAAACATTCACCACAATAGAAGAAATTGTTGCTACTATACCATGAGGTTGGAAATTAATGTTCGGAAGTGTAAGCAGAATTAGAAATTGGGAGGGGAGGTGGGGGAAGTGTGACTATTTGTCCAAATCGTCCAATATTCTGTTGAGCACGCGATAGGTTGCTTCTCCTTGATCACTTGGTACCTACAATTATATCATAATGGAAAGAACCAGTTAGATAATGATCTAAACCATTAGACACGTGAATGCTCTCTTTATTTTTGACGCCCTCAACTTCATGAACCATTGAACCATATAGAAGAAATTGTTGCTACTATACCATGAGGTTGAAAATTAATGTTCGAAAGTGTAAGCAGAATGACAAATTGGGGGACGTGGGGGTGGGTAACTATTTGTCCAAATCGTCCAATATTCTGTTGAACACGCGATAGGTTGCTTCTCCTTGATCACTTGGTACCTACAATTATATTATAATGGAAAGAACCAGTTAGATAATGATCTAAAGTTCTAAACCATTAGACACGTGAATGTTCTCTTTATTTTTTACGCCCTCAAATTCATGAACCATATAGGCGTGCATGGGTAACACAAGCCTACATCTGAATGCGCGAACAACTTGCTCAGAATTCTATGTGGATGGCTTCCCAGCGCCCTGCCAATTGCCTCGTGCACAGTGCTGCACATTGCACAATAAGGTATACCCTACGCGAGTAATCTGGTTTGCAATTATTCATTGCTTTTGCCCACAATAATTATATGCTTAAAAATTTATGTTAATGATAATCCATGTTGACAATTGTGTATAGTGAGAAGTTGATATAGTGCTGGATGTGCTCGTCGAAAATTGTCTATTTAGACGGATCAGTGCATATGAAAGTTCCCTAAATCTCTCAGCTATCCCATTAAAGTGAGTATAATACCCTAACTCTGGCGACAAATCAAGTTCGTAAGAGGTCATTTTCGTTTTTAGGTCTGCATGGTTTTAGGGTCAAGTGGGAAGAAATGGCGCTCGAGAGGACGGTAAACAAATTAGAAGGAAATTAATTTTTTAAAAGCTGTAAAAAATGCGCAGATATATCAGATCACGGAAATGGAACGGGTGGATTGTAACAAATTATATGCACACCTCTTAGGAGTTCTAACTGAGTCATTTGGCTGAGTGAATAAGTGAATTAAGCGAATAAGTGAGTAAGTGAATTAAGTGAATAAAGTGAGTAAAGTGAATAAGTGAATTAAGTGATCGAGTAAATGAACGATAATGAATGATATGGAGTGAAGGAACTGGCGATGGATGATCAAACAGATTTGAACAGTGAATGGTTGAATGAGGACGCAACTGATTAAGGAATCGATTGAGGAATGGATGATGGAAGGGATTAGCCTAAGGAATGGATTGAGGATTGGATTGAGGAATGGATTAAGGAATAGATTGAGGAATGGGTTGATGAGTGGATTGAGGAATGGATTGAGGAATGGATTAAGGAATGGATTGAGGAATGGATTGAGGAATGGATTGAGGAATGGATTAAGGAATAGACTAAGGAATGAATCAAGGAATGAATTGAGGAATGGAATAAGGAATGGATAGAGGAGGAATGCTTGAATGATTGACCGAATGTCCAGCACGAAGTATCCAGTAGAACTTGAATTGATCCGAAGCTTTGACGAAGAACTGCGTCTGACTTTCGTCTGAATTTCTGAAAGCCAGACGTTCAGCCGCCCTAAATGACGTCATATTTGTCCATTGCAGCTTCTCCACCCAATCCATAGCGCCTGTAGTGACACATGATTAAGACACAATGACAGCGGTAGGGTATATGCGATCATTATAACAGTGAAATGAATCACGCTCATGAATCGGATCCAAGCAAAGCTACAGTCATGAAAACTTGCAGTCGTTAAGTAATTCGATGATGTTTGGTAATTGAGTAGATCCACAGTTTGTCAGTCTTACGATGATGCAATGCATACAAAAGCAATTCCAAGAAGGTGAATGCAAGTAAGGGACGGAGTAACAGTTGAAACAAACAGGTCAACTTTTTAAAATGGATTTGTTGCATTGTAGTTATGAAATACAATTGATATTATCCGATAGTTATATTCATCAAAACATCGGTTTAGACAGAGTTAGCGACATCATTAACCACTTCGTCACATGAGTGACACACAGAAACCTTTGACTACCTAATTGACACCAGATAAATCATGTGATTTCATCTATAGCCTATGTCTTCCTTGACAGAGATAGCCTATAGTAAATGTTCTTGATTCTCTCTTACAAGACTTTCCAAAACGGGAAAGATTCCTGCAGTGTGAGTCCAAAAGAATGCATGCAACTGTCTGCTTTTTGAGGAATTGCAATTCGTCTTCAATCTGATCCGTTTCCGATCTTTGATTTATGTAACTTTATGAGTTTCTTGTGGTCGCTTTCTTCGTCATCTACATTTTCATTCACCAATAATATTTTCTTCATTAATCGACTGCTTCACTGCCTCTCTACATAATTATGCCTTCTCCATTTCAAAATAACTATGGCGCCGAATAATTATTCTTGAAGGTAGACCTACAATTCAATTAAATAGATCTAAGTCACCTTAATTTATCTAATGAACTCGTAAAATAGACAAATCATATTAATAGAGTTAAGTCGCTCCAGACATCCACTGTATAACCAAGGGTCTTCCTTAAAGACAGTGCCAACGATGAGTCTCTATACATGTAGACTGCAAATCTACAGTTAAAGCGATTCCAGAGACGTAGGCCTATAGCCTACGAAGATGAATAGGCTACTTACCTTTAGTATTGCATATCAAATCTAGTTGTCCTTGATATACTATAACCTTTAGATTTGTATTTTCAAGAGCATCAGCAACTAAAACGATAGATATCAAAGTAAAACCAGTCAAGCAATCATTTTTACATTGTTTTTTATAATGAATTTAAATGGCTGACTTAACTGTTGAAAGAGAAATGTTCCTATTGTTGTAGTAGCCTACCGAGAAGTGGGCAATGTTTGTTCGGTATCTTCTGATCTCTGAACGACTTTTTTATTTGTCTGGCAAGGATATTTGGAAACCTTGACTTCTACACAGAACTTGTTCAGTGTCATTGTTTCTTAATATTTCTTAAGGCTTGAATCCCAGCGAATTTCATCAGCCAACTCATTCTGCTGTAGAAGCTGGGAAACCACCTCACTCATCTTGTCCCAGAAGCTGGGAAACCACCTCACTCATCTTGTCCCAGAAGCTGGGAAACCACCTCACTCATCTTGTCCCAGGGTGGCATAAAACTGATAAAAGACAATGGAGCTAATTATTATTATAGTGTTGAGGGTGACTGCAAGGTAAACAATCAATGCACGTTTTGCAATCGAGTTCCATTCTATCCGTCATTACGCTTGCTTTGTGTACCGACTGTTTACCGTGTACTACAGAAATCGTTGCTTACCTACACGTATAGCGGGTCTCATATATTCGTTGGAAAGTTTGTCAAACACTGTACGAAAGCTTTCTGTGAAATCAAACAGAATGCAGGCACAGACGTAAAAACTCAAAATCACATAAAATCACTTTTAGCATTTAAAAAAAAATTTGTGGTTCTCACAAAATTCAAAATGTTAGACATCAATGTTCTATGATGACGAAAAGTATGATGCTATTGCGTTGACGTTTGGATGGGCATAGAAAAGGTTGAAGCTAGATAATATTATTTACATGTGTAGGTGAGCAATCAATCAATCAGTAGCCAAAATGTGTTATGACCTCATAATATATCGAGGGAGAGAGAAGGTCAATGATGGAGACAATACGGAGGCGGCAGAGAAACTGGATTGGCCACGTCCTGAGGAGCGACTCCATAGTAAGGGACATTATAGAAGGAAGAATGGAGGGGAAAAAGACAAGAGGAAGACCAAGAACAATGCTACTGGACTGGATGATGGCAAAGGATGGTTACAGAAGACTAAAGGAGGATGCACAGAACAGATACGCGTGGCGTCATTGGACATAAGAACCTGCCTGACGGCAGAGAACTAAAGAAGAAGAAGAAGAATATATCGATGCAACGATTCTAATGGATTAACGTAATTAATAATATAATAATTATCAAATCAGCACTGAAGCAAAATTAAGATCGGATGCTGTTATTTCTTGTCGTCTCAGAAACCGATTCCTAAACATTTAGTCTGCATCTGCTACAATAACATATAACATATAACTGCATATATAACATATAACAATAGCATATAACATATAGCATATAACATATAGCATATAACATATAACAATAACATATAACAATGACATATAACAATAACATATAACAATAACATATAACATATGACATATAACATAGAGGAGAGTGGGGCAAGAGCGGCCTGCGGGGCAAGAATAGACGGAAGGATATCGTAAAGCAATACGTATGCGTAGCGTTTAAATTAAGCCACGTTGAAAGACATTTATCGGCCGCATCGAATGACATAAGATATGTTAAATCTACTTGCAAACTTTATGAGTAAATAATAATTTTTCGATTTTTCTTAAATCATTATAAATTGGAATAGTTATGAATAATTTTTATAAAATCAAAGTTTTCGATGCTAAATTTTTCGATAATTTTATGTTGCAAAGACATCAATAGCGCATTGATTGCGCGTATTAGATTGAATGAATTCGAAAGATGTCAATAGTAATTAGAAAAAAATTTAATTGCTAAGGTACCGGGGCAAGAGTGGCCGTGACAGCATGGGGCAAGAGTGGCCTCAGCTACACTTGCTCCATAAACAGTAAAAGTCTACATATTAGAGAAAATTCAACAAAATCACTTAGAATGGACCAAAGAGTTAAGTAAAGCTAGATAAGAAAGTTAAAATAAGTCTATCGAGTGCTCTTATTAGTATTTTCATTTTTTATTATTACTATTATCATTACTATTATTGTTATTATTATCATGTGTGCTTTACTATTGATTATTATTAATTATTACAATTATAACCGTCACTATTGTAAGTACTATCATTATTATTATTATTTATTATTATTATTAATGCCAAATTAGTCACAGAGAAGCTATCTTCAAAACAGAAATCCAAAGTATATGGAGTGTAAATACAATGATTAATACTGCATGGGGTAAGACTGGCCGTTCATGCCACTCTTGCCCCACCGGTGGGGCAAGAGTGGCTTTTCAAAAGCATGCGAAAAATGTTTAATACCCAAAAATCAGATTATTTTTTCTGAAATAGTTTGTGCGCCCTGCATAGCCAGATGGTTGGTCTATGGCATGGTATAGTTGAATGTTTCAATATTGTCTTCTGCTCAGAGATATTTGGACGAAATCCTTAAGGGGCCGCACTTGCCCCACCCTCCTCTATGACATATAACGTATAACCTATAACATATAACAATAGCATATGACATATGACATATAACATATAACAATAGCAAATGACATATAACAATAACATATAACAATAACATATAACATATATAACATATAACACATAACAATAACATATAACATAATGCCTATATGATTTTTTTAGATGATATGACGTAACAGCAGTCGGTCGATGGATTTTTCTACCTTATGATTTACATTTTTTACAAGTAACGCAAGCTCGTTAGAACACGATTTTTACACCGTTGTTTTCCTTTCAATGCCAAGACCTGGAATATATACTCATTTTTATATACTGTACACGGAATTTTGCAAATTTTTGAGTTGAAAAGGGTAACGTACATCTGCAGAAATTCAGAATTTGATTTCATAATCACAAACCGCAAGCGGTTATAGCATCATGCGACGTCACAATGAGCGTTGCCTAGCAACAAAGTAAAGGCGCTCGTTGTTTACATCTCAAACGATATTTTATTTCCTTGAATCCACGTCTCATCTCTCTCACTCCTGGGCATGACTTTAAACTGCAGCCGGTTATGGATTAACCTGAAAATCTAGAACCGCGGGCAGCAACGGGGTTCTTATCGGTTGTTGGCGGATGAGGAGCTCAAATGCACCCAACGGCAATCACCGAGCGTATGATTAGGCACATGCCGGGTCCAACCTGGTAAAACGGCTAATCAACTGCGTGACCAGCAAGAGAATGGGGTACTCAGTTGGTTAGAAACCTCTCCCACACAACATGAATGGATCACAATGAAAACGAAGATATACTGGCTCGGACGTCGCCCAGGATAAAAAGGCCCGCGACACCCACCGTAAGAGTCAGGATGGGTGCCGATAAGTGTGCTACTGACTCAACATCACCACCGATGAAGACGAAAACGACCGATGGAACAAGGAAGCATCTAAATGGTAGACATCGCGTTATGATTGGACAATGGAACGTGAGAGGACTCAATGCACTAGGCAAGCTCTCGATGCTTGGAAACGAAATGGAAAGACAAGGCATCAGTATTTGTGGATTGTCAGAAACCAAGTGGTCGGGTAATGGACATTTTAAGACGTTGGATGGTCACACCGTGCTCTACTCAGGTAGGCCTACATCTGGACGGGAACATCATGGAGTGGCAATCTGGATAAACAAGAACACAGCCTCATGCTTGGCATCATACAACACAATAAGCAACAGAGTAATATCGTCCACATTTGCATCAAAACCGAGAGACATGACAATAATCCAGTGTTACGCGCCAACTGCTGACAAACAAGACGAAGAAATCGAACAATTCTACCGAGACCTGGATCGCGCAATCTCAGAGGTTCCCAAGCGAAACATACTTCTGATCACAGGAGATTTCAACGCCAGAGTAGGAGAAGACGCAACTGAGACCGACGTCCTTGGGAAATATGGACACGGGAATAGAAACGACAGAGGTCAGATTTTGGTGGATTTCTGCGCGGAACACGGACTAGTTATCACCAATACTCTCTTCCGTCTGCACAACAGACACAGATATACATGGAAGAGTCCAAATGGATTCACTAGAACACAAATAGACTACATACTGATCAGCAAACAGTGGAAACAATCGGTCAACAATGCACGCGTTTGCCTCAACGCAGATTGCGATTCCGACCACAACCTGGTGATTCTGACGATGAAACTGAGATTTAAAAAGAAGCGAGCGAATAAACCGTTACTCTTGGATCTTGAGAAACTCAAAAATAGCCAGGCTGGGCAACACTACCAACTGGAAGTGACGAACAGATTCGAAGTATTGGAAGGAATGGACGAATCGAGAACTCCAGATGAATTATGGCGCCAATTGAAGGAAGTCACCTTGGGTGCTGCAAAGGCGACAATACTAAGGGATCACCATAAACGCAAGAACTGGATTTCCAGCGACACTTTTGAATGGATTGGAAAGAAACGCGAGGCCAAAACAAAATCCCCCACAGAATACAAAAAACTAAGAAGTGAGGTACAGAAAAGACTGCGGTGGGATAAACAGGAAGAGCTTGAGACATTGTGTAGCGAATTAGAGGAAAATGCGAAAAAGGGTAATAGTAGACCAGTCTTTCAAACAGTGAAGCAGCTTACGGGATCGTTCGTTCCTCGTACCACGGCCATCAGGGATGCCTTCGGCAAGAAAATTGTCGAACCAGAGAGAGTGAATCAAAGATGGAAAGAATACTGCGAGGAACTATACATCGAAGAAGACGAGCACGTAGAGATTGACATCCAAGAAAGGGAACCACCACCGCTGAAGGAAGAGATCAGGCGTGCAGTAATGAAGTCGGCGTCACGAAAGGCACCAGGTCCGGATGACGTGGCAGCTGAATTACTGAGGTTTGGAGGAGAGATGACAGTGACCAAACTACATGAGATATGTACGGAGGTGTGGAAGACCGGAGTATGGCCGGAAGAATGGACTCAATCAACATTAGGGTGGTGCTTAAGATAGGGAAAAAATAAATCGCTTAATTTTTGTGGTCCTGCCATCCAAAACTATTCCAACTGGTCTCAAATTATTAATGAAAAAATTTTGAACTTGATACATTAATATTTAGAGGTAGCTCAATGACCACAAAGTTTATAAAAAGAGCGATTTTGTACAATTGAAAACATACAAGAGCTGTTTCCGTAAACCAGACTTATTAAACTTTTTCTGACAATAACACATAAATTAAATGGTGAGTAGACCCTACATTAAAAAAATTCATGGGTTACAATAAAAAAATGCAATGAAACAAATTTAAAAGTCGCAAATTAGAAATGTTCAGTACAACGTTTAATGCAACTTTCTTAGTTTATCTCGGTAGAGGCAGAGAGTGTCTCTTTCTTGGTATCTGGATAAGCCTGGCGGTGCTGTTGAACAACTTGTAGCAAATACTGAAGAGCTCTGTGATTCATCATGAGTCATTAAGCCACTGAATTCCTGGATGGGTGCCACGCCGCATTCTGCATGGTCATTGACAACTTTATTGGAATGTACTGACTCTGCAACCTTCTGGTAGTCCTCTCTATCTTTCCACCAGTCACAATCTACAGTGAGAAATGTATCTGGAAGTTCCATTAATTCAAACATAATCCGTGACTTTGCAGATATAAGTTCTTCAAGATTGTTGTCAATGAACTTATCCAGGTCAACACTGATTCGTTTAGTGTCATCATCATTTTGCATCGCTGTAATCATTAGCATCTTTGTAGCAGAACTTACATAGTTGTCGAAGAAAGCTAAAGCAATTAATTCTGGCGACAAATAACATAAGTGTTTTGAAAATTTCAGAAATGCTGTCTTGGATATTGTCGTGTTGATTGTCGAGTATTCAAGAAGTGATTTCAGAAGATGGAGGTCGTTGTAAGGAGCACTGGCTGCCAATGGGGCTGAAATATAGGCCTTCAAGTACACACGTGCAGCAAAGACAAACATCCTGTAGTCCCTTCTCTTTTCTTTGTGTTAAGTGGAACTGGCCCCTAAACATCCACACCTTTAAAGAGTAAATTACCTTTGAGAGCTGGCGTGCATGATGCATGGCTCCAGGTGCCATAAATCGAACCCCTCTCTGTGGGATGGAACCAAGAAAGATAATAGCAAGTTCAGTGAATTCTCTGTAGTCGTCTCTTGGCTGACTGCAGTTTCCAGATAGCTGTTTGCAAACTGAACAGCACCATCTTTGATGTCTTGCAGTGATCTTGTGTTATTTGTCAATCCTGTCTCATATTTCTGTTGATCAATGAAAAGCCAATGACCTTGAAATCGCTTAAAGAGTGGAACTTCCGGTGATGATGTGGATCCCAGACAGACTTGAAACACTGCACCAATGATCGGCTCCATTACATGATGTCTGCATACTAGTGATAGCAGCTCCTTACCTATAGCTTCTGTTCTAGCAGGACACAGGCGCCAGCAATCCGGCCAATGTTGGAACTTGTTGTATCAAAAGACATTGCTCGAACTCTATCAGCTATGCCTCCCCATTCCTCCAGAGCTATTTAGACCACTGCAGCTTGATCTTCACCTGTTCCCCTTGCTAGCTTTGCCACAATAAGAAGGCTGGAAACTCCTTTGCCAGAAACAATTACTGGAAGTCTATCAACTTTTTCTTTACATGTAAGATCAGCAATTAGTTTACTAAATCACAGTGGACAACAAATGGTACATTACATATAGTTTGGAACTTCACTTGTGAAGCTGTTGCTTGCTTAGTCCTCTGTTTGATTCTTTCTCTGCGAATTGTAGCGATATCGTCAATTCCGTGACCGAGGCTTTTTACAGCAAGACTGTATGATGTCAGTAAAATAATGATAACGACTCGTGACAGAAATTAATTAATTTGTGAGAGTGTCATGTAACTAATATGTGATTATTCTACTGGTCTATTTATTAAGTTGGCCAATTACAGTTGGAAAACTTGTACTCAAATGGATACACTGTAGTTCAAGATTGGGATTGCCATAATGCCATATGCATTACTGATCCTTACTATTTTGAGCCTGTAAACTGTAAAGCTTCAGTGTCTTTGAGCTACTAGTAAATATTCACCTATGGAGTAGATATTTGGTCTGAATTTTTTCTTTATATATATGAACAAAAGTAGATAGCAGGAGGATCACATATACAAAATTTGAAAATAAGCTCCACCCTAATCAACATTCATACCACTTCCCAAGAAGGGTGACCCGCTCCAGTGTGACAATTACAGAACCATCGCACTGGTCTCGCACGCAAGCAAAATTTTGCTGCGCGTTATGCTAGACCGCATGCAAAACAAGCTCGAAATGGAGATTGCCCAGGAACAAGCGGGCTTTAGACCAAGAAGAGGTACAAGAGACCAGATTGTGAACCTCAGGATCATAATAGAGAAAGCAAGAGAAAGAAATCAACCACTCTACTTTTGTTTCATTGACTTTACAAAGGCCTTTGATAGGGTCCGACACGATCAGCTATGGCTGACCATGCTCGAAATGGGCTTTCCACCTCATCTAGTCCAGCTGCTAAGAAATTTGTACAGACAACAACGGGCAAATGTCAGAACAGACGACCACACTTCGGCATGGTTCAAGGTTAAAAAAGGTGTTCGACAGGGCTGCAACCTCTCCCCATGTCTGTTTAACATTTTAGCAGAACAAATTATGCGAAAGGCACTAGCAGGTTTCGCCGGTGGATTCAGGATTGGCGGAAGAACCATCAACAATCTGAGATATGCAGACGATATCGTTCTACTGGCCACAACACCAGAAGAACTGCAAGAACTAGTGAAACAAGTCGCAAGTGCTGCAGAAGAATATGGCATGTCGATCAACGTAACAAAGACGAAAGTTATGACGAATACTGAGGAGGTGCTCGAAACGGTGGTGGGCACGGAAAAACTAGAACAAGTGAACTCCTTTGTATATTTAGGGAGCAGGATAGCAAAAGATGGGAATTGTGTGCATGAAGTTAAATCAAGGCTAGCCATGGGGATGACTGTCATGACCAAATTGACGAAGATTTGAAAGAACAAATCAATCAGCATCGACACCAAATTGCGGTTGATGAAGGCTTTGGTGTGGCCAGTAGCGACGTATGGATGCGAAGCATGGACTCTGAAGAAGGATGAAGAAAAGCGAATTCAAGCATTTGAGAACAAGTGTATCAGAAAGCTGATGAGAATTCCATGGACAAAAATGATGACCAACGAACAAGTGTATATGTCAGCGGGAGCCAGAAAAGGACTATTGGCCCACACCAAAATTCGAAAACTTCGATATTTTGGTCATAGCATGAGACAGCAAAACAATAGCATCGAAAGCATCATCATGACGGGTTTTGTGGAGGGGAACCGAGGACGAGGAAGGCCGAGGTTATCTTGGATCGACAACGTTCTGAACTGGACAGGACTTGTAGGCTCTGACTTAATGAGCGCGACAAGGGACAGAAGACTCTGGGCATTAAAGATCCATTCATGTAGCCAACCGTCGCGATGCGACGATGGCGACATGACATGACATAATGCCTATATGCATGCAGGTCTAGCGTTGAAGATAATAGTTTCTAAGGCTGATGAATTATACCTCCCCACTTGACGTTGGTTGGAATGATGTCTAGCTTCCTTCTGATTGGTCCGTTCATTAAAACATCCAACGGATTCAGCATGGAGATGGAATCGTATTTGACTTGATAGAAGTGGAAGATTTCATGGAAAGACACTCCATCTGCCTCTGTGAGGATCACATCCTGTGTTCTCTTCCAGTTCTCTGAAGCCGTCGTCCAATCCTCAGCATCGATCGCATCCTTCACCGTCTCTGCTTCGGTCATGATGCGGTCGCGACCATCGCCATCGACCATCGACTGCGTGTAATTCAACAAAAGATATTCGCTATTATAATAATGCATGATTGTAGTCTTGTATTTTGATTCAGCTTTTAAAAGAATGTTATCGGTGACTTCATCATCAAACGTTGGCTTCCGACGCCATTTTACTAAGTTCTTCCACCGTTTTCTGTCCAGAGCGATGTGGCTCAGGCTGCTCAGCTCCTGCAAGGAGTGATGTTCTGCACCACTCAACTACATCATCCAACCATTTCTTTATACGACGTCCTCTCCTGTCTCGACTATATCCATACGTCCGAACACTAGTGTCTTGATCTTCCGATCATTTTTCATTCTGCATAATCATGTGACCGAATAAATCTGGTTTTCTTTAAATTATCGTCTGCATAAAATTCTCCTATATATATACACACCGTGATTCAAAAAAAGTAAGCCAAATTATTTATCATATATCTCCAATGCCTGATAACGTATCACGCTAAAATTTTCCAAATATTTTGAGAATTGGACCAAGAATATGATTCCAAGATTTCATGAGATAAAGTTGAACGGATAAAAAGATATGAATCTTCCAACTTCATATGCCGAAATTTCAGTTTACAAGCAATTTTCTGTTAGACTCAATAAAATGTAAGTCAAACTGTTTTTCTTATATCTCTAATGCCTGATGACTAATCATGCTAAAATTTTCAAGAAATGTAGAGAATTGAATAACAGCATGATTCCCACAGTTTGGATTGATTATTTAATTAAATAAGATGCTCAAAGTGTCCTCCTCCTGCTTGCACGCAAGCCTGGAGGCGCTGGCGCCATTGGGCAACAGCATCGTCGATTATCCGCTGGTCCAGGTCATCCCACACTTCCATCAAGCGCTACTTCAGATCGTTTATACCACGGGTTGTTGTCTACTCGGTCTTGCATCAAGCTCCACACTTTATGGTCGATAGGATTCAAATCTGGGCTGTTCGGAGACCTTAATGAGGGAGAAATGAATTCTGGCGTCTCTCTTGTCAGCATTTCAATGGTTTCCTTGGCTCTGTGGGCTGGGGGCACTGTCCTGTTGAAAAAAACAGCCCTCTGGGGGGCTAGATTTATGATTACAGATAAAGGATGGTGTGACAGCAGAACGTCGCGACAATAGGATCCATTAATTTTTACTCCAGGGTCACTGAAGACCAAAATTGGGAACTATCAAGCGTCGAAACCGCAAAGAACACCATAACAGACTTGCTGAAAACTGAGGTTTCGGGAGATGAAGTTGAAATATTCATATCTTTCTATCCGTTCAAATTTATGACTTGATATTTTGGAATCCCATTCTTGATCGAATTCTCTAAATATTGGGAAAATTTTACTACGATTAATTATCAGGCCATAAAGATACTGAAAAAGTTTGACTCACATTTTATTGAATCTAACAGAAAGTTGCTTGTAAACTGAAATTTCGGCATATGAAGTTGAAAGATGCATATCTTTTTATCCGTTCAACTTTATCTCATGAAATCTTGGAATCATATTCTTGGTCCAATTCTCTAAGTATTTGGAAAATTCTAGCGTGATATGTTATCAGGCATTGGAGATATTTGAAAAACATTTTGGCTTACTTTTTTTTGAATCACGGTGTATAATATATAATTATATATACAGGGTGGGCCAGCATAAATGTCCCGACTTTGCACGCGTATAACTTCGCCAATTTTTAACATTTATTTATGCTTAATGCATCAAATTAAAGGTATTTCACTCTAGTATTAGCTCTAAAAAAGTCAAACTGGTACTAGTTTGAGTTTTAATGAAATGTTTGGAACAGCCTTAGCCACCGTATTTTGACGTCATTAGCTACGAAAATATGGCGCCGTTGACAGAAGACGACCGTGTTTTGATCCGAATTTTACGAACTGATAAGGGACTCAATTCATTTCAAATGATTAATGAGTTTCCTAACAGAGGATGGAATACACGCACGTTGAATCGTCTGATTAGAAAAATTGATCAAACAGGTACTTCGAGTCGCAAAACACGCGAATCGGTACGAACGGCTCGCACACCCGCTAACATTGCTCGTGTGTCAGAATTAATTTGCAGTCAAGACGATGACCCTGGTACTAGCAAATCTCCTCGGGAAATTCAACGCGAAATATGCCTTTCCAGAACCACCGTACGCCGTATTGCAAAAGATGATCTAAAGTTGAAGATATTTCGCCGACGTGAAGTCCAACAGCTCTCCGACGCTGACGCAAAGAAACGGCTGGAAGCATGCAGACGTTTGAAACATCGTATGACTGTTGATAAAATTGAAAGGACATAGTTTAGCGATGAGAAAATATTCACGGTACAAACTCCTACAAACACCCAAAATGATCGTGTCTATGCTCGTGTGAGTAGAAAACGAGATGTGACACCTGGTCGGCTGCTGAAGGGGAGAAAACATTTCTCGCAAAGTGTCATGGTTTCTGTTGCCGTTTCGAAGCTGGGTAAAACGAAGCCGTTTTTTGTAACACCGCGAGCTAAAGTGAACAGTGTTTACTATTGTCAGGAAGTTCTGGAGAATGGATTATTACCTGACATCCGTCGTCGGTCCGGTGACGATTACATCTTTCAACAGGACGGTGCACCTGCGCACCGATCACATTACACCGTCGCTTACTTGACTGAAAACATTCCGGAGTTCATCGAGCCCAACAATTGGCCCCCAATAGCCCAGATCTTAATCCTGTAGATTATTCGATCTGGGGATATTTGCAGCAACTCGTGTATCGACAGAAGATCCGTAACATTGAGCATCTCAAAGAGGTTATTGTTAGCTGCTGGTCAGATATCAGTCAGCAGTTCATTGACGGAGCGATTGACCAATGGTCTCGTCGCATAGCTGCTGTTGTTGCAGCACGTGGTAGACATATTGAATACTCATTTGATTAGAAAATACTGCAATAGACTAGCGCTCTTAAGTAGTGATCAAAGCTGCAGTGCAGAACAACGTTTTGGCTGTAGACCCCGATGGTTTAATTTCTTGTGCAGTCGCTGTTAGAGAAACTTAGTAGCTAATTACTGAGAAAAACGATGGTTTTGGTTACGTCACGATTTACACCACGTAGGCTAAAGATACAATAAAATTGTGCTCGTGTCTTAATACTAGAGTGAAATACCTTTAATTTGATGTATTAAGCATAAATAAATGTTAAAAATTGGCGAAGCTATACGCGTGCAAAGTCGGGACATTTATGCTGGCCCACCCTGTATATATCCATCTGTACAATTCTGCGGGCGTTGAGCCCACGGTTCATGATGATGATGATGACAATTCTGCGTTACTGACTTTTTGTCTCCATTCTTATCGGTGACACAGGGATTTATTGCTGAATATATAGCATCTGATACGCAGGGTAAGTGACGGAATCCTTGGGGTAGGGTGGATCGCCGCATCTTTGCTCATCTGAATCGATTCTTCCCTTCAGGTCGTTTTGTTCTTTCTTAGATGACTGGGCGATGATGATAGTGGTGGCATGCCGTGCAGTGGCTTTGAAATCTCGGTCAATGGTCACAATCGAGTTTATTCGACGTCTAGCGCAGGGATTCGTCATCGAACCAAATCTATAAGCATCTGTTGCAGTGCATCAGATGATTGGTCGCATAACACTAACAAGATTGATGATCGTTTACTCCAGGAGTAAACAACTCATCAATAGTTCGTTGCGCTTGACAGCAAAACAACACACACACATATATATATATATATTATACAGGGTAGGTTGGCGTGTCTAAAGTAGGCTCTTGATCTCGATTCAATGTTGACTTAAGTTAGGTTAAAGCACAGTTCATTCGTTTCAAGAGATTTTAGCTATTAAATAAATTATGTTTAAGTCATGCTCCGCGTATTATACAGACTACTTTTATAAAATAGACCAGGACTAGAACAAGTCAACTGGCAAAATTTATCAGTCAGTTTATCTTACAATCAAGCTGGAGTCTCGAGAGAGGATGGCCACTGTGTTTTCATAACTTGTATCTCAATGAAACGTGCACTAGGAACAACTCAAGAAACATGTTGAACCCACCTATAAGCTGTGTAATTTAGTTGTTTCAGATAGACATGCTTCAGCATCATTGAGAGGTCTATACTAACGCGCCTATGTAATAGTTGAATAGAAATAATTACAGAATAATATAGAACATTTTTCGTTTATTCGTCACTACATGTAGACCTAAGTGACGAAATCGTTTTAGGCTGTGGATCATCGCAACTTGCTCATCTAAAGCAGTTTATAAAGCACAAAAGGCTCCTAAGCAGACCCACTTTTTGTGATCTGACGTGCAAGTCCACCTCTGCTGTTTCTCTTCGTCCTCTCCTCTCCTCTCTCTACGCCGTCTTGATCAGTTTGTCCCTCGGACAAGAGCTGCTACCGGTACTGCCAAAATCGCGCCTTTGCTACTCTTTGATATCTGAGTCATTCCTAATGGAATTACTGACCCTCCACAATTTTGCGTTTTATCTAAGATTTTGGCATCTGCCCACTGATTAAAGAATTTTTAGTCTCTCAGAGCTGTCATGCTGAGTCTGAATGGCTTTTACTATAAGAGGCGTTTTACAAATTTTAAAATGCAATACCAAAGATAAAACTTCGTAGGCCTTATTTCTATGGCAGGAAATCAGCATTAAGTTTAGATCTTTGTCGCATATATATAGACCATATATAATTATATATATATATCTATCTTTAAAAGCAGGCATCAGTTTTCTAAGTGTGAAATGGTTTTGCAACTTAGGCTAAATACGTCGTAGGTTTACTTACCATAAAATGGAGAAGGGGAGCACAGTTGAGGACTGAATCGAGCGGAGAAATCCACGCGTTTCCCATCACAAACCCGATTAGCTGGGCTTCAATGTTCTCCACTTTAATCTCCTATATTTAACCGGTACATCAGATTAGCTCAACGGTTTTGTTATCCTCTAAGCCTCATATAAATTAGGCTACTTGCAACAGTCCTACGTTTAAATAAAAGCTCGCAAAAGTAACATTATATAAACCATTAACGGCTGCAAGTGTCTGCGTTGTAAACCCCTCTTGAGATATTATAAAATTATTATTAGCCTACTTATTGTCCTTTACAAGGCCGGATTAAGAAATGTGGGGGCCCTGTTCGGGAATAATTTTGCGATCTTCGGCTGAAAATTCCGATGACTTTTTTAGTCGTTTGGTCGAAAATTTCGTAGAATATACTTATTATTTTTCTCAAACAAAGTTGATGACCTTTTTTAGTCTTTTGGTTGAAATTTGCTTAGTGTTAAAAAATCGAAATTTTTTCCCCGCATGTGTGGAGGCCCCCTAAAGTGTGGGGGCCCCTGTTCGGCCGAACATGTTGAACATGCTTTAATCCGGCCCTGGTCCTTTATTATTATTGTTTAGGTAATGCGCGAGGTACATATGACCTCCATGGAATTAAAAAATAATTAATAAAATAAGAAAAACGTTTGGAACGGCACCTATAATTATTCGTTTCTGAGGCCAGCGCACACGAAGTGCCACCGCATTAACAATTATTACCACCACCCATCGTTGTCCTATTCATTCAGAACTGAGTGAAATGTACATGTAGATACTCTGATTCATGGGCGCCCGCACATAATAGCAAGAGGGCACTTCCCCCTGTAAAATTGACGCCTGCCTTTTAACTACTACTTTTTAGTTTTTAATAAATGCCTTCCCATTGAAGTAGATCTACTAATGATACTAATGATACTAATGGTACTAATGATACCAATGGTACTAATGGTACTAATGATACTAATGATACTAATGACACTAATCATAATGATACACAAAGTGAGGCTAAGAAATTCACGTTCAGGAACCCTATGAAAAGTACCCATGTTCTTGATTTCTTGCTTTGAATTTTAAAAGCCGGCTCTTGCTAAAAATTTAACCATGCCCATTGTTACCCTCCCCCCACCTGCAAACACATCTGCGGGCGACCATGGCGCTTTGAATGGCAAATTTGTCATATTATTATTATAGCATCACAAGAAAACAGTTCGACCTACATCGTAGAGATGTCGTGCGAAGTATGCAGCCATCTTGCCACCATATGACTGACCGAAAATGTAAAGAGGACGAGTCTAAAAAAAACAAAGATAAATTATTGGTCATTAATTTTGCTTAGTAACTGTACAATGACTAATATCTATGTTTTAGCTCTTGCTTTATTACAAAGCTATACTTTGGATTTATCTAAAAAAAATTATTTCTACAAATTAAGTTGAGCACAGCAAATAGCCTACTGACAGTCAGGAACCAGAAGAACTGCGTCTCATTGAGGATTACAAAAAGTAAGAATGTTCTCCAAGAGACCAATAGAAGAAATGTTACAGACAGCGACGGATTGTGAAAACGCTGTGGGTTTTTATATGTTGAAATCGATTTAGTACAGTGATGTATAATTTATTTAATTGAGACAAGGTAGCGTTTGTAGTAGAAATTCAAATCCCGAGCCTAATGCAAGTCTAATCTTTTGCAACAGCCTAACAATCACGATAAAGCTTAACAATCACGATAAAGCTTCCAAGTTTTTCCGACACAAGACATGATTGCGTGGACGAAATCACGTGCGGGATCAGAATATGGCTCGATGATTAAAGTGGATATAATACATTTCAGAATTCACATATATATCCGCTGAGTGGGACAGAGTTGGGGCGATTTTTGTTAAATTTATAGAGATAGGCTAACAGTTCGGTCTTGATGAATCAGGCACCGATCGCGTCCTACTTTGAGCTTCTTTGGGACATTTCTATATTATAAGACGTATTCAGAGACTAGTGTAGACCATAGAGTTCTTATTTATTACTTAGTTGAATACAACCTGAAACGCCGGTGTTCTTATCAGGAAGACTCTTAGGACTTGTGTCAGATCCTTTATGATCTCATCCATGTTCGTTGTGTATGCACTGTCGTCATCAACGTAGCTGTAGCCCGATCCAACCGGATTGTCCACGAACAGTACGCTCGCCTCTCGTACCTGCGAACAATTCACCATTGACACCATTACGTACATAAAGCATTACCAACACTAACTGCAAATACGATTGTTGTTTAAACAAAATAACCGTCTGATGTTAGTTTTCAGAACTCATTTGCTTAGTAACTGAGCTGATTAGACCTATTCTTAATAATTAATCCGCCAGTCATTAGGTTCTTGTTTACGTCAATTTTATGACTTTAATGGCAACCTTCGTTTCCGATTCTGTCCTGTTGTATACGCCATTTATTTGTGCTGACATTTAAACCATAAATGAATTGGGGCATTTACAATGCGCTGTCAGAATAACAAACAACGCCTTGTTACGAAGGAAGCTCGTCAGGTTAGCCTGCATGGTATATAGATGGATGCGATTATAATTATGGAGTTTATAGTGAGTGAATTAATCGGACTTTAATTTGTGTAGATTTTAATGCTAACAGAATGAATTGTGCATTAGCAATATAGGCTTTTTCTTTCTCTAATTAAAAGCTGAGATATTTCTGTTTCTTACTTGTGGGTTCGGTAAGACCGCATAAATGTCTGTCTTACATTCGTTTCATTGATCATTCTTATTTTCATACATTTACACCTACCCAGGTGGTATTTCTTGGTTTCAAATCCACTCTCAGCGGACCAATTATTTCAAAATTGCCATTTCCACAAGACGACCCTCCTGGACCACCCTGTAAATATCCCATCAATAGAAATAATTAATTAGCAAGATTTTATTTCAATGATTAGTAACTGAGTTTTGCTATCAATATTTTAGTCTCATTCTTGACCTTGGAAGCCTATCGTCTGGCATGGTATCAGTCGCGGTTGGAAACCTATTGTCTGGCATGGTATCAGTCTTGGTTAAAAACCTATTGTCTGGCATGGTATCAGTCGTGGTTGGAAACCTATTGTCTGGCATGGTATCAGTGATCCTGATCTAGCTCTCATTTCTTGACTTTCTGGAAGCTGTCTTGAAGCGAGTCGTGTTCCATCCTGAACAAACTTTGTTGATACGTCTGGCGCATGCACGTGTCGTTGGATGCTGCACTGTGTCAAATTGGCTTGGGCGTTGAGAATCAGTGTCCTACCGAAAGGGAATGAGTCGTCCCGGGGGCACTAGAGGCAGTGAAGATTCAAGAACAAATTTATAGAGTCAAGGTTGAAAGAAAATTTTCAAAAGCAGGAGATAAAGGTAGAAAAAAGGTAGAAAAGAAGGAAGCAAGTAGCGAAACCGTTACTTTTGGACAACTCCGTCGATCGTTACCCAAGGTCTCCGTTGGGTGGGGGGAGGGCAACATCTCTCGTAGAGGTCTACACAAACGTTACTAAGAGATGATTAAGAATTGACAACGGGAGAGGAGCGTTATGTCTACCTGTAGCCATATGATCCACGGTCTGTTTCGATAACTATCCGGATGAGATGTGTAGTAGAACCAATAAAACATGTGTGCATCATTTCGCACATTCACGTAACCCCATTTCTCCATGCGATCGCTTGACCAACGCTCTTGTCCATATGCATCTTTCAAAGTCTCTGCATCGTAAAAACAAGAATAAGTCATATTCCTATAATAGGCCCACATGAAGTCTTCTATTGTCTATTCGTGTAAGTTGACGTAGGCTGTACAATGAGTGTACTGTGTACATAGGCTACACACTTATACACAGTGACTCGTAATCGTCCATGAATGACTCGTAAATTTTATTCTGCCAATTGCCATCTAGAATGCGCATGGTTAACAATGCATATTTTATCATACACATTAATTGTTCAGCATTGATTTAAAGCTAAGTATATAACGCAGCACGCAGTCAATTCTATACGAATTTCAGCGATCATTTTCTTCCATTTATGAGAAAAAGACAGAAGTAGCGAATTTAGGCTATAGAGTGGAAAATTGGGAATGCTTCGCTCGCATAATTAGTAGAAGACAAACTTCTCAGCAACAGTCATTTGAAAAGCGATCCAGCGACCAATCTTAAATACTGTGTTAGCTTTCGGATAGAAAATTGAATGTTTCAAACTCGGGAAAATGTAAGATTTTTGGATCGCGAACCCCCTATGTTTGCTCTGGAGTGCTAAGAAGTTGTTTTGCAAAGTTTGGAAAAAATCGGTCGCGTGGATCAGAAGATTTTTGATCCCAAGCATAGTTACATTTTCTCTTTTATAGGTTTAGATATAGGATTATATTATATATAATACATATATAATATAATATATATACCTAATAGAATGTATATATATATAATATATATATAAATATAATATAAACGAAAGCTGGAGAATGCGGCGTTTAACACAAAGTCAACATAATATTGTTATTATTAATATTATTAGACTGTCTATTACTCAATTTCTGTTCTGTTCACAAATCAGATAAAACCTGATAAAAACACAAGGAAATTGATCATCTTTGTTCTTTACACAGTTTTCCATTCAGCATTATTAAACGAATACATAGGCCTACACATTCTATATTCAAACCGAGAATCATAGCAGAAGCACTGCTATTCTGTAGCAGCCGCAGCTCCTCCACTGTTGCTCGGCCAAATTCTTGTAATGATATTCTGCTAAGCAGGAAGCGCAGTACTGTATTTCCCAATCATCAGCAATTTATCTTCTCAATTATAAGAAACATTTTGTCGTCGAATACAAAGTAGGCAATTTAAAATCTTTGAACATAATTATAACTCTTTTAGAGTGAATTCGTGTGCTTCTTATTACCTGTCAAACAATCAACAAATCCCAGCAGGGTAAAAATCGTGATGTACCTCAAAAGATACGTCCTCACAATCCTCATCTCAACGAAAGAGATTTTCTGCAAGAAAAACGTTTAGTCTGTTGGTGATGAGAAGAAAGTGAGCAAACCTAAAGATTGAATTGATCCAGTTGCAGGGTTGGAGATATAAAAAAAGAACACAAAAAGAAAGGCGCAACAAAAACCAAGTCATAATCAGGTCAAAGGTCATATGTTCTAAATACGTGTTGGTCAGCTTCGAATACGTTACAACATAGATGCACTGTTGATGACGTGGCGTGTGCAGGTTGGGATGGAAGTTGGGAGAACGATCTCCCACCTTTACCAGAAGTGGAGGTCAACGTATACATGTCCTATTAGTTTACAGTTCTCCATTGCTTTTGATTCTCATATTATATGGACTTGTTCATCCAATTCAGGTGGTAGTTATACGCCTCTGTATTGATGCAAATAAGTTAATTCTCTAAATGAAAAACCATACGAGGTTATCACACATAAGGGCGTAATAGAACGCAATATCACACCAGAGATTAAACTAATTGGAAGTAGGCCTATCCATGAGATCTACCAACAGCTCAGTCCAGAAACATTGCGTCTCGATTGTCTCCCATTTTTTAGTAGATGGGACTGTAGGCAGCCAATTAAGTGTGGATTTGGCATCAAGTAAAGACTTTCCCCAATATTCCTAAATTGCATGTCATCGCAAAACACGTCATTATAGGCCTATCACGCTAGGTCAACACTGTCTTAAGTCGACGACTGTTTTGCAAAAGACAGGCACTATAATAATTATTGCATTAGGCCTACATCGTATAGCATGACATAAGGTCATTTTTAAATCACATTATATTTTATAACATATATTTTATAACACGCATTCATTTCAGGGTTGCTTCTTTTGCCTGGCGCTGCGTCTTGGGCACAGCACCTCCCTATCTCTGTGAGTTCTTCACCTTGACCTCAACTGCTGTGGGTCGCCGATCTCTGCGCTCGGCCTCTAGAGGTGACTTCATGGTTCCTTATGCCCGCACTGCCACTAGGCAGAACAGGGCATTTTCGGTCACTGGACCTTCCGCTTGGAATGACCTTCCCTCTAACCTGCGTTCCCACCCTCGGAACATGTCTGGCTCTTTCTATGGGTTGCTCAAGACTTTTCTTTTTGACCGGGCTTGGGTCGGGAGCGCCTCTGAGTAGACTCCTTGAAGGGGCGCTATATAAATTACATAGATAGATAGATAGATAGATAGATAGATAGATAGATAGATAGATAGATAGATAGATAGATAGATAGATAGATAGATAGATAGATAGATAGATAGATAGATAGATAGATAGATAGATAGATAGATAGATAGATAGATAGATAGATAGATAGATAGATAGATAGATAGATAATTTAGAGTGCATTAGGCCTGCATCACATGGAACCACATTCCATAACAATGTGTTTGGTCGACCATGTAACCGAATAGATTGTCTTTTACGGATGATCTCATGAGCAAGTTACTGTCGTTAGTGGAAAGAACTTCAGTTGCCTCATTAGCCTACCATTAATTTGCCAGGAGATAGGATGACATATTTAACAGGTTTCTGTCCACACCACGATTAGGTATTTAGTTTATAATTGTCTGAGATGATATTTACTATACTTAACCATACCACGATTAAGTATCTATAGTTTATAATTGTCTGAGATGATATTTATTATACTTACCTTCAGATTTTTCAACGTATCATTCCATGGGAAGACATAACGACTGCAACGTATGCACCGTATGTCTATTACGTAAATCGATTGAACATAAAGAAGATTAAATCGCATGTAGGCTATACGATTTCAGAAGAGAATATTAACGTCTGCTGCAGTGCATCCTTTGCTTCTGCAGAGATTTATCTCTTGATAATCTTCTGATGATATGCATCTTCTGGTAATCTTGCGTCATATGCAGAGAGCGAACGAATTAAACTGCCATTTCATTGATCTTAGTGCAGCTATAATATAGACCCATCATGTATGTCAGGCACATATCATCACATCGTAATTCTATTTAACGCCTTAACGACGAGCTGCACTGGCTTCCCTGACGATTTTAGTATTCATACACTCCTCATG
>OX457039.1:26839919-26894919 GCA_949752735.1 Lumbricus terrestris
TGGCACCGGCGATTTTTTTTACACTATATTCTTTTAAACTGAACACTTTGGAAAGAAGTTAAAATAATTATTTATTTCATTGCACCAATTCAGACAGGCCTGATTCAATTTCAAGGACTGCATAAATTTTATATAGGGGGGAGGGGAAGGGAGGAGGGGAAAGGGGAGAGGGCGATGAGGGAAGGTGGTAGGGGGAAGGGGTTTGGGAAAGGGGAGGGGTTAGGGGTAGGGGGTCTGGGGAAGGGGAGAGGCGAAGGGGAGGGGAAGAAGGAGGGAGGGGAGGAGTTGCGGGGCGAGGGGAGTGGAGTCTAGAAGAACGGGGATGGGGAAGGGTTGGGAAGGGAAGGGGATGGCGAACGGGGGAGGGACAGGAGGGTTTGGGGAAGGTGGGGAATGGTGGGGAAGGGGGAAGGGGAGTGGGACGGGGGAAGGGAGAAGAGGGGACGGAAGAAGGGGACTGGGATCCTAACATTCCCGGGCAACAAGTTAGGGGGAGTGAGGCAGGGAGGGATGGAGGATTGGCCGGGAAGACGGTGAACCCTAAAATTCCTGGGCAACGTCTGGTACCCCGGTTAAAATTCGATTTTAACGGCATTCTTTTCTCTGTGCTTTGTAGTCTCTGTCTTATAAGCTTAATAAACTCGCCGATGTATATGGGTCAATACTGACATATAGTGACATCTTTCGACTGAATTCGCCAACAACTGAAGAATTGTTGTGTTAATTATTTAAACTTAGGCCTATAATTGTTGTGTCAGATGTGTCTGGGGTGAATCTTTTGATCTTAAAAATTAATTGATATCAGCCCCTTTTATGATTCCATGAAGCGTCAAAGTTATCGGGTTCCAAAAGTCGTAAGAAAAAACAGAAGACGGAGGTTAGAATAAAAAGACAATACGGGTCTGTTTTTAATTATTTAAACAAAACTGAGACAACTTTATCTGTCAATGTTAGCGCCCAGTCGCCAGCTGTAGCCTATTAGGCGTAATTCAGACTAAGCGACGCTCAATTTCGATACCGGTAGCGAAGATCAGGTCTGGCCTTAGGCACAGGCGAAGCAGGCAGTTGCCTGGGGCGCCAAATTCTAGTGGGGGAGTCATTTGCACAAAAATGTATGTTAATACCTTTTTTCACTTTTAGCCATTGTGCACGGAATTGAATTTTATCCAGCCTTCAGCGTACTAATAAAAAATAAAAAAATTACCCAACTGAGTGTAAAGGATCATCAAAGGTGCAAAGGTTCATCTTTGGCTTCTGACGTGGGCTGATCGAACAATTGAGTTTGAGTGTGGCTTTGAGGGCGCGAATTGTATGCTTTGTCTGAGGTGCCCACTGTATGCTTTGTCTGAGGTGCATGCTGGAGCGCCAAATGCATGCTTTGTCTAGGGCGCCATTTTAGCTAAGGCCGGTCCTGCGTGTAGGCCTAACCAACAGTAAGCTTACCGTACAATTCAGTGGTTCCCAACCTTTTTTGACTTTAGGGCCACTTTTTCTTAGTTGAAGGACATTAGGGGGCCCCAAAGGCTAAAATTCAATTAACTGAAAGCATATAAAATTGTTAAAATAGAATGTTTTATGTTATTTATAGTCGTCAGAATAAAATAATTTGTAATAGAACAAAAGTGTGTTCCATCTCGTCCAAATTGTCAATATTTTCATAAATTTTTGTTAATTCTTTGAGAGATGAGGGCCATTTTTGGGGCCTGGCGGGCCACTTTTGGCCGGCGGGCCACGGGTGGGGAACCACTGCCGTAGGCCTACATAGGCCTATGCCTTCGAGTGCTAATCGGCTGGCTTATTTAGGCTACGCCGCGATACAGTATGCAACGTTTGCATGTGTCTAGTTGAACACTTGTTATATAGCGCCGTTTAGCGCATGGGCCCTATAACAACAGCAGCGCTCCCGTTCTGCGTCATTCTATAATATGATGTTAAATGTTATAATAAGACCAGAAATGTCATTAGCTCGCAAAACAATGCACACAAATGTCCGGTCGTTTCCGTATTAAAAGCAGACTCAGTTTCGCTGAAAATTGTTTCAACAAACGACTGACGACAAAAATATTAATGTTTCAACTTAAACCAGATCTTCCTTCGTGATATCTTGTTCGTCATCATCTTCTTCCTCCGTTTTCCATTGTTGACATTTCTTGTAATCAAACTCATCCTGTGCATCGATCTCATACCTTCTGAATCCACCGCCTTTCCTTCCATCATCTCCACATCCGATTGTCTCGTCTTTTCCATCATCCCTCGTCCAGTTCTTCTTGGATTGTTCGGCGCCAAATCCGTTGACGTAACCTCTGTTGACCAATACATTGGGGGATCCTCCTCCGTCTGGGTGGCCGCCGTCGTCCTTACCTGCGTCTATGCCTCCTTGTCTCTGCAGACCTCCTTTCGTCGTCTTCGACTGGTGGAACTCATCCCGAGCTGCTGCTGCATTCGCGCCGTGTAGACTCATCTGCTCCGATACAACAACCGTCGACGTCTGCGTTCGCGTTGGCATGTTGCGACCATCGTGCCAACGACTCACCCACTTCTTCACCATGTTCTGAACCTTTGCAACAAAGCGAATAGCGATCTGTCTATTCTTTCAACATCTCAACTACATCGCCCTGCATACATTTTACGCACGCGTGTAAGCAGAAATGCAACCATGTATGCATGCATGCATGCATGCATGTATGTATGTATGTATGTATGTATGTATGTATGTATGTACGTATGACATTGTATGTATGTATGACATTGTATGTATGTATGACATTGTATGTATGTATGTATGGACGCGCTTATAAACTATTGTATGTATACTTACATAGTACATACAAACATATGTACATACATACATACATACTTACACACATACATACATACATACATACATACATACATACATACATACATACATACATACATATATACATACATACATACACACATACATACATACACACATACATACACACATACATACATCCATACATGCATACATACATACATACATACATACATACATACATACATACATACATACATATACATACATACATATACATACATAAATACATACATACATGCATACATGGTTGCATTTCTGCATACATGCGTGCGTAAAATGTATGCAGAAATGCATGTATGTATGTATGCATGCATGCATGTATGTATGCATGCATGTATGTATGTATGCATGCAAAGTGCATGTATGTATATATGCATATTTATAGTTGTATATTGGCGTATATTCAGTAATACCAAAATTGTTATAATTATGGCCTAGATATTCGCATAAGCCGATAGCACAGTTAATGCAAATGATCGACTGTGACTCTGGTCAACTTTTGCTGAGTCAGTTTTCTTTGAAAGTAAGTTGCTAGTCATGGCATGTATTTTGATCGCTTGCACTTCGCCGACATGTACCAGAGAGCACCCTCTTTCTGCGTTCTATAGTCTCAATTCTACCCAGTGCATGCTGGCTTAGGTGAAGGCCATATTGGCGAAAAGTTTAGACGTAGGTTATAATTGTGCTTTATTATAGGAGTATTAACGAGCAGCATTTTTGTCTTTGCCTATTTACATGTATATTGTATAGTGAAAAACTGTCAAGGGCAGTCAAACAAATGATTACCTACCTCAAAGTTCAAGAAGCAGTAAAAGATCGCCACAAACAGACCCTATGCATAAAAAGTAATAATTATAGCAGTAATTGTTATAAAAGAAACAAATAGACGAATGAGGAAGAGCAAAAGAACAAAAGAACGAACGAGTAGAATAGCGAATGAAAGAAAGTGTGAATGAAAAATAATAAAGTATGGATGATCGTTCAGTCGTTTATCCTCCAATTATATAATTATCTATTCATCATCCAATTAACAATTCATAATTAAATTATCCATTCTTAATCCAACTATCCATTCATCATCCAGCCATCCGTCCATCAATTCATCCAACCACCAACAGCCACTTCACCCATTCTGTGCTCTGCAGCGAGACAGCGATGACTGATATATCAGAGATAATATCATCCGAAGTATCGGTGGCTCACAAACCTGGAACGATTGAAGAAAGACGTTGACGTACGTCAGGACGATCTGCTTTGCGGCCGAATAGAAGAGAAGGTAAGTGACTCCAAGCAACGGAAAGAGGATCAGAGACGCCTTCGTTGTCTTCCTGCAGTCAACCAATAATAATATTATAGAATAGAAGAGAAGGTAAGTGACTCCAAGCAACGGAAAGAGGATCAGAGACGCCTTCGTTGTCTTCCTGCAGTCAACCAATAATAATATTATAGAATAGAAGAGAAGGTAAGTGACTCCAAGCAACGGAAAGAGGATCAGAGACGCCTTCGTTGTCTTCCTGCAGTCAACCAATAATATGTCACAACTGAATAATTGTTGTTTTGCAAATATCATACCATACAACAGATGGACTTGAAATTTGATAACACTGCCGATCTAAAACGTTATGGAGCGACTGAATTCCAATTAACAGCGTCACAAACGGTAGATAGCAAGGCCTATCCACGTTTTAAGTTTATGCAGCTCTTCTTCTCGGGTTCGGTCTTAGCAGCGTTTTCCTCAAATCGCTGCTGAGTAGGAATGAGCAATTCCAAGGTCATTGTAACGGCGAAGATGGTTATTCAATGCATTGTTTTGGTATTTTGTATAATTAAGTGCTAATTGTTTCTTCTATATAGCCTACCTGTAGAGCATGTGCTGAGATGAACTCGAGGCTCTCAGTTTTGTCCACAGAATCCAGACGGTGCTGGCCAAGAAAATGGCGTTAACCTTATGAACAGACAGACGAAAAGAAAAACTGTTGAGATGTGAAGAAAGTATGAGAATACCTCATCAACCCTCACCTTAATCCTCACATATATGCTAACCAAAACCTATTAATTGAGACACATGTCAGTGAAACCTAATTGTGTCTCGATCGTTGTCCCTGTCAAAGCAATGACTGTAAATAAGAAATCCATTTAAATTCGGCGAACGAATCAAATAGTTTACTGAATCCTCAGTGAACTCCATTAAAAGCTTTAGCGCTAGATTAGGTTTGCTGGTAGCCTACTGTATCATCTGTATGACTGGTGAGCTAAGTGCACATGATCCTAACCTTATAAATTAGCCATGCTCAATTGCTCATGCTGCGAAGAAGTAAGTAAGTATCTATATTGTTTGTATGTTCACTTGTTATAGCGCCCCTTCAAGCTCACTACTCAGAGGCGCTCCCGACTACAGAGCGGACACTGCATAGGAGTTTCACGCCGAAGCGCTGAGCAATTGTGAGTGAAGGACTTGCCCAAGGTCATGGACGGAGTTTGGTTTCCGTTCTTGGAGGGGTTAAAACCTTCTTGGGGGACTAAGCCCGGGAAAAGATACCATTTACACGGTAAAAATGAATTTGGTTCTTCTTGGGGGTGACTTAGCCCTCCCATGCTTTTTGGTTTCCGTTCTTGGAGGGGTAACGATCAAGACACAATTAACTCCGCCCATGCCCAAGGTCCTTACGCGGCGACTTGAGGTGGATTAATTTGAACCTGCAACCCTTCGGCCATAGGTGCAATCACGTCCTAAAAGTTGGGGGGGACCATAATGAATCACGTCCTAAAAGTTGGGGGACCATAATAATAAAGCTAGGGGACCACTCAAAAGTTGGGGGGACGCATTCCGTGGGTCCCATAGGGTGGTTGCGCCTATGCCTTCGGCTACCCACCAACAAACTGCTAACCGCGTCTTGATGTTGATCTGCACAGAAGGAAGAATGTGTTTCGCTGCGATATTATTCTCCGCTTTCAATTAATTAAGAGCTTTTAAAGTGTTTAATCTGCTCGTACATGCAGTCTCAGTCAATGCATGAAATACATGGTGCTAATTATTATAGCCTAAGATTCTGTAAACTATTCTAAGACAGTATGTTGCAAAGCATCTGACGGGTGATCATTCTGGACCATGAACCATGCATCGTTTGTGGATCATAAATTATCACGTGTTTATTTTTGTTTATTCTGTTTATTTTGTTTATATATTTAGTAACTCGAGACTTACCAGAAGAACAATGTAAATGGGAACAATGTATATGTAATCGAAGTATTCGTATTTGGATCCCGTGTTGTCGTTTATTGCATTCAAGCACCTATACGCAAAACAAAACATTCTGAGCTCAAACGAAACATGAATGGAGCTATAGCAATAATAATAATAATAATCATCCTTAACAAATAAGCATTTTATATATATTTTGAATATTGACTAGTGTAAAATTATTATTGTTTCAATCTTTTTTTACCCGAGGTACTCAGGTAGCCTACATCAGATCACTCGGGATTTTTTAAACATTAGTCGAGACGTAAAATGCATTCTGGGACGGCTAGAACTCGTCAAGATCAGGCAGAGCAAAGGTGCCTTGGATTAAGGCAATGGCGTTAAAACGTTGGATTATTATTTTTCTACCCGAGGTACCTCAGATCGCTCGTGATTTCAAAAAAGAACCTCATCTGACGCATCTGCTTACATCATTCTGTTTATTTTGTTTCTTTTCTGCTGTACTTGTAAAATAATTTAGCTCTATGTACTACATAGGCCTAATCCATGTTTCTCTCAAAGTGGGCTACTACACTGTGAATACGATCTGTTGTTGAAATTGTTGAAAACGACAATGCATGTGTAAAAGCAACAATTATTGACTACAGGTGAATGCCTATTGAATTCAGACATTGTCCAAACTACCGTTAAGAGTAGGCTAATATTCTGTATAGGCTACAGTAGGCTATTACAGGAGACCCTGCTACTGGGACTAGTTTTCTTTCCCGAACTTCCCCTATATGTATATCTCATTTCTCCGCTGCTTTTACTTTTCTTCTGTCTGCAATCCTGAAACCACCTTCGATAAAACCAACTACCTTTACCCTGCAGCCACATTCCCTAACTGACGTAACCTCCTTTCGCCACTTTCCTCCTTCCTCTCGTCCTCCTACTTGACCTTGCCCTTACCCGCCGTCGCTATACGGACCTCCCTACACCATTTTCCATCTACGTTATAAAACACATGGAAAGTGCAACGCATTTCTTATGCGGAATCTGCGCGGAGATAATGGATCAACCGCGATAGGTTTTATGGCGACGTTGATTAAGACTTATATGCGTTTTGCGATTATAGCCTATAGGCCAACGTACGTCTTCATAGGCCTATATAAATTCACAGCAGCGTTTTAACTGTCTATCTGTCGTAGACTTTGTGGTCGTTTATCGGCCATCAACCGAGCGGAATGAGGAGGATAAAGAACTGCTAATACACCCGCCGTGTTCAGGTTCCGACAACGCAGCCGTGCCAGCCATCAGCCAGCTGCTGCAGTGGTCGTTAGTTAATTGAATACGGAAGCTGGTCTGTCTTTGATCGACGATCATTTGGCAACGAACTTAATTACGTCGAACGTATCGCTTAATAAAACTCTAAATACTATATTAGTCTATGTGCGGTGATCGTTGCCGTGCAGCAGCAGACGTCGTGCGTCATTCGTTCTACTGATCTGTGTGATCAGAAGTTCAGAACAGAAGCACAAAATTAACTTTATATCGTTTCTACTTCTGACTGAATGCAGACCGACCGACCGGCGACAAGTCGCTTCGTCCTCTAACTCACAGATCCTTCGAAGGGACTAACGGACGGGCGGGCGGCCACCCTGCCTTCTGCATGCACAGACACACCGGTTCCTTTCTATTACCAGGCTGCCATCTGAGACTATAGTGATGCTAAAGAACGTATGGTGGCACTGCTTGATCAAAGAGAGACTTAAATCAGGTTTAAGTGACAGCTGACCGCAACTGGTTAATGAAGGCAAAGACTGCAACGGGTTAATGAAGGCAAATTCAGCCGAGCACCTGCAGATGCTGAGTAGACTTCAGTTATAGCCTGCACGTGGCAACGTTCATTCGATCAAATTATACGCACAGATATAAAAAAAATAATAGGCCTACATGATGTAGGATCACTGGGTCAGTGACGGAAAGGAAGCATTTCAAATGCTACGATTTAAAAACTATTTTTAATACTATATTATAAGTTTTCCCCATTACTAGAGCATATAATACTCAGGAAGATTAAAAAACGTGCATGCCTGCGTGCACATTCATTTCGTCAAAACAGGTCACATGGCCCATAATTATCGGCCATATTGATCATGCGCTCCAAACACAGTGAAATTGAATGTCTGCACCATGCTTTCAATGCAATCTTTGCAAGGTATTCATATATATATATATATATATATATATATATATATATATATATATATATATATATATATATATGGTATTGATTAAATGGTTCGCTTTACACAGCTGTACTTGTTTTGTGTCTCATTCACTTCCCTATCTTCTTTCCATGCATGCACAGCAAACAACAATTCACTCATAAGCATAATTGGTGCTACTCTCGATTCGCTTGTCTAATATCTAATATATCTTATATCTCTTATCTAATATCTAATATCTCTTATCTAATATATAATATCTCTTATCTAATATCCGTGCATACACATTAAACAATGTAAAATGAACTCCTTTGTTTAACCAATGTTCATGCTTATTATTATGTTTTTGATATATGTTTTGAGGGAAAGTATCCCGTTGCTTCTGTTCATTTGCTTTCAAAGCACCGCCATTAATTAATTAATTAATTAATATCGCATCTGCTTTTTATCTTCTATTGTTACCCCAATGAATTTTCTGGTAAATAGGCCCCACTAGCGGGATCATTCCCTTCGGGTAGCCTATTGGTTCTGCCACACTCAGTATTGGTTGCTTACTTGTCCATATAATCGCAAATGTTAACTAGCAATCAATCACTGTGTGTACTATCCTGTAAGCAAAATTGTCTGCTTGTCTTTGTTTTTTTGGTGGATCAATAAACCAATTGAATTGAAAAAAAAATCTCTTATTTGATGACGTGTACTCAATATTATCGGTCTACGCTTGTATATACTGATTCACTGGTGTTATCCATCCATGTCTGTTGATCTCTTTGATTTCCCACATGCTACGATAATATCATCATAGCGACTCTTCTGCTCACCTACATTATAATTTATAAGTTTACATGCTCAACGCATGCGTCCGTATCGTTATTGGATAATGATGATAATTCTGATGATGATGATGATCGCTACATCCATACATGAAAGGAATGCGGAAGGTGAATGAGCGGAAAGCATGCTTCGTGGTCATAATTGCTGAATTATGACCACGTAGCATGCTTTCCGCTCATTCACCTCGCTCATTGGACGGCGGAAGAAGCTCAGAAGAAGCTCAGAAGAAGCTGAGAAGACGCTCAGAACGAGAATCCGGAAGAGTTGTGATGCAAAAGAGGAGAGTAATTTATTAAAAGTAAGAAGAGTTACCGTACGTGTAAAACACCCGACGACCACATGCAGGAAGTTCTCTACCATCGTTAAATTATGGCGAATTTTTACATACGCAAAAACGTAGATAACAGGAGCTGCATAAAGTTTCAATTGCATGCACACAGTAATGGTGATGACGGCGACAACAACAACGACAATGACGACGACGACGACAATGCTGTTGAGTTATAAATGTGCGTTTCATACTAACGAGTCATGCTCCACTTGCCATCTGACAATCGCCCAGATTACGGTAAAGACGGCAGGAACACCTACAGCACAATACAATATATACATTAAAGCGTAAAAAAATCAGGTATACAGAACTTTGTTCTTTGTACTTTGTTCGATCTTTGTCTTAATATGGCTTCTGAAACTTGGAAATATCCCACCTTCTACGTCGTTATTTAATTAATGTGACAGGGTAATTTATTGCTTTCGCTGGTTCACAATTAATAGTTGTTCTTTCTTTTAAAATATGATTATGACATATTAAGTCGATCGACTGAAGAAGACACCGCTGAAGTTGTCAAGACGACATGTGGCAATCAACGATATCTTTTGACAATAAACAAATTCTTACAACCTGTTCATTTCCTTGTTTTGTCAAATAAATCTCTGGATGTCATTGGCAATTATCGGTCTCTGAATCTGTCGCTGAATACGATTAACAGACGAGAAAAAGAGAGAGCAAGAGCGAGAGGGAGAGAAGGAGCGAGAGGGAGAGGGAGAGCGAGAAAGAGACGGAGACAGAGTGGGAGAGGGAGGAGAGAGAGGGACAGTCTGTGTTGTCTGTGTTGTCTGTGTTGTCTTTGTTGTCTGTGTTGTCTTTGTTGTCTGTGTTGTCTGCGTTGTCTGTGTTGTCCATCCATTTGATGCGGACGAAATCTCATCGACTGCAGCAACAGCTGCGCAGTCGTCCATCGTCATTAGATGCAACCGATAACCATCATCGAGACTCCAAGTCCTATTTAATCCTAATTAGTCCTAATTAATCCTAATTAGTCCTAATTAATCCTGATTAGTCCTGATAATTCCTAATTAATCATAATTAATCCTAATTAATCTACCCGACCAGATGAACGCAAACAAGTCTACAAAGAGACGATTCCCACCCGACACACGTTGGACGCCCCACTGGTGTTGCCATGAGTAACGAGTGCGACGTTTCCAAGCGACTAATTTCGCAATTGAGACTTACGGTTGGGGGCAATATTGTCGTCACATTCGCCTCTGCCTCGAGACTGACTTTGTTTTGACAGTGCAGGGAAAGAAGACCGGAACTTGTCTGTGACAGGGAGGAGGAGCAGGAGGAGGAGAAGAAGAAGGATGAGAAGGGAGAGAAGGAGCAGGAGGATAAAGAAGAGGAGGAGACGGAGGAGGAGAAGGGAGAAGGAGGAGAAGGAGTAGGTGGAAGAGGAGGAGGATGGTCTGGACCGAAGTGCGGGTAGTAACAGTGGAAGCTAATAATGTTGGTGATGTATCATGTTGTGATCCCATCGCAGCGCAGCGCATAATGGTATCCAATGTACACACACACGCACACGCACACACACGCACACACACACAAACACACACACGCACGCACACACACACACTCGCAGTTAGATTCCGTGCATGTAGCTACTCTCCCTCTCCCTCTTCCTCTCCCTCTCCTCTTCCTCTCCCTCTCCTCTTTCTCTCCCTCTCCGTCTCCGTCTGCTTCTCAGTCTCCGTGTCCTTCTCGCTCTCCCTCTCGTTCCCCCTCTCTCTTCTCGCTCTCCCTCTTTCTCTCCCTCTCTCTCTCCCTCTCTCTGTCTGTCTGCCTCTCTCTCTATCTCTATATATCTCTCCCTCTCCCTTTACCTCTACCTCTTCATCAATTTATGCTCCTTCTATTTTCTCCTTTTATCCTCCCTCAGCATATCACCCGGCGATACTTTTTACCGTGGGGAAGAGTCGCCGAATGGATCAAGTGATGGTCATGTACTGCGAAAGGTAGGCCCATGAGTTTGAGTCTTTCTACTGAGAACAGTGCTGTCCAAACTGCGGGCCGCATGCGACCCCTAAGTTAGTGAAAACTGTTCAGCTTTGTGAAAATGAAGAAAAACAAATCGCGGGCCATCTTGCACAGCCATAAGTTCGAAAGATGTTGTGTTATTTGACAATGTGAATACAAAAATCAAATTCCCACGACGCATCCGTCATGATTAGACTATAATTCATAGTAAATTTTAATACAGCTTTAACAATTTACATGAGATTACGCTTGTTGTTTGAATTCAACGGTGCAACCCTCGGTTTCAAGAAAAGTTCTTTGATGACCCGCTATGTCATAAAGGTTGGACAGCGCTGACTCAGAAGGTCACTAGGCTACAAGCGTAAGCAGGGTCTTGAGTAGTTAACTCACAGTCGTTCAACACCAAATTAAACCATCGACTTTCTATCGTAGGTTCGTTTAACTGCAATTAATCGGATTATTGTAAGTACTAAGTAGTGCAACTAATATTTGTACTGCAGTGTATTCCTTCGTTCGTTCGTATAGGATACGCGTTATTATAACGATTATGCTCACACCACCATAGTGATTATAGCCTACTCACACCATCATAATGATTATACTCACGCCATCATAATATTATACTCACACCATCATAATGATTATACTCACACCATCATAATGATCATATATACTCACACCATCATAATGATCATACTCACACCATCATAATGATTATACTCACACCATCATAATATTATACTCACACCATCATAATGATTATACTCACACCATCATAATGATCATACTCACACCATCATAATGATTATACTCACACCATCACACCATCATAATGATTCTACTCACACCATCATAATGATTCTACTCACACCATCATAATGATTCTACTCACACCATCATAATGATTCTACTCACACCATCATAATGATTCTACTCACACCATCATAATGATTCTACTCACACCATCATAATGATTCTACTCACACCATCATAATGATTCTACTCACACCATCATAATGATTCTACTCACACCATCATAATGATTCTACTCACACCATCATAATGATTACACTCACACCATCATAATGATTCTACTCACACCATCACACCATCATAATGATTATACTCACACCATCACAATGATCATACTCACACCATCATAATGATCATACTCACACCATCATAATGATCATACTCACACCATCATAATGATCATACTCACACCATCATAATGATCATACTCACACCATCATAATGATTATACTCACACCATCATAATGATCATACTCACACCATCATAATGATTATACTCACACCATCCGATGATGGCACAGTGCCAGAATTTCAGTCCTTCGTGTGAGAACGACCAGACAAGGATCGTGTGAAGGTAGAGACCCTCGATGAGCATCCAAAAGAAACTACTCATCAGCAGGTAATTGAAGAACGTGAATATCAGCTTGCATATCCACTAAAACATCAACCAAATCTTTGACAATTGTGTGCACGAAACATTTACCAACGATTCACAGATTAAACCAAGTCAACGGTTCTGACTGACTTTATGAACCATTGATTTGTAATGGTCTTCAACCACTTGCGAAATTGATACATAAGATAAGAAGCTGATATCGCAGATTGTACATGTATGGTAGTCTGTTACGGTTGACCACAGAAAAAACCTCCATGTAGCACTGCATGTTGCAGTATATGGTGAACACAGTGTTTTGCCCTCTATTGAAAAAATCTCGAGATCTGCGTGCGCCCATGTGTAGCCTACGACATGGATATGACAGGGAAATTCATCAATGTTGGAGACGAAGAGGAAGAAGAAGAAGAAGAAGAAGAAGAAGAAGAAGAAGAAGAAGAAGAAGACGACGATGCTGAGAATAGCAAACCATCAGCTGCTGCCAGGCATCGATATATATATATATACATATATATACACGATATATATCCCTATATATACATATATATATATATATCCCTGCAGTTCCATCTATCATCATTGTCTGGGGTTAAACACACGACAGAGACTGCACAAATAGAATCTGCGTTGTAGACGCATATGAGTTGTAGCCTAATCCTAATGGGAAATCAATGAGAAATGATTCTATGCATAGCATGAGACATATTTGTCTCTGACTCACTGGAACTGTAGAAACTGCTTTGCTCAATTTAACAAAGAGCAAAAATTGAGGGACACCGAAATATTTAGTCCTATATATGGAACTATGGTTCGTTGGAAAAATTGAAACTCTTCGTGCGTGTCCAAAAATACATACATAGGGTAAAGTAGCCCATTATGGGCACCATCCTAATATGGGCACCTCGAAGAAAAGTGTTATATAAAACTTTTTCGTGGCGCCATCTCTGAGATCTCTCGAATTCCAGCAGAACGGCAGCGCAATATTCGATGTACTTAAAACTTTAATCTGCGCAGTGACTGTGTGATTTTTGACAAAAATAATTATATATGACTGTAAATTTTGGCAAAGGCATTAGCAGTTTTCACAACTCTTGTTTCCTGCATTGTATTACGTGTATCCGATGGATTCTTTGAAAGTAAATATTTCTGTTTTGAGAAATGTTTTGCGATCAGGTCGGTGTGCGTTGACAGGTGATTCCTGCAATGCATTATTTGTATGGCCGACTTTGAAGCGAGTCATAGGTGAGAGCCTTATATGGGCACAGGTGTCCTGCCCGAATATGGGCACCTAATATATATATAGCCTGAACATGGGCCCGAATATGGGCATGCCCACATTCAGTCTATTGTGCCTGTGACTAAATTGTGCGTGAACTTAATAAGATGGGTGCCCATCATTAGGACACCAGTGCCTAATATGGGCACTTCAGAGCTCTTTGTAGTTTAAATATTTTGAAGGTAAATCTCAACATTTTAATGTCATTTCAATGAGTTTCTAGTTGCTAAAGTGTTGAAGATTAGTTTGACAAACATTAGTTTGCTTGAACTTCATTGGTCTATGAACTGCAAGCAAAAGTCCTTAAGGTGCCCATAATAGGGTACGGTATACCCTACATGCTTATCATACATAAAATGCATATCTACCGTACTTGCGTATAGTATACAACTATACATCCATACATTTATGCATACAGTCATACATTAAACTTTATGCATATGATTATCATGTGGACGCGCAAGACAATCTGTCATGAGACTTACCTCGTGTAGCGGACTCTCTGTTTCGTGGATAACAATGGGCATTGTGACGACCATCTTCAGATAGAGCAAATGCTTGAGTATGAAGACAGCGATGAGATTGCAGTGAATTGTGTTCCGTAGACAGCGCAGACATCTAATACAGCAACACAGATAAGTAGATATATTATCTATCGCTGCCATAATTATATCTGACGAAGGATTCTTCAATTAACAGTCATTGCTGCATGGTTGATGCTACACTCTGTCTCGATGTAAGTATGCTAAAATGTGCATAACCCTCGATTCTGAACTCACTCTGTCCCAGCATGTTGCTTATTATCAACTTCGTCAGCTCCGTGTGGTCTCTTACGAGACGCGGTTGTCGTCCTTGTCCACGCCTCTGTTACAAGTTGAATTGACAACTGTTGCTCCCTACTTGCTGGTCTTCCCTTGGAGTTCTGGGGTGACTTGATCGTGTCTTACGCTCGGCTGCTCGCCTTGTTGGGCGGCTTCTTAAATTTGCTCCTGTCTCTGCTTATATGCGCGATGTACTGCACTGGCTGCCCGTGTCCCAGCGGATCTCATACCGCATTGCTGCTGTACGTGGTCTCTCGCTGTGTCCTTGGCTCTGCTCCGTCATACTTGCGTGATCTTTGCTGTCCAGTCTCTGACGTTGCAGCGCGTCGCTCTTCGGCTGTGGGAGACCTCCTGGTCCCGCTGGCTCGCCTGGCTATTAAGCAGCGCCATGCTTTCTCGGTCGTGGGATCTATACTGCCTGGAATGACCTCCCGGTTACACTTCGCTCTCTACTCGTGGTCCATCCGGCTGGGTTCAACAAGTCCCTCAAGGTTTTTTCTTTGGTCGTGGTTGGACTGGGAGCACCTCTAGGTAGTTTCTTAAGGGGTGCTATATAAATGCTCAGAATGAATGAATAAATGAATGAACACCAACAGCCACCACAGCCACTACCACTACCACTACCACCACCACTACCACCACCACCACCACCACCACCACCACCACAACCACCACCAATACAACCCCAATCACCACCACCAAACACTATAATTAGTTACTATTCTGCTCAGTTATATATATGTATACTACCTGAAGAAGAGGAATAGGAAGAGGGCGATCGACAACGCGACGACTGAGACGGAGAATCCAACGTAGTAGATGATGATGTAGATGTAGTTGTGCACGTTAAACTGACAACGCAAGCACAATTCCACATATCATCATGAATACATCATACATCATACATGTTATGCCGAGTCCAATGTGGATATAATGCTCTTCCAATGAAGGCTTGCCTCGTGCGATATTCCATAGCAACTAAGGCTGTTGATCTTACATCGCATTACTTTATACCATCGAAATATGTAGAATTCAACTTTACATCATTCATACGCACGGAACTCAGAGGGTCTTACAACCCCCGCTAATGTATACATTGTATAGGACTCATAGGGCAGCAATTATAGAAGACGATGAAGAAATAGCTGTTATTGCATGAAAAGTCTAAATCAAGCAAAACATCAAACTTAACTAAAGACTCAGCAACACCCTATAACAAAATTAGGCCTACTAGTCATATATTAGGCCTACTAGTCATATATTAGGCCTACTAGTCATATATTAGGCCTGCTAGTCATAGGCTAGTAATAATCTTCGTTTAATTTGAAACTGACACACCACAGTATATGAGTGCACTTCAAAGTGCAAACGGATTGATTATCAAAGGTTATTACAGAAGTCAGATTTAAATGTTTGGCAGCCATTCAAGGTGTCCATCGCGCCCTACGGTTCCTATATACCACCAATTTTACCATCTGCGACCCCGTGTCCGAGTCTTACCATTGTTCTTAACCCCTGGATGGATGGAATGCTTTGGCACAAGGTCCACTTCTTATGCGTTTGTATAGATTTTTGAAATAAGAAGCTGTGGCTGGAGAAGATTTACATCTGGTGCTATAGATCAATTGAATCAATTTAAAGGTCCCCATCCCTGTCGGTAGCCTACTTGAACTGAAAGTGCATGAGTCAAAACAACAGTACTATTGTTCTGTTTCTTCAGTCAAATTATTTCCTGCAAGTAACAATCAAGAGCTGTGCTTACTAATAATAATACAATATCCGTAGTATAGTAGGCCTATATTGCATATTGCAGCATGCTTAGTGTAAATGCAGAAAAACCGAATCGCTGATACTCACCATTCATAATTAAATCACGATGCTATATAATTAATTAGATGGTTACAGAAATATCTCAGTTTACCTCAGTTGAAATGTTATGCAGACACTGAGTGTAGTTGGCCTTTTCATGCCAACTTCCATTTCCATAGCAATATCTCGTCGCATTTCCTGTCAACCAGTCAACTCAAAACTCAAAAATCAAAGTCGCGGGAACCAGTTTATTCACAGGTGCAAAATGACAGATGACGACAACGCAAGCAGCAAATAAACCATTACGGTATCTAATCTTGTATAAGTTGTATTGACTTAGAATAATTATTTGGCACTTTGACTGTAATACAAGGTTATAAACCGTTATACAATTATCTAAAAGCAAGCCACAGTGACTGTTTGGTCGCCAGTAATAACCAGGAAGTCTGGAAGACGACTACCGACTCTCTAATCCAGATATTTTGAAGAAGTGACACTGATTATTTAACTCCGGTTTCAACTTTAGAATAAATTTACCCTAGAAATACATGCTTAGTGATGATCTACGTATTCATGTGCTTATCAAAGCATGAATGTATGTACGACGATTGTACGTCTTCACATTCGTGTATTTGGATGGATGTCAAACGTGTGTGCGTAGCCTATGTAGGATATGCAATGTAGTATGCATGTATGCATGCCATGCTGCTGCATGTATTTATTCGCAGAGTTGAAGTAATCTCCTTTAGACAAATCTAAAAACATAACTATTTTAAGACTCGGGGCTTAACTTAGTCTCCATCCAATGACCTAGACCTGCTTCTAGCCACGAGGTTTTCTGCTACGCAGAGCGTTCTGAGATGAACTTTTATAAATTTGCAAATTTTGCAGATGAATCTGATATTCTTGAACTGGACAGTGTAGTATGATTCGTGTATTAAAATCCATTCTATCATCAAACGTCACAATCGTCTCATCTCAATCTGCATATGTGGTACGTTTCAATTCAACAGACTGTGTCTGCACTTCATGGCATCATGTAACCTATAGTCTCTGGATATAAGATGGATAAAGTGGATAAAGTGTCAGCTTCTGTTCTTTATAAACTGTCTGCTGCTTTTCATGCCAGCAGCCATTCTCTGCTTCTGCATTGGCTCCAGCATTCGATCGTTTCTGACGGAATTCAGGCTCTGCGATGCTATTTTTTTTAAATCTCAATCAATGCTCAAACAGTTCGTTTAGAAACTTTAGACGATAATTATTATTGTTCGTCTTGTGTTTCGCTGACATAATGTGGTATTTTGCAGAGGGTTTGGTGCTTGACCGTCTCTATCTACTTGCTCTATATATATATAGCCTATATATATATATATATTATATATATTGTGCTTCGTTGACATAATGTGGTTACTTGTGGTATTTTGCAGAGGGTTTGGTGCTTGACCGTCTCTCTCTCTCTCTCTCTCTCTCTCTCTCTCTCTCTCTCTCTCTCTCTCTCTCTCTCTCTCTCTCTCTCTCTCTCTATATATATATATATATATATATATATATATATATATATATACACCGCATTGGAATACTGCTAAGCAACCATTCTCTAAGATATCATTTCCATACTAATGAAACCCATCTCTTTGTCCTTCATTCGACAGTTTGACTCCTTGTCACTTGTCTACGCCTCTGGTGGCGGCAGACTTTGTTTGAGAAGGTGCATTCGTGGATAGTAGCCAATGAATTCCTCGTTCATGCATTTATCTCACTTTATTTCTACTGAAAAGCATCCATACCAGCAATTATTCCAACTGACGAGTTACACTTCAATGAGCCGCTCGTCTAATTCACCGTTGCATCAACAATTTTATTTGATGATCGCTTTCAATACCATCCCCATTATCATTGTCTCCATTATCATTGTCTCCATTATCATTGGCTCCATTATCATTGTCTCCATTATCATTGTCTCCATTATCATTGTCCTCAGTGCGAATGATAGTCAGCGGCTATGACTCGTTGCACTTTTGTAAGTAGGAGCCTAATTGTAGTTGGAGACAATGGACCAGAATTATTATTTGACAGCCTAGCAGCGGATCATTTGATAGACTTTACTTATTTTAATTTTAGAATGAAATTGCTTAAATAGCAAACAAGTTATTTCAACGGAGTATTATTTGTCTTCGTCATCATCGTCTGCATTGAAACGTGTTTCTGTTGATATAAGCATTAAGTAGTCTACCTAGGTAGGCCTAATGATGTATTGGCCGTATACCTGGAAATAGAATAATTCCGTTGAATTTCTCAGGACAACGTACGACAGCCAAAGATCCGGAAGCTGTCGTTGGCCAGCAGATCACTTTGTCCGTGTAATACGGACAGAACAAGGACGACTCTAGAAAAGAAACAGACAACAGTGAATGTCAACAGAGGACGATTAGAGGACGATGAGAGGGCGATCAGAGGACGATCAGAGGACGATCAGAGGACGATCAGAGGACGATCAGAGGACGATCAGAGGACGATTAGAGGACGATCAGAGGAAGATCAGAGGACGATCAGAGGACGATTAGAGGACGATCAGAGGACGATCAGAGGACGATCAGAGGATGATCAGAGGACGATCAGAGGACGATCAGAGGACGATCAGAGGACGATCAGAGGACGATCAGAGGACGATCAGAGGACGATCAGAGGACGATCAGAGGACGATCAGAGGACGATCAGAGGACGATCAGAGGACGATCAGAGAACGATCAGGACTAATTCAATTCAGAGTTCAGGTGCAATTCACAATAATTATTACCTAACAGGTTGCAGAGAATTTTTCAATGTGCCATTAAGCATGAGATGTTGGCACAATGTCGAATTATTTCGACTCGATTGTATGGCGTTGATCGACCCATTGATTGAATACTGCGTCCAATAACCTCCGGTCCATGGCCTTCGGGAATTGTTATTCTCCAGTTTGAAACCCCATGCAGTCCAATAACCTCATGCTTAGCATGTTAGCATGGGCCTCAGAGTCAGAGGTATCCGGTCAAAACCGCGCACACAAAAGCGCGCACACAAAACCGCGCACACAAAACCGCGCATCACAAAACCGCGCACACAAAACCGCGCATCACAAAACCGCGCACACAAAACCGCGCACACAAAAGCGCGCATCACAAAACCGCGCATCACAAAAGCGCGCACACAAAAGCGCGCACTCAAAAGCGCGCATCACAAAACCGCGCACATAAAACCGCGCATCACAAACCGCGCGATCATTACCGCGCACGATCGTAACCGCGCAATGATAGACACGTCGTTATATTACTATATGAAGTATTTCTTTTCATCCACTGCGCTGTTGGTATAATTATATAGGCCTACGGTGCTTAGGACACGCATGGTATTAGCCTATAGTGTCAATAGTCCCAATGTTGGGAGGCTGGTTTCCAGCTTACTTTCCTTTTATCGTACCGGTACCTTCTGTATGGAGTCATGGCTTTAGCGGCGACTTTTAAAGCTACGTACTTCAATTTATAAGGTCTTCAAATCAGAAACTCGAATAAGCTGCCCACGAGATCGCCACTTGTAGCGGTGGATCCCTTGAAGTGATCATGCTTTCTTCTATTCGTTTAGCTTTCGATAATAGTTTTCATGACCATTCGAATGCTATTTTCAAAGAAATGGTACACTATCGAGCTTCAAAGGATGCGCAAACAAACGAGGTTAGGATCGTCGACCGAATAGGCCTACTAGTTTCAAAGGAATGTTCGGAACCCCTTGAACGTTACAATTTCGAACTTGAACAGATGCGCACACAAGCGTGGTTATGATCGTGCGCGGTTATGATAGTGAGCGGTAATGAACGTGCGCGGTTTTGTGATACCGGTACGCGGTTTTGTGATGCGCGGTTTTGTGATGCGCGGTTTTGTGATGCGCGGTTTTGATAGTAAACCGCCTCAGGGTGGCCCGAATTGTTAACTGTAACATGCTCCGCCTGTAATGCCATCAGTCGAAGTTTAAAAATATGCGTAATATTAAGAATCATGCTGGAGTGTTGAAGCTGTATAGACCGTGGCGCTGGATTTCACGAAATGATCTTAGTTTTGCTTATAGTGTTAAAGAATCAATCTGATTAGATCTAGGCCTATGTATAGTTCAGCCAGTCATAACGGAAGATGAATTTAAGCTACTTTCTAATACACATGTTTAGGTAGGCACAGAGAAAGAGAGACAGAGAGACAGAGAGAGAGAGAGAAAAAAAAGAGAGAGAAAGAGAAATAGAGAGATATATATAGGCCTTTGTAAAATGTGGGATCATTATTGGGACTGCATTTAGTTACTGGAACGGTGACGTTGTGGAGTTGAAGGTCGCATCCATAAACCTGTTTGGTGGAAGCAATATAAGTAATTGTAGATTTGCAACAGTTACAAAGATTAGCTCGTGCTTTGGTCGGGTCCACACAGCTCTCATTAAAAGAAAGGCGTTTTCATCGAGGGTTGTCCTGCACTGGTCCGGAATAATTAGATCTTTAATGTTGACCGGAAACGGATGAGAATTTCCTGCCATGCTATCTACATGTATGGTTGAAAGTGCAGAACTTGTGTGGCCGATTTTTTACTATGCAAATGTTGGTTAGCATCGATTCTGAGTAGAGGATTGAAAAGCTTATCGCAGAGTTTGCTCTGTTGATCACTCATAATTTGAAGCTGTCATTTGTTATGCTTACAGTCGAGATTTAAAAAAATGGGTTAAATATTTTATGATACCAGGTTGGTATTCCATTCTTGAGATTCGCTCTAAGCTATAGCGTATTATGTATAGCCTAAAGGTTTTTATGTCTCCTTTCAATGTTTACGGCTGTAAAACGCCAATCACTTGGACACAACAGGCTTGTATTTTGCATCTGGTGAAATAAGTGATACGCCTTACGAGGCTTCCCATTATTTAAAATGTAATCTGCATATTTTTCCATAGACCTTGATCTTTGTCATTCAAATCATATGATTAGTCCATTCTAGTTTCAACTGCGTATCAAACACTTTCTTCAATTATGCGCCTCATGAAACCAACTCGGACCGAGGTTCGATAGATCATCTTTCATGTGTAGCAGTGACGTCACGCTTTTTGAAACTTTCTTCGTGATGTTTTACAGTCGTAATTGCAAGTGCGTTGGACTTACAAGCACCAGATTCTTATCATATTTGATCTCGTTTCCAAATAGTTGGCAATGGCCGGTTAGATAAACGAAGCAAAGCAGAAAGTTTGTCAGAAACTAAGTTGATCATCTATCTAATGTAGGCCTAAGCATCGCGCATCGGTGAAGCGACATAGAGCTTAACTATAAGTATGGTATAGTTACTATAGTATATATTACGATCATCTATAGGTCAACATTGGATGATGGAAGCCACAGAATAGATTGGCATTAAATAGATTGGCATCCTATTGGCGACATCATGCTGATAATAGTCTATATAAGTTTAGTGTCCTCTGCCGGATGTTTGCAGACGATAAAACCAACTCAGTCGCATAATTCGACATTTCTATGAGACCATAAAACTCACTGATGAGCTCAGATTGCTCAGATCAGCTCGCATCTGGCTCATTCCACTCACTTTGTGGTTCGATTCGGTTCGTATTTTATGATGCTTTGTGCCATAAAGAGCGCTTTGTTAGATGTAGGCTACCAGGATAACATGATTGCCCGAGACTCCAAGTACAGTGAGCAAATTTGGAAAATTTCCAGACCTTTGGGCGGCACTCTGGTTGTAGTTCCGAGAGGTCATTGGTCTGTACTATATAAGCTTATACAGAGTATCTGCAGGAGGTTATCTAATGAAAAAAGTCGGTGGGCGATACAGCGTGATCAGTTGCGGCTTTACACTCGGGTGACTCGACAACAAATAGTTCGGTTCGTTGACAGGCGCAAGAAGACTGAGGAGACTTATTACGACTCAGCTGCCACAAAATCTCTACGCTTCACCTCATGTTGATCGTCATCCATTACGGCGACAACGATCACTTCCTTCCGCTTTCTGTGAAAACATCGCTGACAAAGGGATTTCCACCAGCCAAGCTTGTCATCATAATGACACGATTTAAAGAGCCGAGAAATTACTCGACGAGATTGTTTACTGCAGACCCATCTCGAATCTAAACAATCCGTTGTAAAAGTTTCAATGTCTCCGGGAATTTACCGTTTCTATTAGGCTTAACTTGATTATCTCGCTTATGGATAATAATTATAATATAGATCTATGCTAAATTGCTTATTTTAGTAAACATTGTAAAAGTTACTTCCTTTCTGCAGTTCTGCCAGTTATTTAACGTAAACCTCTTAGAGAGATGCCACCCCAATGGAGGTCTCAGAAAACAATCAATGGAAGCCAATCACACTTGAACAAAGTGACGGCTTCTCTTTCCATCTTTTCGGTTTTCTTTCTTTTCTCCTTTTCATTTTTATCCAACATTCTCTCTTTTCTTAAATTTTCTTGAGTCCTATTTTCCGCTCCTGTAGAAGTGCCGCCCGGGGCGACTCACCCCTCCCCTCTCGGTAATCCGCTGCCAATCTTCGACGATTTGTCAAGTTTATGTTTGCTGAGTGCTGGGAAATTTATCAGTGAGTCTATTGCAGATGCTGGGTGCAAGAAAACAGATGGGTCCTGCAGTTTGGATGTGTTGCCTATATTTCTATGACAGTAAAACGATATGCACGGCAGAGGAATCAGCGGACAAAGCGCTTTTTTATCAGGCAGCGTTTGCTGGGAGTAATTCCAGCAATTTGATATAATCTTCAGCGGATGCACAAAGAGTCAACGAAATACATTTATCAAAAGCCCAAAGCAACACAGAAGCGACACGTGGCATTAAATGTATATTACGAAGATAAACTATAGAAGACGCTCTACGTCTGCATGTGTAGCATCTGGAATTGTACATAATAGGCTATATATAGCCTAAATATGGGCAAAGTAGAAGAAGACAGAAGAATCGCTACATTGCTGATGTAGTATGAAGTTACAGACGCTTTGTATTTCTTTGGAAGGGTATATGCCTGGATCTCATTGCAGCATTGATATCTGAAGACCTTCTTTGAGCACTAGTCTCACGAGTATAATAATGCACGATCGATTTCTTGTGTGGATTGCTTTCCGTCAGACGGCTAAGCGAATGCACAAGTCATCAGATGCAACATATCTCAAAATTTAAAATTTAACATTGCACTGCAACTATGTATTGTATAGCCTAAACAGCCATAACTTACAAATAGCCGCACAAGTTGCATTTCTGCTCCTTTGTTTCAGGGCTGAATTAAAATATTGTCATTATTTCAGAACCGGAATTGAATTTTTAATTATGCCAGAACTATATATTGAACTGAAGTGGGAGTTATTTTTAGAATGGGAATAAAAATAATTAGAATTAAAATTTATTTTCGTAAGTGAAATATCACTGCGCGTTTGTCTCCATCCTGAATAATAATCACTGGACTAGTGACTAATCCCATTTATCAATATTCACTTTTATGTCATAATTCTACGATTTATGGACTAAACTGCACGGGATTCACGTCGTGAGAAAGCATTAGGGAAATATTCATCGTGTATTTTCAACTCCGCCCTGCAGCGACATTTCAGACATGCAGCTCTCGTCGGTTTAAACTTCGTTCGTCAATCATTTCGTGCAGCGGACCATGAAGATGTCATTTCTTGCATGCATAGCAGCATAGGTCTATATAAATCATAGGTAGCCTATATACCGGGGCTTCATATTATCTTACTGTGGAAAGGTAATCGCACAGGACAACCGCTCTTTACCGTTAGACAATTAGGCCTATACAACGAATTGTCAATCTCACACGACTCAAAGGGCTATATTTTGTGGCCATGTTCATGTTCGTGCACACGAATAATGCTACTGCGTTAGGTCTACTCGTAAACTAAGCTAAACATGTGTAAACTTGCATTGCGTGTACTGTGTCCATGCAGCAACATGTCTTTCATCAGATAATTGATGATTGCGAGCATCATAAGTGTCTGCTGCATCATAATTTATTATTGTTGCGACTCCGATGACGCCTGCCAGACAAAGTTTAAGCATGCTTGGTTTTCATTTGGGTAAAATCCTATAATAGGTCAAATGTTCATTCATTTATTTCTTCTGAACGTGATGAAAAATGCTCCCTGTTGACTTGTACAACGAACGAGATCGACTTCTGATTCGAGGTGTAAAACGATCGATGCCTTAAACGGAAGAATTTTGCGAAGTCGCGTTCGACTATTAGTCGATGGTTGGCGGCGCTCGTCTTCAAGGAACGAGGCTGCAGCTAAGATAAGCGAATCGAATTAAATAGATTTTCTGTTTTAATCGTAAGAATCAGGTTGGATTAATCGTGTTTCATTGGTTGCCCAGCGTCTCTCTCCTTCTCATTGGCGAAGACGGATGATGTGGGGCGCGGTGGTGTAGTGGTGGCGTCGTTGCCTTGAAGCCGGAAGGTTCGAGGTTCGAATCCACCTCGCCGCGTAAGGACCTTGGGCAAGTCCTTCACTCACAATTGCTCAGCGCTTCGGCGTGAAACTCCGATGCAGTGTCCGCTCTGCATTCGGGAGCGCCTCTGAGTAGTGAGAGCTTGAATGGGCGCTATAACAAGTGCACATACAAACAAGCAAGTCGAAGCGGCGCCGATTCGACGTCTGCGTCTGAAGAGAGTAGAGGGAATTGCAATGAAAAGAATCGTTGCATTGAAAAACGCCGATCAGTCAGACATACAACGACTGAACCCAACAGACCGACTGATGCTGAGAATATCGGGAATAATAATGTAAGAGAAGAACATCATGAACTGTTGCAGTCGTCACTATAGCCTTGCAGGCAATAAGCCGCATAAGAAGGTCTTGCGAAATAATTACCATAATATGTAACTTAATTTATTCCTTTCATATAGTGAGGTGGCGTTTGTATAGCAGATGCTTAGGCATATATATATATTATATATGTATACATACATACATACATACATACATACATACATACATACATACATACATACATACATACATACATACATACATACATACATACACAGAGGTTAAAAGAAATGGCGGCTCTGCAGGCTGAATCACGAGTCCACAGCCAAGGAGCCGAACAGTGACAATGCGTTAGTGTTTAAGGATACCAGACATTGCTAGTGAAGCGTCATTTCATCTATAGTGCGATGTTTGGTCTACCGCAAAGTCAACACAAATTCTTTGCACTAGACATGAACTGTTTATTATATATGTAATTGTAAAATGGAATAGTCCATTGCAGAGATCGTGAGAGAGATGGAGAGATAACTGAGCGACCTGCAATGCAGAGAAAAGAACGCGTATACGCATCAACGTTATATACCTGCCAGCAGTTGGCAAACCATGTATGACGTAGGCAATACATTGCATACAGGGTGGGCCATAAAAAAGTAACCCCCTACGGTTTTTATCCCATATCTTGGCCAAACATAAGAATTTTAAAATGAAACTTTACAGTCTTAAAGGCAATTCATATTTACGTACAATGGTCAAATTTCAACAAAATATTTCAAAAAGAACAAAAGTTATATCAGTTTTAGCGAGGCCACCCCTCGTTTTTTGACGATTCAAAAACGAAACGCAACAAAAATTAGTTTTTTGCTAATATCTTGGTCAGAAGTAAGAATATCGAAATGAAATTTTACAGGATTAAAGACAATTCATATTTCCAAATGATAGCCAGATTTCATCAAAATATTTCAGACCCAACAAAAGTTATACCACTTTTAGTGAGGCCACCCATCGTTTTCTGACTTTTTTGAATCATCAAAAAACGTAGGGTGGCCTCACTAAAATTGATATAACTTTTGTTCCGTTTGAAATATTTTTATGAAATCTGGCCATCATATGTAAATATGAATTGTCTAAAAACGTGTAAAATTTCATTTCGAAATTCTTACCTTTGGCCAAGATATTGGCAAAAACCTACTTTTTGTTGCGTTACGTTTTTGAATCGTCAAAAAACGGTGGGTGGCCTCCATAATAGTGGCATAACGTTTGCTCTGTTTCAAATATTTTGATGAAATTTGGCCATGACGTGTAAATATGAATTGTCTATAAGCCTGTAAAATTTCATTTGGAAATTCTCAATTTTGGTCAAGATATTGGCAAAAAACCGTAGGGGGTTACTTTTTTATGGCCCACCCTGTATATGCTACGCCGCCCAATTTGCTCATCATCTACACCGATCTATCTTATTATTCGTCTGCTGACAAAATCTAATCTGCTGCGGTTTAATGTGAATTGATATTTATGTGAACGTGTATATGATAAAACATGAGTCTTTAGGCTACTGACATATTTTCATCAGGTGGTGTCAACAGAATACGAACATTTCGCAAATGTGAATTTATACTCGTGTAAATGCACAATTAGCCTAAATGCACCGACTTTGCCTTAATCCCACTAAGATGCAACTGATCTGGTTTGATACTGAACAACAGCACAGGACGATATCCACTGCATTGATATATCAAGCCACATAGATAAACCAGTGGAATACAAAAATAAGACCTAGGCTAAGTCACGCCTTCATAGGTGAACTAGAATAGGGTTCACACTAATCCTACAAAAGCGTTCAGAACAAGGGCGGATACAGAAATTTTCGAAGGGGGGCCAAAGTCCTACGGAACTACTCATTGGGGGCCACGTCTACTTTCCGAGCAAAATAGCTGGTAAAAAATAAAGAAATTTCTAAATGGGGGCCATGGCCGGATTGGCCCCCTCCCTGGATCCGCCCCTGGTTCAGAACATGGGGCACCGATTGAGCTTTAAAATAATGTACCGATCCAAATAGGTTAGAACTGCAAGTTACTGTCATGAACCTCTCTCATAATGGCTACCCAAATGGAGCTCATATCGGCATATGGACTGTCCTGAATAAGTCCATATTGTCGGGCTCTAGGATTGCCTACTTAGGGTCGACTTGGTGCTGCGATAGGAGTGCCATGGCGCTCAATCAGACTGTTCAATATTGGGAGTGCTCGGTTCGTTTAGTTTCTTATTACCGCACACGTTTTTATCCTTTGACTTGCATCAAATACTTCAATCGATGGTTTGCGTAGGAATTGAAGCAAAGTTCATGAACAATCCATCATTGAGACCAGACTGCGATAATTGTTTCATCGTGCTGAATGGAATTTGGCCCTGGCCCCTCGTGACCCCTCATGACCCTCATTGCGACTGGGATCAGTGGGTCACCAGGATTTTTGTTGCTCGGTGATTGAAGAAGTCGGCTAAATTGAATGGCGCCCAGTGTTTTCGGTCACTGCTTTCTTTTCGCGTTGCTTATCATCGGGCAAATGGCGGCTGCAGTGTTTACAACGTTCCGATAAAGACAGCGTCCCTCTGGCGACAAGGAATTTAACTTAAATCTCGGGTTGCTTTTTATAGGCCAAATGGAATGATTATCATGGCATTATATCAGTACCTGAGGGTCCTCGTGTTTCAGTCTCCACCCCTTTAGAATTCATCGCACTCAAGGATCGCATGTCTCCGTTTTACTCGTTTTACGATACAAACCCGAGGGGAACGTTGATGCACCGCAGGGTGACGATATGAATCCTACGTGCAACGAAGCGCAAGAAGCCATCACAGCTGACACGGTGGTTTGTTGTCAGTCTGAGCTGAAGAACATTATCTGCTTTCAGCGTATTCGTCCAGTCAACGCCTGATCACATGTGAAGAATGTCTCGGTAATTGAAAGTATACTGGAATAGGCTACTGCCCTTAGATGTATTTCACGTTTTCAATCTATCATATTTTATTGATCCACAGACATTGAAGTTTACATTGTATAAAAAGAAATGGAACAACTTTTCGGGATGCAAATAATATACCGAAAACGGACAGGAGTCCCAAATTATCAGCTAGGACAGCCTATTTATCTTGGAACTTGGAAGCAATAAGGACATAAGGTGGTGGTGCTTTGGGCCAAGTTCATGGCTTCATCGTGATCTTATCTCAGCTACCTCTCCGCTCTTTAGACCGTATAATGACCTCCTTGAAGGTCTACCATCGTCTCGGACTGCCACAGCCCAGCATCGCGGCTATGCCACTGTTGGGCTTGTTGGCCCTCTGTTGTGGAATGGCCCTTCTGCTATAACTCGTGCTGAGATCTTATCTGGTTCACTACTAGGGCCTACCCGCTAGCTGTCTGAAAACATTTCGTTTCGAGCGGTTCTGCGCACTGGGAGCGCCTCTGATTAGATTGTACTGCGAGAGGCGCTGTGTAAATCCGTGATTAGGATAAAATAGTGTTGCATCAGTTATAAATATAATTATAATTATAATAATGATTATTATAGTCGTTTATTAATTTAACTGAGAAGTAGGCCTTCACAGGAAAATTACATGATATTGTAATAACAGATGATATAGCAAGTTTAATATGAGTTCAGTCTATAGCTCTATGCATGCAGTCTACAAGGCGTCTATACGCTTAGACAGCCTTCTAGAGATTGGAAGACCTAACCTTATAAGCGAGCGAATATGGAAGTCGCGAACTTTTGATTTTCGTACCAGGGTCAAACATCTCCACATTAATCTCGATATTGCTTCAAGATCAAAGGATCAAAGAATTCAGTTTCATGCCCTAGAATCAGCGCAGAGGAGGACAGATGATAAAAGAAAACTATAGCATACCTTCTCTGCTTTCGATCGCTGTAAAATAGATTAGACTCACACCGTGTTTCTTAGAACCCACTTAGCCTACATTATTTTGCATTAGAATACTGCTATCTGCGGCTTTTTAAGATCCGACCTATTTAATAAATTTACAGGAAACATAAGTCTGCATTATTTTCGCGCCTTTACCATTTTTTTAAAATCATAAACAAACACCATTCAGGTTTATGGTAGCATTGGTAGGCCTAGCCTTCTTACCAAATTAAAATACTTCAAGTCCTCAAAGCAGGATTTCAGACTATTTTTTATAGGTAAATTTTGCTCTTGGCTGCATAAATTTGGTCTTATAGATATACCGCGTATGCTACTGATACATTGGCCTATCTAATTAATGAAATGCCTAAGGCTGTTGTTTCTTGTCGATATGAACGAGCTGACGTGTGTGGCTTGGCAGTGTTTAATCTAGACGTCTCTGGGGGGGGAAAGTTCCCCCCCCAGGATTGACATTTCCCCCCCCAGAAAAATTTGGCAAAATGATATTTTTTTGTTACTGTTTTCATCATTGTTTTAAATGAAGTGTTATAATATACCGTGATATTATTTATTATTAGATGATTTCAATGACAATATTTACTACCTGTAATATATGATACTATCATGTTAAGATGACACCTTAAAATTCAGCCACTGCAATGTGGAAATTCAAAAAGTTTCTAATGGGTCACTGAAGAAGTACAGCTATTGTGTTAAGATGACACCTTAAAATGCTGCCATTGCAATGTGAACATTCAGAAAGTTTCTAATGGGTCACTGAAAACGTACAGCTATTTTGTTAAGAAGACACCTTAAAATGCTGCCATTGCAATGTGGAAATTCAAAAAGTTTCTAATGGGTCACTGAAAAAGTACAGCTAATTTGTTAAGATGACCCCTTAAAATGCTGCCATTGCAACGTGGAAATTCAAAAAGTTTCTAATGGGTCACTGAAGAAGTACAGCTATTGTGTTAAGACGACACCTTAAAATGCTGCCATTGCAATGTGGAAATTCAAAAAGTTTTTGATGGGGGTGGGGGGGCGCAGCCCCTCCCCATACCCCTTCGCCTCCCAGTTTCGGTGCTACGTGCATCACGAGCGTCCTTCGGACGCTCAAAAAAATTTCCCCCCCCAGAAACCTCAATTCCCCCCCAGAGGAGGGGGACTAGATTAAACACTGGTGGCTTGGTTGGGAAATATATAGTATTGCAGAATTTCCGATTATCTCATGAGGTCTCGTAACAGTCTAAATCAAGATAATAAAATTGTTTGTCTAGACTTCGACTGGTTAAAATTTTCAGCCAATAATTAATTATTAATACTCCTTCTGTCAAATGCAGTGACGACGACGACGATATCTGCGTCGACTCGATAACACAGAATACGTGAAAATTATAGCCTACAAAAGAATCAAAGGAAAGAAACGAAGACTATAGGCCTATAAAACAACAGAAGCCATTGCTACGACTGTGTTCACGAAGCAGGCTTACCACACGCGAACTTTTTTTAGACACACTGTAGTGGCCATTGAAGTTGAAAAATTTAAACTTCAAGACACATAATATTTCCTGACCAGAATCAGACATTTGAAACCAAATGATTGGTTCTGAGAAGTCAAGGAGAAAGATTTTAGGATGATGTATGAAACATTGTATCGGATCGAAACATCGACCGACTTAGGTCTATGCCTGAAAAGCAGAGTGGAAGAACAGCTTTCCTGTCTATTTTACTGTTTGCATTGTCACCAATGTCAGAACTGTATGCTAAGCAGCGGCCGAAAGACGAAGCCATGACATTAATGCACCGTCATTATTTAATACAGTTTTTGACAACGTGTAGAACTATTATAGTCTTCTTGTTAACGTTCGCGCCACAGTTTATAGGCCTAAGGCAAATACATGTAGGTGCAGCCGCTGTTGTTGGACGTAAAGATTGACAATATCCTAAGAACAGGTTTGAAAATGAGTTTCAGGTTAGGCAGATCGGATCCTAATTGATCGTGACTGAGAACGTTTTAGCTCAGGGCTTCCATCTCTTGATGTTCACATTCCGAAACGCCCGCGGCCACTCGATATGCCAAAACCAATTTACCATGTCCACGTCACTGTAGGCCTATGTGACAAGCGTCACATCAGCCTAATCTGTGATTAGAGCAGAGGCTTTTGGTGGTACGCCAAATGCCACTAAAGGGTAGGCTACTATAGGCCCACGCAAAAATTCATAGCATGCAAGTTTTCTATTAACCTAGTTTATGAACTTTAATTATCCAGCTTTCTTTGATTAGCTATTCCACGTTTACCATAATAGGTCTACGTCTTTTTTCTTACATTCTGCACGAGTTTGTGCCAGCCTTTCTTGAATAGTGATTCTAGAATTCTCGCAGTCTCGTCATTTCTTTCTTTCACAACAAATATTCAGGTCTACACAGCATTATAGGTCTGGCTATAGCGGTTTAATAGCCTACTGTATAGAGTGTAGGCACATAATAATTATATGATAAATTTATCATATAGCCTACCGTATTATGTGCCTACTCTATTACAGTATGAATATTATTTATATTTTTTTATTTAGGCCTAATCATTTATCATTACAATTTTAAAAACGTGAATCGATAGATATTTGAAACAACAGTCGCTTAAAAGAAAGCTCGAACCGCTGAACGCAGCCGCTAACAGCGAACACGCCTATAGACTGACTTCTGACGCCAGCCTAGAACCTAACTCGGATGACGATATGCCTAAAATCTCAAATCTGCTGCACAACAAAGATTTTTCTTGCTTGTATTCCTCTGAGGCAGCAGAATAGGAAATAACATCAATTCTTTAAAGGCTTAGTATATATATGGAGTATATATATGCACATAGCACTAAATAAAAATGGACTGTTCAGTGCATTGACACGAATTTCACACTTTGGGGTGACCAATTAAAAAATCATAACAAATAAACTGTTAGAGTGCCCACTCTCAAATTTTCTACCAACTATTTATAACGGTGTGACCTTTGAATGGGATAAAGTTCATAAGATTACAAGAGTAGAGTGACCCAAATGAAGGTTGCTAGGTTACAGTTTCACACATATTTGTTGCTACTGAAAAATAACTATTTCTAGCAACCTTGCCAGAATTAAGCATTCACTCAGCTTCAATTTGGTATCTCACTTTTGTTTCTAGGTGCAATAGGAGTTGATACAACAGTTTATACGTCGTCCAGTCAGCGTGAACCGGGTCGTTTGGGTCGAGGGTCAATGATCCATATCGGAAACCGGTTGACCCAAAAATCTAAAATTTTGTTTCTTAGAGTTTCTCATTGGGTTGTACCGTCTTGCCAGTGGCGTAGCCAGTTATTTTTTCATGGGGGGGGCAGTGGGGTGGCAGCTTAAAATGATGGGGTGGCTACCGTTGGCAATAAAAGCGTGCATCGGCATCGGTATATTGCCATAGACTATGTATTTTTAGATTTTGGATGTATAACAGTATTGGACATAATACGCAAGCAAGCCTCACTAGCTTGTCTGTCCCACAGTGCACCATAGTGGCCTGTCCCACTTTCCCATCACCCACCCTATAAGAAGTTGTACAGGAAGTTGTATAAAAAATAAAATAAGTCAGAAATTATATAACATTGTTTAATTCTTTATCACTCGTAAGAGTAAAAAGTAAAACAAACGCAAGGATTGGGGGGCAGCTGGGGGCAGCCCTTTCATTTGGGGGGGCGGCTGCCCCCCTTGCCCCCCGTAGTTACGCCACTGCGTCTTGCCAAATTTAATCAAATTGGAGATGGTCACGCTGAATCACTGCTATGACTTGACCTGGAATGACCCACACTTGAAATCTCAGTCATATTCAGGACATGCCCTTTTATAAAGCACTGTAAAACATTTGCAAAGAAAAATCTTCATTTTCATCTCGTGTTTCTCGATGTCCAAAATTTTATGTTGTTAATTCATGAATACATTAGACTGTGAAAATGTTTCTGGTGCTGAAAAATTTCTTTTGCAGTTTGACCTTCATGGCAGTAATGATAAATGTCCTAATGAAGAAAAGACCCGCCAAAGACCACCAGACCAAAGCAATGATCCGGTACGCGATACAATGCAGTTTTTAATTAAAGCGAAGTATTTTTGTTTATCAATGGAGATTTTCGTAAATATGCAGTTAAATGTTTGCTTTAGGGAAGGAACTTCCAATGAAATTTCCAAATCGCTAAATACTTTAAAACAACCCGCAACTTCTCGCAGACCTAATTTGAGCAATCAGTTTGGTAATGTGATGTTGGCTATTATTTGGGTCACGCAGACAGCCTTTCAGTTAGGCAGTGTTTGCAAGCCTCTTTTGCTTGATAACTTTTGATGTGTATTGGAATACATAGTTTTCAGCTACGACCAAGTGCTTGAGTTGTTTCAGGGTGTGGGGTTAGAGACTTATAGAGTTGTTGGGGGATGAAGAAAGAACTTGTGTGACAGTTTGTAATTCAAATTTTTTTAACATAATAATTTACATGATTTAAAGTATACTTGATTTTCTATATAGCTATTCTATATGATGTCGCAGACTTCAGCCCCTTATCTCTTGCTAAAATCATGCTTTATTCAATGATGATACCATGCACACCAATTTGACATTACTGGTAACGTTGGTACTGTTCACTGTACACTACACGATTGCAAGCTCGATCACACCCATGTATAATAATAAAAGGCCAATGATTGAGACTGCTAGGAGGAAGGCATCTTCTGACTGGTTAACATGAGAAGTCTTCTAATTTGAAGCACTTCTAGTTTCTAACAAAGGAATTTAACTCTGCAAAATGGCTGGTGTCAGGAAGGATAACCAACTTTATATTTTTTTTATTGTTACAGGAAACATCTACAGCGGCTGTAGTTCAATCTGTTCCAGACATCCCAGCTACACCATGTTTGATTTTTGTGGTATGTTTTGCATTTTGAATAGCATCAACTGCATATGAATGGCATCACATGAATAAAAAATCGAGAAATTCATATGTTCAATGATTTCACAAATTTATATAGCGTCCCTTCAGGAAATCCACTCGTAGTCGCTCCCAGTCCACAGTGTTACAAATAGGACTTAATGAGCCTCTCCGGCACTAATCGCTTAATCCTTGGTCATAGGCATATCTCCAACAGGAGGCTAGTCTAAACAGAAGAACCTATAAGTGAGAAGTGTGATGCAGACAGTTTAGGGTTCTAACACAAATGAGGGACCAAAAACTCCTTGCTAGAGGCAGGGTGAAGGGCTTGCAAGCTAAGACTGGACAGCAGAGCACACTTAAGCTGGAACAGACACAAGGTGACAATGCCAAACCAGTTAGGCAATCATGTACTTCATGCACCTGGAGACAGGAGACAGTGAAGTGTGCATTCATGCCAGCTGAATCAGACAAACTTTTGCATTCACCAAATTAGCTATGTTTAATCTGCTTTTCATGTTGTATAGCCCTTTTATCTTGTGAGATTAATATAGTATTTCCACCGACAAATGTAGAGTTTGTCAACTCTTCAGGATAATAATTATAATTATTATGGCAATTTCTATGGTGCCATAACCCATTACAAGGGAGCCTATAACTGAAGATGCTGCCATCAGTATGAGCACTTGCAAAGCATAATAATAAAATTATTCCTGACGAGTTTGCAGTTTACTGTTTTAGACATAACACTGTTTGCATGTTGTCGCTTTCATCAATTTAAAAACATTAGCTCAACCTTTTTGTATAGCTTTGCGTGTTTACTTACATTCTCTCAGAGTTGTTTATACTATTTTTGAAATATCTCTTTGTTATGGTCATTCAGCTTGAATTGATAAAGTGGATTAATTGCATTGTTAGCACAAAAGTTGTCTGTCTTTAATAATCACTGATTTAATTTACATTTAGGAGATTCTTGCTTGATGGCGGAGAGATTCTTTCCATAAAGTTATTGTTAACGAATGCATCAGAGATTTCAATACCAGCTTCACCATGCTGTTTGCCAGTTATTTTGTCTTCAACATCAATTATCCACAGCGGGCTGTTGGTACACTGGATCATGTGCAGAGGTAAAAGTAGATAAAGTTGACGGATATAATCATATGTCTGATTATGTCATTACATCTGGCTTACACCTAGTAGCAGCTGATTTTCTGTTTTTTGTGTAGTTGAAAATGTTAGGATTTTGTTCATGATTAAAATTTGTACCAATTTTAGGTATCCTGGTGGCTCCTTCTTGGCATACCATTTAGCACAAATCAACTCTGCCTGCCAAGTGGTTATTTAAACAAGGAATACCTTGTTGAATGAGCAGGTCCGTCAGTAAATGGGATTAGCACTATGGGAGAAATTCATAGTAGTGGGTGGCATCACAATATAATTCTTTTGGCTACATTAATTTTGATATTTTATCATTTGTGTTTATTAAATCTTGTAGTTTAAATGAATTTCGGTATTTAATAAATCATCATTCACCATGAGCAGTGTGATCGTAGGTGTCCAGTGTCAGCTTCGTCTTTTTTCCATCCATTGTTGTCCTGTGCCAGGTGGAACAGTTCTTGTAGTGGGCCTCTGCAGGGGCGGATACAGAAATTTTTGAGAGGGAGCCAAGATTCTAGGAAAAATTTGTTGGTCTTTCACCCGAAAAAGCTGCCGACCTTTTTTTAGTCTTTTGGTCCGACTTGCCTTGTTGAAACCTGATGGGTCCACGTTCTATGGGCATTTCTCAATGGGGAGGGTCATGGCTGGATCTGCCCCTGGGTCTCTGCACCAATCCTCTATGTCGTTCGACCATTCCCTATGATGCTGCCTCTCTTTTTTGTCTTCCTCAATTATTCCAAAGGCCAGAACTTCAAGTCATCTCCCATCCTGGCTATATGTCCAAAGAGTTTGTGTCTCATTGCTTTTAGTAGGATCATTTCTGTCCTGTCCACTTTTTAAAAGATTTTATCAATGGAACATATACAGTCATGACCAAAAATTTGCGACTGGCATATTTTAATGAATAAAAATTCTTTAAAGTATGCCAGTCGCAAACCTTTGGTCATGACTGAATATGGAGTGCCAATGAAAGCATGATACGCCATACAGAAATGCTTGCTAAACATCCACCGGTCATTGTAAATCATCGTTCCTTCGCTCAGGGTGAGCATCTAATTCCCGAGCGCAAACGGCTCCTAGACAGCACCGTGCTGTTATCTCTGTTATTGGCCCTCACGATAAGTAATGGGCTTCCACTGTCTTTACGCCTTATGCCGAGTGTTTGCTCAGATACGTTTTATCGCAACTTCAACATTGTATTTTTCACATGACTTTGGTTAGGGAGTGCTCCTGAGTAGTAACATTGAAGGAACGCTATAAAAATCTCTATAATAAATCCTGATTTTTTTGCCCCACTGGCTTTTTAAAAGATTTCTTGGCAAAATTAGTTTCACACTGCATAACACAGCATTTGGTTAGAAATTTGGAACCGAATTATCTTAATGTATTCTGTTTCCTTGTCTGTTTTAGATGCATATTTCAAATCAATCCGGACCGGGGATCAAAGATGGACGAGAAAATCTATCCTGCCCAAATCCCAAGGTGCTGAATTTGCAGAACAGTTCGAAACCAGGAGTAGTATTAGTATGGTCAATAAGTGGCAGGATTCAAGCGACCCTGATTGCTGAAAATCTTGGAATTCATTTTCAACTGTATCTGTATTGCATGGCTGACGGACATGGAGCAGTCGTAGCAATAATTTTGTGCTCGAATGTTTACATTTTAGTAGTCTGTTTTGCATTATCATACTGTACAGTGCTTGAATGGCAGCAAAACCCCTGCATTTATGTCCAGACCAAGACAATTATGGCCTTAGTCTTATTTTATTCAAAAAATCTAATGTTTGCAGATTTCTTTTAGTACTTTTCTTCATTATAGTACTTTTCAATAAAGGATACCAGTTCGAGTAGGCAGTGAGTCCTTACACAGTATGATCATTAATATTCATGTGGGGCACTGAGGTGTAGTGGTGAGTTCGGTGCCTTGGAGCCGAAGGGTTCCGAGTTTGAATCCGCCTCAAGCCGCTACGTAGTGACCTTGAGCAAGTGCTTCTCTTGCAATTGCTCATGCGAGCAATTTAACTTCGGCGTGAAAATGAGAGGACCGCTTCTGAATAGAGAGCTTGAAGGGGTGCTAGAGCAAATGTGAGAAATAAATAAACTTTCTTTTAGACAAGAACTCTGAATCTATGCACTTTTTAGATTATAATGTGGGTTGTGTATTTCTTATTGTGATTCAAGTGATGTAATTTTTCCAGGCTTGTTTTAGTTTTATTTATTGTGGTGCTGTTACAGTACCAGTTTGCATGAATTTAGATTTTCAAGTGGTTTGGGATATAAGTTTTACTCATGTATTTATTAATTTTTGCACTTCAAGGTTTACATTGTTCTTGTCTTTTTTAATTATTGTGTCTCAAGTGATGTAATGTTTCTAGACTTGTTTTAGTATTTTTCTTCATTTTTGGTGCTATTGCAGGGCTATTGTACCAGTTAAAGTAAACAGTAATTCTTTACGTGATATAGACTACATGATCATTAATGTTTATGTAAAACAATTTTTTTCACTAACTTGGAATGACCACACGATTTTTGTTTTATGCCAGTTTAGTGGTATGGTTTTATGTTTTTGTACTCTTTAAGTTTGCATTTTCTACTTTGTTTTTATTTGATAATTCATTGCAGTACTGGAATTGTTCTAATCATAATTATTGTAGCTCAAGAGATTTGATGTTTTCAAACTTCCTTTATAGTATTTGTCTTCATTTTGGTTATGTTAATATTTTGTCTGACTGACTGATTTAGAGTTATTTTTATCATTATAAAATAAATACTACAAAGTTTCAAAACCATATGTTATTAGTTTGTTCGAAGTTGAAGTATGGCTATTAAGTTTGGATAAAGATGAGCAGTTCCTTGAGATTATACTCGATGGGACTGAAGTGTTAGGATGTGTTAGAGGCTTCGAGAAAGAATAACGCAATGACAGAAGAAATTTTATGATGATTCCATTCAGTGATTTATTTTGTATTTTATAACAAATGAGTGAGTTGCACATTAGTTCAAAATTTGAACTAATGTGCAACAGCAAAATTCCTTATTCAGCAAAATTTCTTATTTAATAAGAAAGTTTGCTGAATAAGGAATTTTGCTGTTAAAAAAGCAGCATTGGATCAAAAAATACTGCCGATGACAGTAAATTACAAGAGCATTAGGCCTACAACAGAATCGTAAAAAAGGCGGCGCCTACGGTTGACATGAACGGCAAAATAATGTAAAAATAGTTAGGATTACTGTCGCTGACAGTTTAAATCGACGGCAGACAACCGTCAAATACCATTTAAATACAGTCGTTCACGGTAACCCTAACGGTAAAATACGGTAGCCAAGATATGTTTTACAGAATATGACAGTCAAATTTTACGGTAGAAAATTGCCGGAAGTACAAGAATACTGTCGGGCGCCGTTAAATGCATTGTAAAACAGTACGGTCGCTGACCGTTGAAAAAACGGTCAATGCTATAGCAACGGTCTGCAGTTTTTTTCGACGGTCTCGACCGTGTTCTTAGCTGCCAGTCCTTTGACCGTTATATTGACGGTCAAAAGGCTAACAGTGTATACTCACAGTCACAGGCAACGTAAGATTAGACGATGTGATGACAGTTATTTAGCATTTTGATTGACGTCGTACCTCGATGAAAATGAGCCCCAACCTCAAAATGAGCCCCAACCTCAAAATGAGCCCCAACCTCAAAATGAGCCCCAAACCTCAAAATGAGCCCCAACCTCAAAATGAACCCTAACCTCAAAATGAGCCCCAAATCTCAAAATGAGCCCCAACCTCAAAATGAACCCAACCTCAAAATGAGCCCCAAACCTCAAAATGAGCCCCAACCTCAAAATGAACCCCAACCACAAAATGAGCAACAACCTCAAAGGGTCAGCTGCATGCAGTTAGAAGCTCTCAAATTATAAAAAAAATCTTCTCTACTTCATCGCCATTTTCAATCAATAAAATAATGTGCAATGCTGTGCATACATATAGATCTATAGCCTATATTAGGGCTGCTGATTTAATCGCGTTAACGCGTGCGTTAAAAAATTTTGCGAGTAAAATTTTTAAGAAATAATCGTACGCGTTAATTAGATCTGATTAAAATGGAATCAGAGGCAGAAAAACTCGTTTTAAACGGAAGGCTCATACTTAAAACTAATGATACATTCTTTGGTAAATATTCCAAAAAAGAATTTGAGTAGGCTATAATTATCGTAGCAATTCTTTGCTCAATCATCGCCTGCATGCGAACCAAAACATGCGTTAAACGCTAACGATGAGCCGTCGACATCGGCCGCATCGCATCGTCCTCTAAGGCTCTAAGGTTGTTTTCTCACCCCGTCAGACTACATTGGTTGAACTCCAGGAGATGGCAAGACCAATGGATCCAGGTTTCAAATGATAAATGTTTACAAAAGCACAACTGAAACGAGGTTTGGCAAAAACCGCAGCCTCCTGTGAAAATTTTGACTAAATACGGTAATGAGGTTCAATAGTATGGGCCTACTATTGTTAATTACATTGAGAGCATCTCTTGAACTGACCAATGCCTGTACAATTGGCTGAATAAATAATTAATTTTGATAGTCAGAAAAACGGTTGTCTAATTTTTACATTTAGGCCCATATCATTTTAATTAAAGGTGGCTCAAATGAAAAAGTCAGCGGATTTTGAGCAGCTGACTGATTCGAACAGTTTCAATTCATCTGCCATACAAAACTGCTCGATAAACTAAATGCAGAAATTCAATAGTCCTAAGCCAAAGGTTATTGAATATGTTTGCAATAGAAAGAATGCATTCAGACATTAAAATTGTATGCTTCATGGGTCCTTAGAAAATAGTAAGATTAATATATTTGATGGTAATGTATTGCGACTAATTTCCAGTTAACTGCGATTAAAAAATTAATCATTCGACTAATTTCGATTAAAATCTTTAATCGAACAACAACCCTAATATATATATATAATTATGTGAACTGCCAACATAATTATTCTAATTGCTGACTCTTGGCGTGTTTCTTACTACTGCATTTTCCACAGACATAGACAAACGTGAAAGTCTAATCCTTTCTATCAACAATCATAATATTCTGCCATTCTTTCGTCGAGTTGGTAGTATTGATGAAGCGCAACCCAGCTTTATTACAGAAATAGGGGCCTATCAAAAGGTTTGTTTTGTAAATAACGGCAGAAATTGGTTGATTTTATCAAACAAGCTAGGCTACATCAGTTGGATGGAAGTTCCACTCGGTAAGCATTTTGATGAAGCGCAACCTAACCCAAAGATCTACGATCGAAATGATCACAGAATTTATGCATTCATCATATCATGATCATCAGATCATCAGACAATTATTTTGGCATTTTTTGTTTCCAAATATAATTTTCTACTATGCAATGCATGAGTTCATCGCTGTCGTTGTTACATGAGATATCAAGTCCGATTAAATCATTATATTATTCTTATGTGCTGTCATACACAAAGCACATGAATGGTTATCACTCTGTAAACTACACTACAAAAAGCTGCTTCCCAGCAATGAAGCATCAAATCTACCGACACAGCATCTACCGTCCTTTTGCACACACAGGGGGGGCTACAAATTAGTTTCGTTCATAATCGACAGGAACCAAATCCGTCTGACCTGTAGACCGACCTGTCCTCATCAGATCAAGCCGTAATAATTCATCGTCTTGGGCGTTGTTGTTGTTGTTCAGTGTTCAGCGAGTCGAGCGTCAGTCGCGATAACCTCTTTATGCACAGCTAAGATAACAGAATTAAGGAATATGCGGACCAGGTTCTGGTCTTGATCAATATAATAGAGTCAAGAAATATGCGGACCAGGTTCTGGTCTTGATCTATATAACAGAGTTAAGGAATATGCGGACCAGGTTCTGGTCTTGATCAATATAACAGAGTCAAGAAATATGCGGACCAGGTTCTGGTCTTGATGTATATAACAGAGTTAAGGAATATGCGGACCAGGTTCTGGTCTTGATCAATATGACAGAGTTAAGGAATATGCGGCCCAGGTTCTGGTCTTGATCAATATAACAGAGTTAAGGAATATGCAGACCAGGTTCTGGTCTTGATCTATAGTTGGCATGCGGTGGCGAGGCAACAGCAAGAAATACCAAAAACAAATACTATAATTAGGCCTACTTTTATCTGGCTACTCTAAGTCGTAGCGTAGGCCTATAGTACAGTTATCAAGGAGTTATCAGAAGCCCATCAATACACTGGCAAGCAAAATCCAACTAAAATACAAGTGAGTTCGTATTTTACTGATCAATGAAAATTGAACACGCCCACAGACGACTCTTGCGGTTTTTTTATATTGTTTTCCAATGTTTGATATTTCTAAGATTGCTGGATTTATCGCCTAACTAGCTGCGGTACCCGGCGTTGCCCGGGAAATTTTAGTTTTTCGCCTCTGGAGTATCTGGAGTTGACCGCGCTAAATTTCGGGTTTTCACCCTCTCCGTCCCACCTCGCTTTCACCCTACTTCCGGGTTCCACCATACCTCTCGCCATATCCACACCCACATGCACTCTTCGCACCCACTTACCTCTCCCTCCACGCCACCCCGCCACACTCCGCCCCACCCTGCCCCGCTCCAATAACTGCGAAACTGTGGGTGAATAAACGTACATACACACCCACAGCCACATTCGCCTTTCCTTGTAGTTTATGCACTGAGCGAGATTAATGTATAACTAGGTAATTATTCTATCTTTTGCTCCTTAATACCATTGGTATCTTGCTAGTTGTTGGTCCTGAATCATTTCCCTGTTCAGTTCATTACATCGAGTGATGTACTCAGGTCTTAACTCAAAATTTATCCCCTTCAACTTGCACATAAAACACCATAACCTTTATATAGTCTATAGCTTCTTGTTGCTGTTTAATGACACTGGGTAATATCAAAGATGATTAATGTCGCACTCATAGTTTGTCGAGGCTTGGGACTGGCACTGTCAAAGTGCGAGTAGTGCGGAGTTTAATTTCTCGTTGATTCCTTAATCTATTATAGCATATAAATTATCTGCTTTCAGTCTGCATTCGTATCATTGTGATTTTTGATTACGATCTCATATGAATTGGCCGCTGACCGATGCTCCGACCAATCTAATAACGACACTAGATACATTATAGGTCATTTGATTATACTATAGATCATTAGATATAAGCGGAAGATTGTGGCATGACGAGAGCAAATTCAATGTACAGACACGCTAGGTCGTCTATTTATCTCCCCATGAATAGCATGAATAGTCATATTATATGCCTTCTATGGACTGCAAAAGGATATATGTTCATGTGTCACAGTCGTTGCGAAATAGAGTTGATGCGATGACTTCTAAAGCGCCATCATTCTAATTTATGATGCATTAGGCCACGGAGCAGGATCTCGCAATTGAGAGAGCTGTTTAGTGGTGAATGTATTTTTATGAGCTTTATTCTTAATGATTGTGCACAAGAATAGGCCATATATCTCGGCTATCTATCTGTCTTCATGCCTTAGTATAAAGGTTAGTTTCGCTGGTAGCCGGTATTTCATATGACTACAGCATGTGGCTTACAGCAGTACACAAATTGTCGAGCAATTTACGCGGATACAATTAATGTGGCCTGTAGCAGCCAGAGCAGGGCGAAGTTCCAAGATAACCGGTCGGAGTTATAGCTGCAGGCAATAGCAGTAATGCCAGATGTTGCCAGGTTGCTATAGTTTCTTATGTCTAGTATTTTTAAAAGCCGATACCACCGATACTAGTGTTAGGTTCAAGCACCGTTGACGACCCCGTCGTTTAGGCCACGGCCGTCTAAAGTAATTACGATAAATTAATTCCAGAGTTCCAAGTTGCTACATTCTATCAGAAAGTATACGCAAGTGCGGAGCTATTCGTTGGCTTCACGACCACCGGAGTCTCGAGTGCAGTCATTTTGTGTTCAGTGCGAATGCGTTAGATCGAGGGCCTAGTTCTTTTTCAGCGCTTTCGGCAATATGGCTTCCACTGGTGCCAATATGTGAAATTAAGTCAGTTCAGGATGAGGAAATGTGCTGCGAGACGATAGCTTATAGAAGTCAAATCAAAAATAGAGCTTGGGAATTTGAAAATCCTGAAAATACTGTCAATTTGTTAGCCCCGTCCTCTCTCTAGTGGTCTTATATTACATGTACTTACCCTGTCGAGCTATGGCATACATACATAATTCTTTTCAGCCGTCTACGAAGTGCTGCCTCCGATCTTCTCTTGTTACTTTGCCACCGTCATCAGCCGCATCTCTAATCCATACAGTAATCTGTTCATGATTATGCAAGCACCGTATACACAGTCGTAGCTTAGTTCTTAGACTGCATCAATTTCCCTTTCATATAATTATCTTGTCAGGCTTGACAAAAAGCAGCCTTGGCCTTCCATATAATATACGCATCCTTATTTCTCTCTATACCAGTTACTATATATCCGCTGTTATTTAGCTGCCTGTAATTATGGTAGGAAGCATCAGCCGCCTACACCACTCTATCATCAATGACAATCTGGTCGTCCTCGTTCCATTCGCCAACCTTCATTACGGTATCTTTGTTTTCCATGAGATAAATAACCGTAAATGCCCAATCATCGTCAAGCGCTTACGTTATGTCAGCATAAGTTAGGCCTACTAAATAATTAGGAGATTATATGGTTGCAAACGACGCATTAATCTTCTTATATTGTTGTAGGCCTACTCCTTAACCATGCAGTAACTGCATTTTATACCATTTTCATTGGCGATGCTTTGCATGCAGGTGCGCGTACAGTTGTCTGATGACGATGGCCTTTAATGCCCTAACCGTCGTTGCTCGTTCATTCTAATCATGTCAGAATAAAAGGCGATTTCTGTGGCGGTTGTTTCTCTTGCCATACAATGCGAGAAATGAAAGAAGAAGGGAGGACGTGGCGATGAAAAGGGCGAATTAGGAACCAGCAGCAGCAGCAGCGGAGGATGAAAAGACGGATGATGGAAGGAAGAGGAAGAAGAGAGGAAGAAGGGGAAGACGAGGATGAATGGAAATAGGTTAGACCGGTCGGAAAGAATTTCTTTCAACGCAACAATGTACAGTGGCGACAGATTTGTACAGCGAAGAGATTCACGAGACGCGTAAAGAACTAAATCGCACGGAGCAGCGCAAGAAGAACGATGATGATGACGACGACGACGACGACGATGATGATGATGACCACGACGACGACGACGACGACGACGATGATGATGATGACGACGACGACGATGATGATGATGACCCCGACGACAACGACGATGATGATGATGACGACGACGACGATGATGATGATGACCACGACAACGACGACGATGATGATGATGATGACCACGACGACGACGACGATGATGATGATGATGATGACGACGACGATGATGATGATGATGACCACGACGACGACGACGATGATGATGATGATGATGATGACGACGACGACGACGACGATGATGACTATAATAATAGTAATAATGATGATGATGATGATGATGACGACGACGACGATGACGATGATGACCATAATAATAGTAATAATGATGATGATGGTGATGATGATGATGATGATGATGATGATGATGATGATGATGATGATGATGATGACGCCTTAGTCCGGCACTGGTGGGCCCCACAGTTTTACCGAACAGGGCCCCACATTTGTTAATCAGGCCCTAGAGAATAAGTGTACGACGACGAAGACGATGATGACTATAATAATAGTAATAATGATGAGGATGATGATGATGATGATGATGAAGACGACGCCTTAATCCGGCACTGGTGGGCCCCACAGTTTTACCGAACAGGGCCCCACATTTGTTAATCCGGCCCTAGAGAATAAGTGGACGACGACGAAGACGATGATGACTATAATAATAGTAATAATGATGATGATGATGATGATGGTGACGACGCCTTAATTCGGCACTGGTGGGCCCCACAGTTTTACCGAACAGGGCCCCACATTTGTTAATCCGGCCCTAGAGAATAAGTGGACGACGACGAAGACGATGATGACTATAATAATAGTAATAATGATGATGATGATGATGATGATGACGACGCCTTAATCCGGCACTGGTGGGCCCCACAGTTTTACCGAACAGGGCCCCACATTTGTTAATCCGGCCCTAGAGAATAAGTTATGCAATTCGGTTGAAATAAAGAGTGATGCAATTCGGTTAAAATAGAGAGAAAAAGTGAATGCAATATGTTCATCGTAGTAGCCTCTATTATGGTGTAAATGCTATAATGGACAAAACTTCTGGTTGGTGTTAGATGAACACTGCAGAGTGCAGACGCCTCGGTGTCTCTAATTGACACAGCGTTGTAAAGGCGTTCGACCGAATGAAGATATATAGTTATATATGCCATATATAGGGGACGCTGAAATGGAACTGACCCAGCGGGCCCCCACTGGATGACAGGAGGCCGCTGCCGTCGCTGCCTCCTCTCCTGTCACCGCTTCCACTTCGCCGCCTCCTCCTCAGTGGCTGAACGGGAATCGAATCCGGCCTACGCCTCTGGGTGGACACTTCCGTGAAATTAGAGGACTGAATCGATGCAGTGTGTAAAGCAGAGAGAGACCGACAGAGTGAGAGAGAGAACGGCAGAGAGATTGACAGGGAAGGGAAGAGGGAGAACGGCAGAGAGATTGACAGGGAACGAGAGAGAGATGCAGAGAGACACGTGGGCAGAGAAAAACGATTTACATTAGTATAAATACAGTCGTTGTACATTAGAACTGCGGTATGAAGAAACACGATCAAACGGAAACAGGACTGGCTTAGAGAGATACATTATAGGCGAATGAAAAAAGACACAGAAACAGAGACAGGGACAGAGACAGGGTCATGGACAGAGACAACGGTAGAGACGACAGTGACTTCAGTGAAACAGAAATGGGGCAAAAGAAGAAGAGTCGACTGAATCGCCCGATCGTATAAATTACCAGCATATTAGTATATATGTTATAACAGTAGAAATGGTAATATGATTTTAAATATGATTTTAAATGGTATAAGTACAAATTTATACAGGGCAACTTCAAAGGAGACACAATCAGTGTTTAGTCTGAGCATCTTCGGGGGGGAGACTCCTCCTAAGAATGACAAAATTCGAGGGCTTTTGTTTACGTGTATAGGCCTGCATATATATATATATATATATATATATATATATATATATATATATATATATATATATGACATCCCTCAGAAAAGTGATATAGGCCATATGGAAGATTTCCCCCGAGAAAAATTCGATAGATATCTTGCTTAAATGTAGCATATTATGTACACATATGCAACACATAGAATTTTTTTAACTTATGTTGAACTGAAGTGAAACAGATGATGTAATAATTGTTATCAGAGGTGAGAAGAAATTAGAGAAAAAGGCAGAAAGACAAAAAAGGCCGTCATAAAAAATGACCGGACAAAGGGATAAAGAGATAAAGGGAAAAGGGACAAAAGGACAAAGAGACAAAGGAAAAAAGGACAAAGGGACAAAGGACAAAGAGACAAAGAGACAAAGGAAAAAAGGACAGTTGTTGTCGTCGGTGTCTGCCTCAGCGGGTGCCGTCCGCCAACCGAAAACCAACAAATGCAATTTATCTCGTCCCCGACCCCCCAAACCTGAATACTCGCCCCAAGCAGAGGGACTAGATTAAGCACAGGACAAAATAAAACCATGATGATAGAACAAAACTATTTAATTGCATTTTTCAAAATTTCTCCCAAGTTATAACCAAACGCGCACAAGACAATATTATTCTAAGCAGACGAAGACAGCAAAACCCAATAGGAGAAACTGATAATTGATTAAGGTAATACACGGAAACAATGGGTAGACTAACCTAGTATACCCCTGAAAGGAAGAACATCCCGCTAGGTAGGGAGTCCTAAATGCAAACTAATTTCTGTAAGATTTTGGGAGATCAACAATTGGTTATTGGATGAACAAACGTAATAAAAACAAGACAAAACGACCTTGGGAAGTTGGGAGAATTAATTTCTGCAAGACTAGAATGATGTTATTTTTGCTGCGTGTGTTCATATGCATTGTTTAAAGTGAAAGACCTGCCAGTTGTCAGGGATTCCGTTAAGTTATTCAAGACCAATGCTCGCAAACAATTTAAAATTTTCACTCTGATATTAAAGGCTCAGCGGAGTCTTGCCCCCAACATATCTGACTAATGTTATACTTCGTCTTCACTCAGCTTCCTCCCACTGTCCACTTCTTTCTTCCAACAGACTTGACCTCAATCATTGGTTCCTCGCTGTAGAACTGCTATAATTATGGCTCAGTCTCGATCATTCGCCTCAATTGGTCCTTCTCTTAGGAATGCGCTTTCTCATTCTGTTCACTCTACATTTCTGTCTGGCAGTCTCTCTTCAGACAGACAGACAGACAGACAGACAGACAGACAGACAGACAGACAGGCAGACAGACAGACAGCCAGACAGACAGACAGAAAGAAAGAAGGAAACAGACAGACAGACAGAGACAGAGAGAAGCAGAGAGAGACATGTAGAGGACGGCAAAGAGAGGAAAAGAGAGGCTGAAAGTTTACCTATAGGCCTAATAGGCCTATATAATATATATATAATAATATGTAGATAATCATAGATCTGGGTTAAAAAAATCTACAAGACTCTGCATTTGCAACATTACGCGCTAAACAATTCATGTGGTTCTATGAATGCTGTAGGCTACTTGATGCTTTGATGTACGTCAAGTGTAACCAATTTCAAGGATGATGTCTTCCCGTTCACTTATTCTAAGTTTTCAGTATAAGCCTACTTAACGCGAAACACTATGGTCTCGCGCTTTCATTCTTCATCCAGCCTGCAGTCCAATAATATTCATCTGTCTGCGCGGACGGCCTTCCTTCCTTCGATCAAAAGCCACGTCGTCACTAAATGCTTGCTTTTTATTTGTGACATATGAATATTCGATAACATTGTAAGAGACAAGAATAAGAGCAGACAACTTAGGCTATACTTTGCAAGATCAATATAAGAAAAAGAAAAAAAACATAACAAAAGGCAGCAGTACAAGAGCAACATAAGACGAGACAAGTTAGCGAAGGACAATAACACTGGACAACAGTGATTTTGCTTCCTGAACACTATCAGTTGTTTCTTATGCAGTTTCTGCTGCTGATCACGAAAATCACCTTGAAATTGTCCCATCACGTAACGTTTTTGAGAAATCTTCAAATTTTCTATTTATTTCCATATTTTTCAGCTATAACGTTGTAATATGCTTCGTGTAACTGAGGTAGGCCTATATCCAGACCTGCACTTAGGACAGTTTACATAAAAAATGTTCGTCTTTGCTTAATAAATAAACTTATGTCTGCATATGCATTAATACTGGGTAGAATCTGCCTGCAAAAGTTTTAAGCACAATTAAAGCCGATTTTCAGCATAGTTCTCTACATGCATATCCCACTAAGGAAGTTGACATCAGCTGGTCTGTAGTTTGATGTCTCAGGTCCAAAGTTTAGTTTTGTCTATATGCTTGTAAATGCATAACAGATAAGCCAGCTTATTTTCAGATAAGCTTTAAACTATAATATATTTTTAGACGGTTAGAAGTAAAAAAAATAATTTATAGTAGCCTATATTGTAAATATATGCAATATATGAGCATTTAAATTAAAATCTTAAATGTTGTTTTACTCAAAAACCTTACGTGATACAACAATTCTGAGCACACCATCGTGTTCAGCACGTCAAATTCTATAGAAAACGGTCAAAGATTTTTCGGAAGCAAAAAAATTTAATTTATAGTATATTGTAAATACATGCAATATATGAGCATTTAAATTAAAATCTTAAATTTTGTTTTTCTCAAAAACCTTACGTGATACAAACATTCTGAGCATACCATCGTGTTCAGCACGTCAAATTCTATAGAAAACAGTCAAAGATTTTTCGGAAGTAAAAAATTTTAATTTATAGTATATTGTAAATATATGCATTATGAGCATTTAAATTAAAATCTTAAATCTTGTTTTTCTCAAAAACCTTACGTGATACAACAATTCTGAGCACACCATCGTGTTCAGCACGTCAAATTCTATAGAAAACAGTCAAAGATTTTTCGGAAGCAAAAAAAAAGTTAAAATTTGTTGTCCAGTGTAATTATTACAGTCACACGAGAAGCCCAGAAATGTAACCTATAGCAATGTTGGAAGAAAACAAAATTACAAGAAGTTGCATTGAAAAAGTGACATTACTAAATGAGTCTGCAGAGGGACAGAGGCAATGTTGTAGTAGGCAACAATGAAGCTTGCGATCATCTTACACAGCAACCGACTTTTGTCGTTAATGTCATTGACGCTGCGGTTGACACGCAAGGCCTATACAAGGAACTATATGTGAACTGACATTTCTCATTAACAAGGAAGAGATCAGTACGTACTAGTTCTGTAGGAAATGACGCGTGATGATTTCTCCGTATTTAGTTTCTATATATATATAGGCCTACGCGCATATAACTGTGTAGCCTACACAAGACTCTGGCATTCTGGCATAGACATTGCATAGGGCCTATTCTTCTATGCAGACTATATCTACACTATAATATAATAGTCTATGTTCGCCGTTCTGCGTTTACATCGGTAGCGTCGCATAAAGAAGCGTCGTATAAAGAAGCGTCGTATATAGCGTCGTATATAGCGTCGTATATAGCGTATACGCTACATTATATTTACGACGTCATCGCTGTAATGGCAACGCATGTGAACCGCTTTTGATGTCTGACCAATTATCGACTCTTTGCCGACAAATGACCGGATATGACCGTGTCTCTCGTACACGTAACTTTGCTGACATTGACAGCGTTTCATTAGAGATGTGAATAGCTGAGAGTCTAAGATGCACTTATAATAACATTGCAGTTCGTCGATCCATTACCAGCGACACGACACACGTGACTCTATACCTCTCAACACTGGTGAACGACTACCATATACATGTACGTAGGCTACATGGAATTTTGATGAGCACAGGCTGCAGGTCATTCTGAAAGTATTTTGCTCGCGCAACAAATTTTATGTGCGCTACTATTCCCGATAACACGGTCTCTTTACAACCAATATTGTACTGGCTATATGTTAGGATATGGATGAATCTCGATGCATTTTTTCTATACATGAGACTTAGGCTACAAGTTAGAATAATTATGCTTATGCATCCTATGCGCGCATGTATCTAGTCTATAATCTATATGCATGCACATATGCAATGCATGCGTGCATGCGAAGGCATAGATATATGTAGGTCCTCTTTTCTTCGGTTTAACAACACACCGATCTAATTCATCATAGCATCAAATTTGTAATTATAATATGTTTCAATTTTCAACTAGATTATGATAATCTAATAAGATAAAATCAATATCCGATCGAAAATATAATCCGTTGGAGTTGAATGCAACTATGGCACCCTCGCACATGTATGTATATGTATGTATGTATGTATGTATGTATATGAACATTTATATAGCGCCTTACAATAACCTCACGAAGGCATCCTTAGTCCTCGCATCCGCTTGCCTATCTCTCTGCCTCTACTCGTCCGAAATTCTAAGCCTTGTTCTTCATGCGAACATTTGAATTGCTGTTGTATTTTCATAGTTTGAGCAGCATCCTAACTTACAAACGCATTCTGAGTTTTCATGAAGTTTCCCTAAAATGACAGCTTTAGGTTACTTTATGCCTTAGGCTACTTTAAGCGTTAGGCTACTTTAGACTTTAGACTATTTGGTCGTTAGGCTACTTTAGGCGTTAGACTACTTTAGGCGTTAGGCTACTTCAGGCGTTCAGGCTACTTTAGGCTTTAGACTACTTTAGGCGTTTAGGCTACTTTAGGTGTTTAGGCTAATTTAGGCGGTTAGGCTACTTTAGGCTTTAGGCTATGTGTATATACGAGCTTCGTCGTTGCACCAAGGATTCATTCCATCGATTGCGTCCTTTTAAATTCAAGAGACTTGTTTTACTGCAGCATTATCGTGGGGCGCGGTGGTGTAGTGGTGGCGTCGTTGCCTTGAAGCCGGAAGGTTCGAGGTTCGAATCCACCTCGCCGCGTATAAGGACCCTGGGCAAGTCCTTCACTCACAATTGCTCAGCGCTTCGGCGTGAAATTCCGATGCAGTGTCCGCTCTGCATTCGGGAGCGCCTCTGAGTAGAGAGAGAGCTTGAAGGGGCGCTATAACAAGTGCACATACAAACAAACAAATACCAGACACTTATTGGTATGCGTTGCGTTTGGTGTAGCCTACACCTGAGAAGAAGAAGAAGAAGAAGAAGAAGAAGAAGAAGAAGAAGAAGAAGAAGAAGAAGAAGAAGAAGAAGAACTTACCATTTTGGTTGGCAGTAAAGTTGTCTGGAGGACATTCCACCCTCGTTTCCTCCTCCATTGTTCCGTCCGATCGGTCGACAGATGGACGAAGAGCAGCAGCAGCAGCAGCAGCAGCAGCGTTCAGAGAACCAGTGTTGACAATCTTGAGAAGCAGTCAACAGCCGACTCTCACACTACGAACATCTATCGATTGCAGCAGCTTTATCTCAGTCCTTCAAACGAGCTCCATCATCATCACCACCACCACCACCACCACAACCACCACCATCAGCAGCAGCAGCAGCAGCAGCCGTAGACGAAGTACGACTCTACAGCTGAGTGCAGTGACGACGACAACAGAGAACATACAACGGGCAACCGACTAAACAGCCAACCAGTCACGGACGCTGTCGCCCCGATCCCTACTAATAGTGCACGGACGGACGGACGGACAGACGGACGACGGCAGCCTCTCTGCACACCGCCGCCGCCGCCACCACACCTCCACCCTCACCTCCACCTCATACTCCACCCTCACCTCCACCCCAACTCCATCTTCACCTCCACCCCAACTCCATCTTCACCTCCACCCCAACTCCACCCTCACCCCTCTCCACCTCTACTCTCACCTCCACCCTTACCTCCATCCTCACCTCCACCCTCCCCTCCACCCTCACCTCCGCTTTAACTAAGAACAATTTCTCAGCATCATTTGGCGACAGCTGCAGCAGCAGTTCAACGTATAAAAGACCAGACATATATATTCCTCTCCTTCACTTATTACTCTTCCTCTGCCACACACATTCCTACATCATTCTGCTGCTTTCAATTCTTCTTTCCTGCTTTCTTCTGCCTGCCTCTCTTTCTCTGACTTCAATCCTCTCGTTCTGCTTTCTTCTCCTCCTTTGCTCAACTGTTTTTGATAATAACAATCACGCCTTACACTTTCTTCTTATAATATTTTTATTCATTCATTCATTCGTTATTAGCATTTATATAGCGCCCTTTCAAGAGACTACTCAGAGGCGCTCCCAGCCCAGCCACGGCAAAAGAAAAAAGATTTAAGCGACTTAAGGAATAAGGATTGACTGGTCAGGTGGAGGAGATGGAGGTTAGGGGGGAGAGGTCATTCCAGATTGACGGCCCCACAACCGAGAAGGCTCGACACTGTCTGGTAGCCAAGCGAGCCCGTGGAACAAGCAGTTGTCCCTTCGCAGCAGAGCGAAGGGCCCGACGCGCTTCAATGTCAGAGACTGGGCGACAAAGAATGCGCAGGTAGGATGGAGCGCAACCAAGGATACAACGTGAGACCAGGGCAGCAATTCGATAATGGATGCGTTGGGTTATTGGCAACCAATGCAGCACATCACGCATGTAGGTAGAAACAGAGGAAAATTTAGGGATTCGTCCAATGAGCCGGGCAGCAGAGCGCAGAACCCGATCTAACCGACCCAGAACCCCAAGGGGGAGGCCAACAAGGATTGAGCAACAATGGTCGATTCGACTGGTTACGAAGGCATGAACAAGAACTACCAGCTTTATTATACCCTCATCTATCACTTCTGTCTATGTATATATATATATATATATATAATATAATACTGGATATCCAGAGAAACTTACATATAATTATATTTACATATATATAATTATGCAAGTTTCTCTGGATATGCTGTTTTTTTCTGCTAGCGCACTAGCTCCTTATGACGCAACTTCTCTTCATCCTCTGCTTCGATCATCTCCACAACATATTTTTCACTCAATCCTTTGCTACAGTGGCTGGTGAACATGAACTTAAATCAACTCAAATGTCAATGATTCTAATGCAACGCTCATCATTCGATGCACTTCTCAAATGTACTTCACACGCATCAGTGACACATCTAAATGGCAGACATCAAAGCATCCACCGCATTAACGGACTTTTTCAATAGTCGATAATCCTTAAAAATCTTTAGTGTCGCATTTCATGCCTATCTATTTTTTCTTCTGTTATATAATTGGCCATACAAGTGTAGGCCTACCTAAAGCGGGATCTTCCCTTCAGGGACACCTATATAATTATGTCCTTGCTTTGTATACTAGATCTCTGCACATCCAATGAAGGGGGAGGAACAGCCGTGTGTTAAGGACTTGATTAAAGGTCCCCACAAAATGACATCTCCAAAATTCTCCATGTTAAAAAGCAAGTGCTACAGCCAATCGACATGCCCCGTGCCTCGTTATTTGCATGCTGTACCTTTATAATTATCTAGAAAAGAATGAGGTCATGCCAAGGCCATAATACTTTAGAAGTGCATTATTCGGAAAGTATTCGCTGCACTGAGTTTAAAGTTGGCAAATTGATTGGATTACATAGTCATAGAGTAATAGAGTAACCATGCATAGAGTAACCGGTCCGCGTCATAATAATTATGTGTCCGCTATAAGATCATCTGACGTCGTTGACAGTCGGGTGGGCGCATGGGCGCCCGCACATAGGGGCAAGGGGGGGCACTTGCCCCCCCTGGAAAATTGAAACCTACTTTTCTGACTACAACTTTTGGGGTTTAAGAAATTTTTTCCCATTAAAATACTAATATTACGAATGACACACTTCAGTGAAAGTCAGAAATTTAAGTAATGAAATCTCTTTAGAATTTAATTTTCTGCCTTACATTTTTTCAAGCTCTTGCTGAAAACGGTAACAATGACTTTTAGGCCTCCACTGGGTGCCCATACAAATAGTATTCCTATCGATTATGGTCTACTTGTCTGGAATCTCGCTGTAGACTAATGTAATGTAATTTTTCACAACTACACAAAATTAATTATCAATAAATTACACTAATGTACAAATTTGAAATTTATCAACAGCCCATTGAAATTAAGAAGAAAGATCTACACATTCACCAGCGTTATATATGGAATCAAGTCTGCTTTAAGTCAGGTTGCATTTTGTCCAGTTTGCATGCTGCCAGCTATAGTACAGAATTTAGGTAGGTCAAGATGTAGAGAAACTTGGATAATTATAATTGGCTCTGGTTATCACACCTCAAGATTTTCTCCCAAAACCAACGTCTCCTCTGTTCAAAA
>OX457039.1:26897419-26957419 GCA_949752735.1 Lumbricus terrestris
TACAGAGTAGGCCTACTTGCGCGGCGGCCTGAGGTGGATTCGAACCCGTAACCTTTCAGCTCCAAGGCACCGAACATACATTTTGTACCCCTCAAGGGCCTCAACCACCACGCCCCATAATTGTATGGGTCCCTTTCCATTAGAGGTCGTTGGGGTTATTGGAAAACATCCCTCTTAAATATTTTGTCAGTGGCACGTGATATCGTATGACGTCATGCATATAATATCAGAGTCATACATGACGTCATTCAGTTTCAGTTATGCAGTCAAGCACTCTGAAATATACAATTAATTTGCGAATCTCGGATAGAAAATATTGGATTAATGACCGTAATTGTTGATGAAGTATCGTACATTTTGCAGATTAAAGTCGGAGTAAGTATTGATGTTGTGGGTACTTTTGTATGTTAAACAAAATGGCTTTGTTCTGGAGACATTATGACACGGAGACAGAAAGTAGGATAGATTCATATTAATAGCAAGCGTATAAAAAATTGTCCATGGCGATATGGATCAATTTTTATTAATCGCGCATAATATATTTCAGAATTCATTCTACAATCACATGTTACGCTTTCTTCCGGCTGAAATTTCTTTGCAACTTTGCTAAGTAAATTATCGTTTTCATGCAGCGCAATCGCTAGAGCCTGTTGTGTAGCGCATGTTTAATTGAGAATTTGCCTGAAATTTCATAACGCCAGGAAACAAAATCGCTAGAATGTAATTTCATCGGCAAGTTGTTATTTTGTGTGTTTCTGTTGTCCTTTTTTAAGCGTAAAAGAATCTCGTTTGAGCCTTCGAAAACAAAGGTGTGCGCTTAGAGTTCATTTCTTCGTTTAAAATATCCGATTCGCCCAACCTTTGGCCATAAATAATCGGACATAAAAGGTGTAATTTCACTTAATCAATAAATCAAAACGTTAATATAGTAAAAGTAGGCAGCTACCACCAGTTTAATTTATAATTAATATTTTAAATTAAAAAGAACATGCAGTATGCTATGCTATGCTATGCTATACTATACTATACTATACTATACTATACTATACTATACTATACTATACTATACTATACTATACTATACTATACTATACTATACTATACTATACTATACTATACTATACTATACTATACTCACTCTTCTCTGCAACACTTCGCTTCGTGAAGGGGTCTTGCCGTCTTCCCAGAAGCGCTCGATCATCACTCCTATCCTTAAGCAGCCGACACTGGATCCGGCTGTTCCGTCTAGCTACAGGCCGATATAGCTAACGTTACTTTTATTTCTAAGATTATTGAAAAACTGGTTGCTAGTCAGCTGCTAAACTCTCTGGACACCAATAACTTGCTTCCTCCCCGCCAGTCTGGGTTTCGCAAGGGCTATTCCACAGAGTCCCTCCTTCTCCACCTCCTCTCGGATGTATATGGCGCCATCGATAGGTCCCAAGTCACTCTGCTGGCCTTATATGATGTTAGCGCCGCTTTTGACTCTGTGGACCATGATCTTCTTCTAAGTCCTATTTCATTATCTTTTGGGATTAGGGATTTGCCACTTGAATGGATCACTTTCTATCTATCGGAGCGCACAACCTCAACTATTTTCCACTCAACTCGGTCTCCTTGGTGTCCTGCTCCTTTTTGCCTCCCCCAGGACCCCCAGGGTTCCGTACTGGGGCCTCTTCTTTACCTCTTCTTCACGGCTGACATAGATGCCCTACTTGCCTCTTGTTCCCTTAAGAGTCACTCTTACGCTGATGACGTTCAGTCCTACACTCATTGTTCAGCGTCCCAAGCTGCCTCTGCCGTCCGACTTATGTCACATGCCACTGACTGTCTTACTGCCTGGATGTTATCCAGCAGACTCCGCTTAAACCCTTCTAAAACCCAATATATATCTTGCTTGGAACTCGTCAACAGCTGGGCAAGATTGATCTGGGGTCTCTAGCCTCTGAATTCCCCACCTTTGTTTTTTTCACATCTGTGCTTAATCTGGGTATCGTCCTGGACTCGGAGCTGTCTTTTGTTGATCATCTCAAGACCTTGACTAGCTCTTGTTACTACCATTTGCGTCAGCTGCGAGTCGTGTCTCGCTCTCTGTCTTCCTCTTCCGCTTCCACCTTGATCCATGTCTTTATTGCTAATCGATTGGATTACTGTTCTGCCCTCTACTTTGGCCTTCCTCAGTTTCGTTTAAGTGGTTTGGAGGGGGTCCTGCGGGCGGCTGCACGCTTGGTGGGTAGCGTCCCTAAGTTTGGCCACATTTCTGACTATATTCGTGATGTCTTACACTGGCTTCCGATTCAGTCACGCATTCATTTCAGGGTTACTTCTTTTGCTTGGCGCTGCGTCTTGGGCACAGCACCTCCCTATCTCTGCGAGTTCTTCACCTTGACCTCAACTGCTGTAGGTCGCCGATCTCTGCGCTCGGCCTCTATAGAGGTGACTTTATGGTTCCTTATGCCCGCACTGCCACTAGGCAGAACAGGGCATTTTCGGTCACTGGACCTTCCGTTTGGAATGACCTTCCCTCTAACCTTCGTTCCCACCCTCGGAACATGTCTGGCTCTTTCTATAGATTGCTCAAGACTTTTCTTTTTGACCGGGCTTGGGTCGGGAGCGCCTCTGAGTAGACTCCTTGAAGGGGCGCTATATAAATTACATAGATAGATAGATAGATAGATACTATACTATACTATACTATACTATACTATACTATACTATACTATACTATACTATACTATACTATACTATACTATACTATACTATACTATACTATACTATACTATACTATACTATACTATACTATACTATACTATACTATACTACACTACACTATACTATACTATACTATACTATTTTTGGCATGCCACCTAGCGATTCAGAGGGGCATGACACCGCGCATTTGACACCATCAGCGCCCCTTCAAGATTTTTTTCTCAGAGGCGCTCCTGACAAGGCAAAAATAGTGGATCCTAGTCTATTTGGTAATCTATCTCTTTAGCATTCTAAATAATATTAGCCGCCATTGCCTGGGTTTTTAGCGTTTCTTGCAAAATAAAATTCGGATTGATGAAAGTAATTTTGACTTAAATAGAAGATGGATCGATTATAAGGTTTTTGCTGAAATTGTAGCAAAATTGATGAGCAGAATTGGCACTCAAATAGAGCTATTCAGCTGGCGGCTAGCTGAAAGCACCTCCGACTCGCCGTTGTAATGAAGAAGAAGAAGTTCAGATGAAGATGATGATGATGATGATGATGATGACGACGACGGCGGCGGCAGCGGCGGCGGCGTCGGCGACGACGACGATGATGATGATGATGATGATGACGATGATGATGAAGATGAAGATGATGATGATGATGATGATGACGATGATGAAGATGATGATGATGATGACGACGACGATGACGATGAAGATGATGACGATGATGATGAAGATTATGATGATGATGTGACTAACGTTTGCAGACACACATCATAGCATGGATGTCAAACTTGCGATTGTGGCCTTGCTGCTTATGGCGAGTTTCTACAGATCGGACGTCACCGGAGAAGATGATGCAGTCGATTGCTACAACTGTATGATCAGCTCCATTGTCGACCGCTCCTGTCCCAAGCCGCTCTTCCACGTCGCCTGCCCATCAAAAGTCTGCTATAATCTTACCATGGAAGTCATAGGTGAGAATTATTACCAACACCAGCTGCAATCTGAGCACATGACATTGGACGTTGAGTTAGTTAAGTTAGTAGGCCTGCACAGTTATTGCGAATTATGAAACATTAAAAGTTTTCAGAGTTCTTTCAAATCATCGCCATTAATGTTAATTTATATCATGTACGTTAAGCCTATACACTGAGACCGACAGATAAACAGCGGTGGATGAATCAGAGTGAGAAATCTGAAGAGGGTAAGTCGTCTTAAGAACGGAAAGAAACCTGGACTGAATAGAAAGAAACGTTGCGAGGAAAGGAATTCAAGTCCGTGTCCTTCTCTGACTATGTAACGATACCACTCAATGCAAATCAGCTCACATCCACATTAAGGTATTCGCAGAATCATATATTTCGTCACTCGCAATTGCTTTGATCTTTGCCGTTTCGACTATCACAGGCTTACAGCTCACTTTCCACTAGGATTTGCAAAGGGATTAAAATTACTTGAAAGCCTTTAGTGCCTTATCAATAAGCGCCATAGCAATCTTTCAACAGCTAGTGCGCTTATTACACAGCGCTCTGTCACTCGAGCAAATGAGTCCGTTAAAGGATATGTTAGGCTGTAATAGTTAGCACAATATAGCACCTAAATCAGCCGCAATATATATATATATATATATATATATATATATATATATACGTCTCCTCGCATGTCTTGTTTGCGACTATTGCAATCGATCAACCGTTTTCTGATTTTCGATGATTGCCTCGCTACAAATTAGTGTTAGTAGGTTTGACGTTCTTTGTGGTTGGTCAAAAGTTAAGAAATTCACAATCCAATTTTGCGCCTTCTGTCAGTTCTCTAAGTAGGCCTAATGTCATTCAGAACTGAACTTAAAACTCTTGCTGTTTCAGGTGGAAAAGTTGAGAATGGTACAAATTATAATATTAAGACTCTCAATGCTGAATGACATGAAGACTATCAAGATGTTTTAATTATAAAAGGATTTTAAATTCCGCTTAAAATCAGTTGACACATTCTTCAAGTTCCAGTACCTTGCTCTTAAGTGCTGTAATATGCCGAGCAAATTTCTGTCCAGGGTAACGGCCTCTGTTGTCATAGACCCTGGTCAAATCGGATCCATCCATTCAAGTTCCACTGCTTTGATAACTATAAATTTGTGAAGCCCCAAATTAAACGACCAGACTTGCAGGGTAATTGCTTTTACACACTGTGCCGATTTTTACGCCGCTAGTCTTAGGTCTAATTCTAAACATGAGAACCATACACTAAACCTGAACCTCTCTGTTTCAGGTCGTATCCAACTCTTGTAGATCTAATATATGTAACGTGGCTATAGATCGCTCAGTGACAACAATTGTCTGATAAAAAGTGCTCTTTGCACGTCTTGTCTGATGTCTATAGGCCTACCAGATAGCGCAAAGAAAGTGAGACCGCCGAGTATAATTTCATTTGTTTGTAACTTTTTCGTCTTAGAAAACAAGTAAATTGTTGCCAAATCCTAATCTATACAATATTAAATAAAATATGTCCTCCTCGGTTCTCAACAGGTTTTTTCTGAATGTCGGCGCCACTGCATGGTCAACAGCTTCTGCAGATGTTGATAAACCGCTGCGAGAATTCTTGAACTCATCAACATTTGCCAGTTTCAATTAATCTATTCTTGCAAACTTACGACGAATGTAGACTTCACCCCAAATGGTTATAGGATAACCTACCGAGTTTAGGTAGACCTACGGGCTATTTGGGACCCACACGTCTGCTTCGAAGAAGATGGCACGTACTCTCGAAGAAGAAAGTTGATCGTGTTTCTTGTTTGTGCGAGGGAAGTCTAGTTCTACTCTGTGGGCTAGAATTGAAGTGTCAAGCTTTTACGATTACATCTCGCTCGAATATCGGAAAGCAATCATTACCTTAAGACGTGATCACAATAATAGGCCTTCTCAACTCACTGTTCACTTTCACTGCAGGTTCAGCAAACACCACACTGTTTTTCCATGACCGAGACACACCGACCGAACCCATGATGCCACGACTGAAAATAATGGTCACGTTCGCGCACGAATCTTGATCGTTGCCGGTGTCACGAAATAGAGTATCCCCCGTATTAATTTTATCCTCCCAAATTAAAAAAAGTCGAAAAAGTCACTTTCGCGGTGTATTTTTTTGCAAATTAATTTTCATCTGCTTTGTTTTGAACAATGACACTAACAGGTTTGTTTATTCCTACTAGATAATTTGTTTTGCCCTATTTTTTTAGGGCACTTAAAACATTTAAAACACTTAAAAACACTCAGAGTCACTAAATAAATTCGAGTTACCTTTATCTGAGCATTGCTTAGGACACTTAAAACAATTAGAGTCACTTAAAATTTTGATTACAGCATAACTTTTTTTATTATGCGCATTTTTCAAAAAGGGGATAGAATGGTTTATCCCCTCGGATAGTATAGACCGGTTAATTCCATCCGGGGGGGATGGATTAAATCATCCCCCCGGATAGCTTTCAGGGGGATACTCCGTTTCGTGTCACCGGAACTTCTGTTTTCTATTTTTCATCAGAAGATACACGATCATTTTGAGAATTTATTAACCGGTGTGGCGAGAGTAAAATATTAATGTCTTTTCATCTGTAAACTAGTCTTAGCACACTTCTCTCGTCTGGAAGTCTGTCAAGTAGGCCTATCTGTTGACATTGCCACCTGCGGTTAAATCTGCACTTTTCGATTATAACCTGCCCTACTATACGCATAAAGTATAGATGGTGAACTGAAATTCACTAAATAGGGATATCACATGTTGTGTTAGTGAGCGAGGATAATTTTACAGTTAAAAAACCTCCAAAAATATAATATGACATGTATTGCACAAGATTTAACGAGTGATCTCACTTTTTCTGAGTCACCCTGCATAGGCCTATACTTTAAGTCTGAAAGTTTGTCCTTCTGTTTGTGTATTTGCAGGCCTGTGTATACATGGTGTCGTGGTAAAGTGTCTTAAACGGCATGTGCACGCTCTCGCGTAGCGAAATTTTTTACAAACCTCACATGCAAATTTGTAGGTCAAAGCGACTTTTTCAGCTCATAATTCGCTCTAAATCCAGACATTTGGACATTTAAAATTTCGATGCAGTAGTTATCGCAAAATTTATTAAGACGCATCAACGGTCGTAGCCTATGCATTAGTAGTACGAAACCTTTCTCTTGACGACATTTCTATTGACTTCATTTTTGACGCTATTTCTCGCCGCAGCCCGCAGGCAGAGGATTTGCAATAATAATCAAAATAATGACAGAATAAACTGATGATCGCAATATAAAAAAATGATCACAACAATAAAAAATAATTACAATCGTATCGTATCTCGACATTACCTACGAAGTGCCTATTCCGAGTCTCCCAGTGCAAAAAACTCCAGCAAAACATTGATGTAAAGTTGCACCCTGCCTTCACTCTCCGCATTCAGTGACTTTAAAGTCCGACCTTAAAGTTTGAGACTTATAATGCCAACATTGAGTTTGGCTAACAGGCTAAGAGAATTTGAATGTTGTTGATCGGTTGCATGGTTTCAAATTCGAAATTCCAATGATAATGGTAATGTTTGTAGCAATTCATCTCTATCTCTCTGTCTTAACTGCAGTAATTGAATCTACTTAAAAACGCATATCCCTAGCCCTCTTTATGCTGCACAGCCTATATAAACGTGTGTAGAAAGATATTTTCAAAATGGAAATTTAATGCTTCTTCTCTGACTACATGCTGAGACAATTTTTCCTGCAAACGCATAAGTGTCATCATTAGAATATCTTAATTAAGCTTCTTATTTTGATTGTGATGCTGGTGAATGATGATTATGATAAACTTTTGTCAATGAGAAAAATAATGCGTGATGATGATGATGATGATGATGATGATGATGATGATGATGATGATGATGATGATGATGATGATGATGATGATGATGTCGATGATGATGATGATGATGATGATGATGATGATGATGATGATGATGATGATGATGATGATGATGATGATGATGATGATGATGATGATGATGAAGTTGATGATGATGTCGATGATGATGTCGATGATGATGATGTCGATGATGATGATGATGATGATGATGATGATGATGATGTCGATGATGATGATGATGATGATGATGATGATGATTAAGCGATGAATCAGATGTGTGATGATGTTTTAGATAAAGAAGTGCGTCCAATAATAAACGTGACCGTCATTGAATTCGGATGCGTGACGGATAAGGTCCAGGAGTTTGAAGGCGACGACTATTGCTACCCAAAGACACCGACATTGCAATCGTCCTTCTATTTCCGCTGTTTATGCCGTACTAATCTGTGCAACGATCCTGCAGACCTCATCATCTACGATTTAGTGAGCGCTAGTGAGTCAAACTTACGAGTATGATCAAAACTTCATTTTAATCATATACATGTATAGTCATAAATCGAAATGAGATCTTACTTATGGCTAGTGGGAGGTAGGTCTTTCCACATAGAAGGGCCTACACGGTGTTGGGCCATGGCAGTCCTTGCCATTGGAACCAAGAGGTCAAGTCGATCAGCAGACCGGAGAGGGCGGAAAGAAACTGCGGATTTGTGCATCAAGTTACAAAGATATTTAGGAGCTTGTCAGTTTGAGTTCTTGAGACTAAGATCAATATACCTTGAATTGGATACGAGAGGCAACAGGAAGCCAGTGTAGAACATCAGTCATGTAGGTAGAAATGTGGAAGTAGCGAGGTAGATGAGCAATGAGTCTGGCTGCCGATGATAACTGACTTCATAACTGACTGAAGGGAGGATAAGCGAGCTTTGGGAAGTCCAGTAGGCCTAAATAGTGAGTTGCAGTAGTCAATTCGACAGCAAATAAAAGCATGAACAATGGTTTTAAATACAGAAAACGAAACAGATCTTCTGATGGCTCTCACCTCAGGTGATAATCACATGAGCGTGTCAACTGCAAGAGGTGATCAGAGAACGACAGGGTGCTATCAAGAGTGACACCCAAATCACGGAGACACGGACACTAGATGAAAATGTAAAGTCAGGGTACATTGAGGTGAAGAGTGGAAGTGAAGTTCAATGTTGTTTTGTACCAAACCGGAACAGTTGCATCTTAGCGGGATTAAGGCAAAGTCGGTTGGCCGACATCCATGATTGGAGATCACGTGACAAGAAGACGATTAGTCCCACAAGAGCAACAGTAATAAACGCTGTTCCGACGGGAATTACTCCACCCGTCGGAACTGCAACCGAGAAAGCTCGTCGTTCCCTATAGCAACCAAGCGCGAATCCATGGATCTAGTATATAGTTCCCTCTCGTCGGACAATGGGCGGCAGATAAGGCAGACAAGGTGGAGCAGAGAATCCGATATGAAATCCGTTGGACTACATGCATGTGGTGAATTCGCCCTATGAGCTACATGTAAGCAGCGGAGCGCAGAACCCGATCTAGTCGTCCCATTATCCGTTCCAGAACCCGATGTTGGAGGCTAACGAGGATTGAACAAAAATGGCCAGTACGACTAGTAACAAAGACATGCGCAAGAACAACTAGCGCGTGATTGGAAAGAGAGAGCGAGCAACTACGCAGATCTGGTAAAGCTGATAATTGCAGCTTCAAGAGACTAAGTTTACATCTTGGTAAAGACTAATTAACACCCCGGTTGAGGGCGACAATGAGATCACGGACCCCGAGAGAAAAACTAATCTCAAGAAAAATTCGAGCAACCTGAGGAGAGCAAATCAATGCTCTCAGTTGCCGACGGCCACCCAGCCAAAATAAACTGGATCGTGCAAGAATTTATAAGAAGCCGATCTGACGCCATCCAAGAGGTAAGAACGTCAACAATCAGACACACCTGGTGCACAGTAGCGACCGCATCAAACGGATAGCAGTGGATGCAAGCTTGGACATCATCAACAAAGAGTTGGTGACAGCAGAGAGTAGATAGATAATTCGGCGGCTGCGGCATTACACCATAACCACAGGTCAAAAACTTTAGGGAATTTCCGCCAGTTTCGATCCGTCGTGCACAAACCTAAACCAGAGGTCAAAAAAATAACCACCCCAACACGCGCCTATGACTCATCATGCGGGGAGTTCACGGTAGTTTCGATGATGAGTCATTGGGTGATTACGTCGGCTGGGAAATAACCATCATCACATGACCACCAAGTCTTCATTATCTACCCACGAATTAAAAGACTCTGGATAACCAAGTCACTTAACTAGTGATTTTTTCCCGCGCTTCCTGATAATCTTTTCAATCCTATATATTTCTTGAGTCGTCTTCTGTAGCTCCTGTTCATAGAATGAGCCCTGTATTTCCTCACCATTACAATCAGTAATCTTATAAGTTGGCGGATCTGTGTGTTGAATCTGGGATACTGTAAAAACTTCTTCCGTCCATCTAGGTGTGTATCCCTTCTCAAAAATATTCTTCTTCTTAGTTATTCTAACCTTATCACCAATTGAAAACTTTGGTATAATAGGTTCCGAAATCTCTTTACCGTATAAATTCATAAATACAGTTTTTTCATTCACTTTCATACTAGCCTTGGCGGGAGTCATTTTAATCGAACCGTGCTTGGTATTGTTATAATTACCCACCATTTCATCCAAAACGTTGATATATCTTCTCGTCGAGTTAGCTGAAAAATATTTATACATCTTTTCTTTCATCGTTTGGTTCCATCTCTCAACAACGCAAGATTTTTCCTCATTCTCAGTAGAGTACAACTCAACCAAATTCTTTACATCCTTATTATAAAATTCCTTCCCTTTGTCAACCCATAACTTAATCGGATTCCTCCCACCCTCGAGTATCTTCATGAAGCCGTCAGCTGTAGATTTCCCACTCTTATCTTTCAATGACACAATCCAACCGTATTTAGAAAAAACATCTATAACTGTTAACAGGTATTTCACCCCATCGTTATCTTTAGCGAAGGCCTGCATGTCCACTAAATCGGCGGCCCAAATCTCATCTATCCCATTAACATACACTTTTCTCTTCCTAAAATGTCTAATGACTGGTTTATGCAACTCATCAGCTAATTGATCAGTCCATTTCAGTTCAGGGCTTTTTTAAAACTTAACCCAAGACTTGCTTTAGTAGATAATATAGGTTTTACTATGGCCCTCTCTACGCGCTCCCGGATAGTAGGATTAGGAATGTTATTCAAATTATTAATCATGGCTCTATCAGCAACATTCCTAGAAGCTGTATCGGTGTGTTGATCGTAAGCCAAATCATGGTAATACGCCGCGTTATCTACACGATTAATGGGCTTACTCCAATCTTTGGGAGTCCCGTCTGGATTCAGTCTCATGTCTAGCCTAGTACCTGGACCCAAAAACTGATGTCCTGGTAAATGCATCTCGCCGGGGAACATGGCCCAAGGTAGCTTAATATTACTAGTAGCTGCATTCAACGAACTAACCAGATCTCCTCCTTTCGTGGCGGAAGCTTTTACGAATTGAGTTTTAGTTTTACCACATACAACGCAAACGCCCCTAAACATGGATCTTCCGTTATTAGCGACGGCGTTCTGCACATCTCTCGTTTCGGTCTGTTTTTTACACTTTACGCAATACATTTCGCTTTTTAATAATATATATATTAAAAATGGATATCAAAGATCTGAGTTGGGGCACTGCACTTTCGAAAAGATTTAATAATCCTTTGCTACCCAAAAGTATACGGGGGCTGATAATAGGGAAATCGGCATGTGGCAAAACAACGCTTCTTCTGAATCTATTACTAAGGTCGGACTGGTTGGACTATAATAACCTCCAGGTATTCGGTACTTCTCTGTTTCAACCTGAATATCGTATTATTAAAAAGGCATTCGAAGAAAAATTACCAAAAGAATACATCGTTTGGTTATTCGAGCATCGAGAGGAAATCGTGGGAGAAAACATGTCACCGGCCCTCGTTATAGAAGAAATAGCTAAAAGCTTAGAAGCTAAATCAGATATCAATGACAAGTTCTTTGAAAACGCCGAAGACGTACCGGACCCGAGAGACCTGAGTAACGAAAAGAAGAATCTGATGATTTTTGATGATTTACAATTGGAAAAACAAAACAAGTGTGAAACATATTATATTCGGGGGAGGCACAGCGGTGTAGACTGTTTTTACCTCGCTCAGAATTATTTCAAACTACCGCGCCAAACGATCAGAGAGAATGCAAACTTTATTTGCCTGTTTAAGCAGGACTTGAAAAATCTCAATCATATCTATAACGACCATGTAAGTATAGACATGTCGAAAGATGAGTTTAGAAAACTATGCAAAACGGTGTGGGAGCAACCTCACGGATTCGTTGTTATCGACCTCAGTAGCGAAAAGTACAATGGTAAATACCGCTGCGGGTTCGACGCATTTTATGTAATCGAGGATCCACTGTTGTAAAATTATTGCGTATTAATAAATGGAATCATCGCTTCTCAAACAGATAGCTGATAATACGGGAAAGACGGCTCGTAACACGGAACCAAAAACGTCATTTTACATTTTGCTAAGCGAAAAGAGCACACGAATCAGAACAAAGTTTAATCCACTTATTGAACTAGACAAAAATAAAAAATACGAAATGGCCCTCGTAAATCTCGAAACGTACTATTCCTTTCCAAATATCGACGCTACAAACAACAACTTTAGGTATTCACCGAATGGCGTGAACCCTTGGTTTAACATAGAAGTACCGGAGGGATGCTATGAAATAACAGATATCAACGAATACATACAGAGAATCATGAAGGAGAATGGGCATTACGACAGGGTAAATTCAGATTACTGTGTCTCAATAGAACCAAACACCAATACGTTGAGGTCTGTGTTAGATATAGCAGAGGACTATGCGGTTGATTTTACGCCTAAGAATTCGATTGGAAAGGTTCTAGGTTTTATAAGATATATCTATCTTGAAGGATATAACGAATCGAAGAACTTGGTAAATATAATGAGTACCACCAATTTACTAGTGACCAATGACATTATCGGGTCTTCGTACTCTAACGGAACGACGGTAAACGTAATACATTCTTTTTTCCCCCGAACACAGCCCCGGGGTACAAAATTATCGAAGTGTCGCATAATTTAATTTATCTCCCCATTACGCTATCTACCATTTCTACGATGACAACGGTGCTCACAGACCAAAATGGGAACCAGGTAAATCTTAGAGGAGAAAACTTGACGATTCGTTTTCACATCAGAGAAGTTTGAAAGTTTTTTGTAATTTACATATAAAATGAATCGGTACACAGCTGTAAAAGTTAATATTTCGGAAGCGCAACGAGACAAAATTCAAAAATCTCTTCAAGCAGGAACCGGTGTGAGTTTCAAACTAGCGCATGATGATATAGGCGGGGAACATGTTTTAGCTTTCACACAGGCTCAAATCAATAAAATGACAAAGGCGTACCAAAAAGGAACAGGCGTAGTCATCAAAATGAGTAAAACGCAATTGGAGCACAATAAGGAAGTCGAAGGAGGATTCATAGGCGCTATACTTCCGTTTCTAGCAACAGCGGGTAAATTCATTGTGTCTAAAATGCTACCTAGTTTAGCGATGGGGGCTATGAGTGGCTTAGGTTCCGCGGCAACAACGAGGATGGTTGATAAAATCAGCGGATCAGGTGTAATGTACGTGAAGAAAGATGATATGGCGTGTAAGATAAGATCAGCTGGATCTGGTTTGTACATGTCTCCTTGGCAAAAAGGCGCATCGATAACGGCATCTGGGTTGTACATGAAAACAGGGTCGGGATATGCGCGAGGTGAAGGATTTTTGCTAGGCCCCAATTCTCCGTTTCGAGACATTCCGATTCTCGGCATGATATTATAAACTATTCTATATAAAATGTCGAGATACGGAATGCCAATACACAAATTTGGAACTAAACCAACTAGGCAGGTAGAAGCCAGAACCCAACCCAATTCAGTCTTTTGGAAGATTACGAGGGGTATTACTCACGCTCCAATGAGGCTACTAGGGGGCGTAAGGTGGGAGATTTTCGCGCAAAATGCTATAACGATACAACCAAAAGCGGCAAATACGCTAACGCTTGGACTCGGTGTAGAAATGACTGCGGGACTTTGTCTCATTTCCCTCAAACAGGGTATCAAAGAACTAAAATGCAGCCTACAAAACGAAGTGGTTTCAGATGATGTGGTTGATGATATCATAGTCTCTATTCAAAACAACTCCGATTCAATAGTAACTATAAATGCGGGAGATTCGTTATGTCATGTAAATTATCTGTTATAAAAAATATATATCGCATAATAAAAAAGCGAATGGAATACGAAGGCATCAAACTCTACCCAAAACTAACACCATCAGCACCAGAAGGAGAAATACATATCGTCACAGGGTCGGCGCAAACCTATCGGCTCCAAAAGATTGGTGAAATTAAAAAGGAAATCGAGCAAGAACGCGACAAAAGAGCGACGTTGAGTAAAAAGTATCATAGAAGTGTAAGCGTAATCGGCTCATTAGGTTACATTCTCGGAGCGGTTACGACGGGACTCGGAATTTCGGGAATCGGAGTTTTGGCTACTATAGCAGCGGCACCTATTGCTATTGCGATGGAAGGAGCGGCATTTGGTGCGGGGTTGCTAAGTATGATCGGCCTCTATTTCAGTAAGAAGCTTGCGTTGAAGGCGGAGAAGCATGAAAAGATCAAAACGCTAGCCGATGCGAAACTCAACACGATCAGCGACCATATTTCAAAAGCTCTCATGGATGATAACATTTCAGATGAGGAATATTCCCTGATTCTGAGTGAGATTGAAAAATTCAACGGCATGAAAGAAGAAATTAGGACTAATATTAAAGTTGCGATAGACGAGATGGACGAGGTAACGAAACAATCACTCATCGATCGAGGAAGAGAAGAAGTCAGGCAGCACTTGCAATCCATGTTTGAGAAAAATAACGAATCTATCAAAAAGACGACTAACTCAAACATACGTGAAATCATGTAGACGTATGTCGTTATGTCTGAAAATACGTCTAACTTATGTTTTGAAACATGTCAAAAAAACACGTCTGAAAACATTATATTTTTTTTTACTTAAAATGTCGTTTCAAAAAATAACCGACCCCGCGAAAAGAAAGTTTATCGTTGCGGAATTTCTGAAAACAAAGAAGAGTATTCATCAAAACTTTTTATCGGATTTATTTGGTGATTCGGGGCTGCAAAATATAATCGACAGCTATATCGGTAAAAGGCTGATGACGAAAGCTGAGATGCTTGAAACGATGAAATCGCTAGCCGACATGAAACTCGACGCGAACAACGATCATATTTCAAAAGCTCTCATAGATGATCTCATGTCAGCTGAGATTGAGTTGATGCTGAGCGAGATTGAAGAATTCAATAAGAAGAAAGTCGCGATGGATGCGATAGAATCACTCGTCTATCGAGGGTGAGAAGAAGTCAGGCAGCGCCTTCAATCTATATTTGAGAAAAATAACGAATCTATCAAAAAAAGACTAACATACGTGAAATCATGTAGACGTATGTCGTTATGTCTGAAAATACGTCTAACTTATGTTTTGAAACATGTCTGAAAACACGTCGTAAAACATTATGTTTCTAATTTTAAAATGTCGTTTCTAAAAATAACCGACCCCGCGAAAAGAGAGTTTATCGTTGCGGGGTTTCTGAAAACAAAGAAGAATATTCAGCAAAACTTTTTATCAGAGAGATTGGGATATTCGGGGCTTCAGCATGAATTAACCAAGTTGTACAAACCCATGATCGATTCCCATTCCGCAATTTCTAAAGAGCAAAATGTCTTATTGTCCGCCATTAAAGAAAACTCAGTAGCTACTTCAAACGCGCTACAAGCACTTCCCGCTTCGTTACATGGAATTAAATTTCCTCAGTATCCTTCGATAGAAGCGTATAGCAGCGACCCGACTGAGGACATTAGAACTTTGGAATTAGGGGATCTAGCCACCAAGTACCTTCATCAGTACGCCTCCTTTAAAAGAACCGTAGACACGACGTTCGGAATAAAATCCGAAAATGGGCAATTCTATATCGGTGACACTCCGATTTCGATTCAAGGAGACGATGTGACGGTTGGAAATAAGACTTACAGAGGAACACCGGGGCTTTGGGAGTTGTTGACGATGAAACGGCCTGACGCATTGATATACAACGATAATGATAAAGCTGATTACGCCGAGATTCTGTACGCGACGAATGCTATAGCACAGCCGACAAATCCTAACAAACCTAGGGCGTCTGTGGGTGCCAAATATAATCAAATTATCAAATCGATATGGGAAAAGAGACCGCGTAGCACAGTGGGTAAAGGCGTCGGCGTAATCGTCATATCCGAAGACCCTAATGTATTGGCGGAACAGCTGGATTTAAGAATTCATAGCTTCAAGGCGGGCAATACCGGGGTAAGAAACGAGATCGTGGCGATATGCGACGAGTTACTTCGGCAAGGAGTGTTGAGAAAAGATGGTTACAAAAATATAATGTCGACATTATAAAATGCAGATCGTGAATAGAAGGAGTTACAGGAAGCGATACGTTATCGGCGGATCCGGAATATTAGATGCTATTTCAGGATTTTTCAAAAGAATTGTTACATCGAACGCTGCCAAACAGTTAGCGACGAGAGCTCTTAGTGCTAGTAAAGACGTGGCGACAGAAATTGGGAAAAAGGCTATCGATGTTGGGAAATCAGCTGCAATTGACGCTGGTAAACGATTAGTGGACAAAGCAGCGGCTAAACTAATTACTCCCCCTAAGAAACCGGAAATTACACCAGAAAATAGGGCTATTTTAGCTCGACTTAGTAGCGTCGGGATGAATGCGGAGAATATCAATAGCATGATGATGGGGAATGGCCTGATGTTGGGGAAAGGCTTGAAGAACGGCGCTATTTGGATCCAAGATTTAGTGCGTACACAAAACGGCGCGGGAATGAAGGTCGCGTAAAAATAATATTATTCTACAATAAAATGCAGTCTGATATTCTAAGATTTACCGATCAACCTCTGATTGACGAAGGTATCGAACGCTACGAATGGCACGAGTATGAACCGATATCAGGAGCGAATCTAAACACAGCCGGAGAGATTAGAATTAACATAGAACTTCAAGATCTATTTAGTCATCCAGCGGAATCTTACCTATTATTCGAGGGCAGATTGATGAAGGCGGACAACACCGCGTACGCTAATACCGATGCTACAGCCCTTACGAATAATGGACTCATGCATCTGTTCAGTCAAATTTCGTATTCCCTATCGAACCAAGAAATTGAATCGTTATTTCACCCGGGTCAGGCAACGACGATGCTCGGATTACTCAAATACCCGAATGATTTTCAACTAGCTCAAGGTTTGAATCAGCTGTGGTACAAGGACAGTGCTGCTACAGCTGTTATCGCGGATAATCTAGGTTTCGCCGTTAGACAGTCGTATCTAATTCAAAAACCAGGAAACAAAGGCACGTTTAGTTTTATCGTTCCATTGAGGCATATTTTTGGATTTTGCGACGATTACGATAAGGTTATTTTTGGTATGAAACATACGCTAACTCTTGTTCGTAAAGCCGACGATGACGCAATTTTTCGACTCGCTGCTGCAGCTGCTGGGAAAGTCAAGCTAGACAAAATCTCGTGGTTTGTGCCTCACGTTAAGCCATCTCTCATGGAGGAGATGCAGCTGCATAAAACGATCGAATCGAAAGCGTCGTTGCCAGTCGCGTACAGAGCACGTCAATGCGATACTATAACCGTCCAACAAGCGTCTACTTTTAGCTGGAGACTTAGCGTCAAGTCATCACCTGAGAAACCTAGGTACATAATTATAGGTTTTCAAACGGATCGTGACGGCAATCAAACTATGAATCCTTCCGTTTTCGATCATTGCGATCTGAAGAACATGTACGTGACGATGAATTCAGACCGATACCCAGCCGTCGACTATAACCTATCATTCCCAAATCAACAGTTCTCGCGGGCGTACAGAGAAGCGGCCACGTTTAGTGAAAAATTCTACGGAATGGACGAACTGATAACGCAAGGCAATATCACACCGGCGGACTTCAAAGACCTGTTCCCAATTATGGTGATTGATGTGAGCAAGCAATCCGAGCGCCTAAAATCGTCAGTGGTTGATATTAATATCAAAGCTACTTTTAATGCGGTGGTGCCGGCTCGAACGGAAGCTTACGCAGTGGTGATTTGTGACAAGTTACTCAATTTTCAGTCAGATGGGCAGAAAATGAGCGTTGTGTACTAAAGAAATATCTTGTACTATAAAAATGAAATTGATAGAATTGAAAACGCTGGCGAAAGAGCACGGTATCAAAAGATGGACTCATCTCAACAAACCTGAACTCATCGATCTATTGTTCGAGAAGGGTGTACTTTCACGTGATATCGCTGAAAAAGAGAAACAACGGCGAGAACCGAAGGTGCCAAGCACGGATGAAAAATATGATAGATTGAAAAAAATCAGAAACCAACCGAGACGAGTAGATATATTAGACCGTGAAACGGGTGAAGTAAGCTCGTATTCATCGCTTTACAAAGCAGGTAAAGCACACGGGGAAAGCGCGCGAACAATCTTTATTTTTCAATGGCCGAGTATGGAGATCTAGATACGAAATTAAAGCTCATGGGAGGAAGGAGGATGACGATTTTGTAACGGATTTGGTAGAAATTTAAATTCAAAACTAAATGTGGTTTCGAATTTAGGGCCGTAAGTACGCTGCTGAAAAATCTCGAACCGTAATATCTACCGTATTAGGTGAAGTAACAAATATCTCGAGATAATCGGTATTAGTTAATCGAACTAGGCTAGTACCCGTTGCATTATTATACGATCCAGCCGTACCTCCGCCACCGGCAATCTGCATGTACAATCCCCCACTTCTCAACAAGTTAACATTACTGTAATTTCTAGCACTATTGTCACGAAATTCCACATACGTCGTAACCATATAACATCCAGCTTTCTTAGGAAAGAAACGATTCGAATTGACGAGACAATCATCCGGATCGAATCTTACTATCGAAAAATTTACTTGCGTCGCAACGTTAGCGGGGATAGCCTGAGCAGAGGGGGCGTAAACACTAAACGTAGGGCCAAATGCGGTCGTATCTACGTACTTTTTCGTAGCAGCGTGACTATTCTCGACGGGTTCAGCTAGACCTCCTATTCGCTGCCCATCCATATCGATGTTTTTGTGTACAACTATTCTCCCAGCTGGGTCTCTGTTAGTTTTGGCGATACGGATAACTTCTTCATTATTTAGTCGAATACGTAATCCATGAGCCGTTTGTAGCAAAACAGGATTTTCGCTGTAATTAGCCAAAGTAATCTTATTTTCGTTATTACCGAGGAGCAAATTAAAACTTTGTCCTTCTCGAATATCATCACATCCCAAGTTCGCGGCCACATCCGGATCGGAAGAAGACGAAAGTAACAAATCTCCACTCTTTGAAAGTTTATTAGCATCGACGTAATTCTTAGTGGCCACATCTTGAAGATGGGTAGGATCCGCGACATTAATCAGCTTGTTAGAACCCAAGTCGATATCCCCGGTCGCTGCGTTCGCTCCATCTCGTCTTAGAAAAGTATTGCCAGCTTGGGATGATGTGATGCCGCCCGATGTTACTCGTGGCGCTGATCCACCATCCATTCGACCAAATATATCAACAGGCATTTTATTACGCTAAGATTTTTTTCAGTCGCTATTGTCGTAAGAATGCGACGGAAAAGTCTCTCGCTGCTATGTATGTTTTGATGGTTGAATAAACGTGAATCTCGAGATAATCGGTTTCGGTTAGAAAAACTAAGCGACTACTCGATGCCTTCAAACCCCCTCCGCCTGAAATTTGCATGTACACCCCTTCATTTTTAAACAGGTAGACGTAACTACTAGCACTAATACCGGGGTCTTCAAATTCTACGCACATCGAAACGAAATAGCAACCGGCTTTACCGGGAGTGAAACGAGTCAGTCCTGCATTAATGGCGCTATCTCTTTTGAATCTTACTATATCGAAAGAAACTCTTGTGAAAGTATTGGCGCTTATGGCTTGCGAATTTGAAGTGTAAGCGCTAATCGCGGGTCCTATTACATTTTGATTAGTTATTAAATCTATAGCCTGTCCTCGACTTAGTGCCTCGTCTATTCCCGCTTCCGGAGTATTCGTTGTAGGTAGACCTTTTATCACGCGGCCATTCATATCTAGATCTCCAGTAACAGGGTTTGCTCCATCTCGTCTTAGAAAAGTATTGTCGGCTTGAGTATATATGACGCCGCCCGAAATTACTCGCTGCGCTGATTCGCTAGCCATTTGTCCAAATATGTTTACAGGCATTTTATTACACGATTAATATTAATACAAAATTAATACAAACTATTGATAACATTTTGAAATTTACAACCATCAGTCATCGTCTTTTTCAAAACATACAAACATAGATGGCCACAAAACACTTCATTATCCGGTTGAATTCGTTCACTATTGTAGTAGACGGGACTGTGTAAATACTTTATCAATTCCAGAGGGGGTGGGAGACCGTAACTATCGAAATATATTTTATCCTTGCCGTTCTTTAAAAAAGAGCACCAGTGGGTCCCTCTTCCTTGCGAGTCATCTAGGTTTAGAATACCACACTCGTTTGCTTCCGGTCTTTTTGGGAGCTCGTCTCGAAGAAACACACCTTTGAAGTTTTTGATATTTAGCTTCTTCGCGGCATCGATCAACTGTATGTTCGACAGAGGGATATTTGGTAATACGACGCCTTCAACATTTATGTTTTTGTATGTATCAAAACTCATTTTTAATATTCATCTAAATGTTTGATAAAATACTGAGCTTTCGAGCTTCTACGCAGGCGAGATAATATTTATGTTTACAATTTTTGCATTCATTTGCTCTTCCATCTTTTTGAAATCGATTTTTAACGTATTCCGATATGTTCTTCTCTATCTTGCATCGGCTGCAAACTTTTCTATCTTTTGTTTCCTTATTTTCCTGTCTCGCGTACTTATGTGCTAGCTTCTTTACTTTGGCATTTTTACACAGTTTGCAACTCGGATAACTTCCGCTCTTTTGTAATTTATCTTTATAAAATTCATCCAAGCTTTTTTCCATTTTGCATTTGGTACACACTTTTAGCACATATTTATATTAGAAATTTTTTTCTTTAGCCTAAGTCGTTTTCAACAAATAGTGACCGTATGCTAACGTGCTTGTTCCATCATCCATTATCACTCGCTTGTCGTCGTCGGCTGAAAGAGCGATCTTATTAATCTCTTCGGTGTAGATATCGTGATGATGGGATCTGATGACATTCATTTTTCTCGACTGTTCTTTCCTCGTAAACAGGCAGTTCTTATAATCTTCATGGGTTATCGATTTCTTAACAACGTACTTTTTTACACCTTTGCATTTCTTATGGTCCACTCCCGCCATCTTGTACGAATACAGTTTCGATCTTAAACCTACAAACTCTTCGATTTGTTTACCTGCAGCTTCGTCCTTAAACAAACCTATTACTTTCTTATTCACTCCAGTTTCAATACCGGACGGATGATCTTTTGGATAATCGCTCGTATCGAACATGCTTCGAACATCTGGAGCTATATCGGCATAGAAATCTTCGGTTTTAATTTCATAGGCTAGCGAATCAGTATCTGTAAAAAGCAACTTTGCCCTATCCCCATACTTATCCTTGATGTAATTATAGTGGAAAGAATACATCAAAGTTTTACTCAAGTCTAGGATGCACATTCCTAGATATATAGGCTTGTTGTAGAACAGCTTGGTCTTTTTCATGTGAATAGCGATGAGATTTTCATCGAATATAGTTCGTCTGTCGTAATTAGTTTTCGCCGCGAGCGTAATAGCCTCCTTCACGTTGCACACCAATCGCACATCGACTCGATTCTCGATAGCTTCCATAGTTTTTCCAAAGACGCTATTATTCATCAGCTTGAAAAAGTCCTTCTCGAAATCGTTTGTAGCTTTCGTTCGCAATTCCGTATTCAACTCGATATACTTTTTCAGCCAAGCGCTTTCTTCGAATATTAACCCTCGGTGAATTTTAACGATTTTCAAACCTAGACTTTCGTACAATTTCAAATTACCGTAATGAACAACGTACTTCTTTTTATCGCTCAAATTTGGAATTAGTTTCGCTACATCTGAGCCTGGCGGTTTTACACTCTCAGGAGCTAGTGGATAATCGTTATGCAGGTCGTGTAATTCTTCTGGATATTCTAAGTCGACTTCTAGTATACACCCCACCCCGTCTCGCGAGGGAATGCTTTTCCAATCGCTCAGCTCGTTATCAGTCATCCATTTGAATCCGTGAGTTGGTAGCGGCTTGCACATTGCCCATCCATACAAATTATTTGCGTCCAAGTACGGAATGAACGTCGAAGGCTGGGTGGGATCAAATGCTTCTCCTATGTACTTGTTGTTCGCTCTCGCGTATCGATTCGAAATCGTGCTGACTCCTCCTCTTATTCCCTGCTTAATCATCAGTAACATATCGTAGTCGCTCAATAACTCCAACTGTACACCCGTCAACTTTAGCGCCGCGTCCCATGCAAGTCCGGGGGAAGTAAAATACCATGCGGGGTCGAGCTTATAATGTTCGTTGCACACGCCCCTAAAGTTTTCAAAGACATCGGCCAGCAATAGAACATCCGAAATATTATACAAGTTGTGATAATCTCGTAGCGTTTAACAGCCAAATTCGTTCCACACCGTTCTCGCGTGTTCGTAATCTTCATCGCCTATACCCGAGTCGTTTAGTTTTGAATAGAAGTTTTGCCTCGGGGGTAATTCGGTTTCATTTAATTTTTCAACGCCGTCGACGTAATCGTATGGATAAACGCCTTTTCTAAGCAAGAGATCAAGCTTATTACCGGAATAGTACTTGCTTATAATTTTACACTGATCTTTGCGGAGATTCTTCGATAACGCGTCGAGACTCGCGGGCATGAATCTAAAACTATCGATGAAGCGGAGTTCGCGCTTGACCTCTTTCTCTTCCCCTTCTTTGTTAATAAACTTACCGACTACGATCTCTCGGCTAAACGATATATACTTCTCTTCGTTGCAGGGAATGCAATTAATCTTTTCATTATCATCGCCTCGTAATTTCTTCACAAAAAGATGACTATCGTAGCCGGTTAGATTATGGAATACTACTGGAAAAAACTTGGGGACTTTATATTTCAGGTTACAAATGTTATGAGCGGCACCCCGGAATTTGCCAGTCAAATGACAATGATCTCTGACACGATCTTCGCCTAACTCTTCTCCACAGATATGACAGTTGATGGCTTCATCGTAACATTTCTTCTCAGTTTTACCGAATATCATATTCTTTGGGAATCTAAACTGATTATATATTCGTTTTATATTTTCTACAAGAGAATCTACGAATTTCTGGGCAACATCGTCGCCTTCGTTTTCAGCCGTAAACGCCACCGGATCTTGAGAATAAACGCTGTCGTCGAAACATTTTACGTAGTAGCAAAACGAGCTAGGTGTATGTTCCTGATATTTATTAGTGTAAGAAGTGCTAGGATCGGGCTGGCAGGTATCAATCGGTTTGATGAAAGACTCGAAATCCGCATAGATGACGAAAGGCACTTCCATCGATTTAAAATGATGATCAAAACTTAGCATAGTTCCTGGTGGAGGTAATTCTATTCGTTGGGCGTCCTGCTGCGAACAGTACTCGCTGTGTTTATTAAGCGATTCTATCGTTCTGTAGCCGATTAAACATCTTCTGCAATAGTGCATTGAGCTATGGTTTGTTTCGGTTCGATGTGCTAACAACTTATTAAAGTTCTTGATCCAACAATAATGCTTCTTTTCTTCCTCGGAAATGAGTAATAGATCTACGCGGGCATCGCTTTCGTGCGTTGATATATATAATGGGTATACCGCCTCCTCATACCCGAATACACTGACGCTAATGTTATTACGGCGCTCAAACTTTTGTATAATATTAGCATTGATAGCGACTGGGAATTCAATACCACTCCAATCGAGTTTCTTAGATTGTTCTTTTAGATATCGCGTGATTCTTTCAGGGTTGTCGCCGTCGCCCGTTGGGTTCAAGGCTCTAGTGATACACCATTTGAAACATTCATCGTCGTTGTTTTTCATATTAATAATGGCCTTTTTATTTGCCAAATAACTGGGAAGCTGAATATACGAACTGCCTTTCAATGGATTGTATACCACCGTATCGATATCCAACTTCAAAACAGCACTGAATCGCCAATTGCTACCTCGCATCTGAAAACTAGCCATACTCTCCTTAATTTTATCCACTGCGTTTGTATATATTTCCTTCACATCGGTTGCTTCTAAAATAATATCAGTCTTTGATTTGAAATTAGGCTCAGCCGTTGCTATTTCGCCGGATTTCATGTCTACTTTCTCCATTACGCACATGAGATTGAGTTGAACTTTTACCCCTCGATTTTTCGCTAGCAGCCTAACTACCCGCGGTCTTACAGCCTTGAGAAAAGATGCAACATCGATCCTGTTGTTGCCATCGATCGTGTATCTTTTTGTAAACCCTTTGATGGCCGTCGCAGTCTCGCGAAGTTTGAACCTATGAACGGGTGGTTTTATTTGAGGGGGTAACTGACTAATCTCACTAATCAGCCAATCCGAAAAAGAGGTATTTTTCCCCACAAATTTCCAAATAGTAGACACAAATGCTGCAAGTTCCGCTTTTCCTAATCTTGAGTACCCTCGTACGCCTCTCCGTCTCGCAATTTCTCGCAATTCTTGAAGAGTGCCGGGAGTACGCGTTGGAACCTTGGTGTCTGGAGGTAGAGCGTCCAGCATATCTCCCCGCGATATGAATGCAGCAAGTTCCGCTTTTCGCAGTCTCGAATATCCTTTTTGTCCTCTCTGTTTCGCAATTTGCTGCAATTCTCGTACCGTGCCAGGAGTGCGCGTTGGAGCCTTGATGTCTGGGGTCCGAGCGCCTAGTCGATCTCCGTGCGATATGAGTGCGATGAGTTCCGGTTTTCCTAATCTTGAGTATCCTTTTTGTCATCTCTGTTTAGGAATTTGCCGCAATTCTTTCAGATTATACGTTGTGTAATCCATTTTATATTGGGATATCTTGTCTTTAAGTCGAGTTGTATATTCCATTTTTCAGTTATTTTATATACACAAGAGAAAAAAATTGTTATGATTAAGTGACTCATCGATACCATAGGTAATTCCCAGCCGACGTAATCACCCTATGACTCATCATCGAAACTACCGTGAACTCCCCGCATGATGAGTCATAGGCGCGTGTTGGGGTGGTTATTTTTTTGACCCGTGGTTTAGGTTTGTGCACGACGGATCGAAACTGGCGGAAATTCCCTAAAGTTTTTGAACCGTGGTTATGGGTCAATTTATTTTTTTGACCCGTGGTTATGGTGTAATGCCGCAGCCGCCGAATTATCTATCTACTGCAGAGATCATGTGAGATCGTATAGAGAAGATATAATGGGGGGGGGGAAATAGGGCGGCGCCCTAGACACACCGATTGAATAGGGGTGGGGTCCTACAAGAACCTTTTAGATGAGACTTAATAAAATCGGTTTTTTTTTACATTTTGTTGTGCTTTGTTTTTGGATCGTAAAAGAACAGTGGGCGGACTCACTAAAAGTGAAATGACTTTTGTTCTGTTTTAATTTTTTTAGACTTTGGCTACTGCACGTAGTAGATATGAATTATACTTTAATAAGCCCGTACAGAATTTATATGAAAATTCTTATTTTTTGCCAAGATATGGGCAAAAACTGTATGAAGTTACTTTTTATGGTCCACCCTGCACATGTATATACAGGCGTATAATCTGTATATGTATTATATAATTATTAATTATTTATGCAATGCTATGCATGGATATACACATGAGACATGTCCATAAACTTCGCAAAAATGTGTATTAGTATCCCAGATTTTTTTATCCAATGCAGGGCATCACTTCAAACTAGCTAAGTCAGCTAGAAATCATAGTAACAGTCTTGGTATTTCGTGACATAACGGTAAGTTTTACATACTCGCAGTAACATGATAATGTAAAGTCACATAATAATAAATAATATGACAATATATTAGGGCTATAACAGTCCATGTAAGGCTTACAAATGATGTAGACCAGTGGTGTAGCCAGGAATTTATGCATTGCTGGGGTGTTGGTTTTTTATGGCCTGGCTGGATGCCCTTCCTGACACCAACCCGACAGTATTACAGTAAATAAAAAGGGAATGAAGTAACAGAGTATTGTTTATTAGTGTAAATATTTATTGCTTTGATGCAAAGCCACTATGTCAGCTTCTTTATGTAGTTTTTCAATCTATTTGTTTGCACATTTCAGGAGCAAACATGCCTAGAAGGGTTAGTACTGGCGTTGCTCTATTCCCGAGTGGAGTCAATGTCCTCATTGGTCTGGTTGGAAGTTCAGCGTACTATGTCGTCTTCAGTCTCCTGACATCAAAGCCGTAGACCTCAACTCGGTCAACTTCTTCAAAACAGACGCAAAAGCTGTTTAGCTGACAAGTTCTTCAGAAAACGATAAAGCATTCTGCACATTGGAAGTGTTTGATATGTTCATGATTCTGCATGTTTGATATCCTTGACATTTGAAAAACATGGGTTGGTTAAGTGTAGCGGCCAAGATGGCGGCCTATCAAAATGAGTCGCCTAAGTATAATGACGTTTCTGCGATTTACAAGAAGGCCTCATATTTGCTCACTAATTTTTTTTCACTTAATTTGATGCCGGTCCCAAGTCAGTTTTCAAGACGAGATTTAGCTCTCTGGTTTAATTAGCAAATAGCAAGGCATCTATTATTCCTATTCGGGTAGGTCTACGTCTTTACATTTTGTTCATTAAAGCACTGGCCTGCGCCAATTGTGAAAAAATATATGAGTTCAGTTTCTATAGGCGTACAATAATCATCGCACAGCAGGTTTTCGTACGTTAGTCTTATTTTGCCTAACCGTCGAAGCCGCATTGACGTTATTCGCTGAGCGACAATGAAACCGTTGGCTCTACTCATCCGTGTCGTCGCTTTAGGCCGTTAGGCGTCGCTTTGTTTTCAGCGGTTCTCGCCTTAGCTGCAGGAGGTCTGCTGCTGCTGCTGCTGCTGCTGCTGCTGCTGCTGCTGCTGCTGCTGCTGCTGCTGCTGGTGCTTGCGAATGGCCACAACTAGGCTTGCATCTATTGATCGACCTTGTGTTTGAACCTCCAATCGCCACGGTAACCCTGATCAATACCAGGAACGATGAGTGCACTGTGTCGAAGGCCAGCGGTCCGTCGCATGAGCACAGGAGGAGGAGAAGGAGGAGAGGAGGAGGCCATCAACGTCGTCGCTCTCACAGTCACGGTCCGACTCCAAGCAGGACGGGCAGGAGGATTCAGTCGACCATGGACCACACTGTCATGGATGACCTGGTCGCTTTCATTTGGATTCTACTGAGTTTCAAGGCCGTCCTTTCACATGTTCGTATTTTACAACGATTTCTCACTGTCATCTTCTTCGTCTTCTTCTTCGTCTTCTTCTTCGTCTTCTTCTTCGTCTTCTTCTTCGTCTTCTTCTTCTTCGTCTTCTTCTTCGTCTTCTTCTTCGTCTTCTTCTTCGTCTTCTTCTTCGTCTTCTTCTTCGTCTTCTTCTTCGTCTTCTTCTTCGTCTTCTTCTTCGTCTTCTTCTTCGTCTTCTTCTTCGTCTTCTTCTTCGTCTTCTTCTTCGTCTTCTTCTTCGTCTTCTTCTTCGTCTTCTTCTTCGTCTTCTTCTTCGTCTTCTTCTTCGTTTTCTTCTTCGTCTTCTTCTTGCTCTTATTGATGATTAGGACACGAGCGAATGATGACGATGACGATTATGAATATAGCGCTTTGTTTAAGAATGACAAAGATGAATCAAAAGATCGAAGAAACGCTATTCGGTTGATTGGGACAGAGTGAGACAGGTTGCTATTGTTATTGCTGGTTCAAAATAGCCCCGCCAAAGCAGCCCCGTTAAATTCGCCAATAAACAAAGCAGCCCCATATAATTGGTTCCCCGTCAAAATGGCGGGCTGCAGTGAAACTTATGACGAAACTGCAATAATAATGTCATGTTATCTAGGCCAACATGTAGACAAGGTAGCTGTTTAAGATTAAAGATATCGATAATAATTATTAATTATAATTTGAGATGGTCGGAAATAATTCCTATTATGGCAGTTAGGCAATGGAAGTTGCGTTTACTTCAGTTTTGTTGAATACAGTTTCACAAGACATTTAAGTTGAAATGTGAGCCATTGCTTGTGACAGTTGAAATGTGAGCCACTGTAGAGCTGCTTTTCGTGGGTGAATTTTGACTTGGTTATTTTGACGGAGCCTACTAGACTACTGCATCTGCTGCAAATCTAATATCTACATCCATTATGATATTGTCGATCGCCGACCTGCATTGTTTCTTTGGTTGTGAAGGAATAATTTTCGCTGCTTACGTTGTTGATAATGTTATGCTAGGAGAGTATGCACTCATCAGTTTCCTCCAATCTACCCTGTCAAACTGATGAGTGCATTGAGACGAAGAGGAATCGACTGGAAGGACAGAAGGCTTATAGGAAATCTTTATATGAACCAGAAAGTAAAGATCAGAATAGACGGAGAGTGTTCAGAGGAAGGAGAAATTGGAAGGGGAGTAAGACAAGGGTGCCCCCTATCACCACTCCTTTTCAACATATATATAGAGGAACTAATGCAGGAGGCAATGGAAGACACAGAAGAAGGTGTAAAAGTAGGAGGAAGACTTATAAAAGCCTTAAGATTTGCTGACGACCAGGCAATGTTGGCGACGACACAGGAAGGACTACAGAAGATGATGGACAAATTAAATCTGACCTCAAGGAAATACAACATGAAAATAAACATTGGAAAGACAAAGAGTATGAGGATAAGCCGAAAAGAGGAGGAAGTAACAGAGAAAATAAAAATCAACGGCAAGGAGGTGGAACAGGTCAAGAGCTTCTGTTACTTGGGAAGCATGATAACAGCAGATGCAAGGTGCCAAAGCGATATGAAACGAAGAATAGCAATGGGATAGGATGCATTCACGAAAAGAGGAGAATTGTTGAGAGGAGGATTAAACAAAGGCTTAAAGAAAAGACTGGTCAAAACACTGGTATGGAGTGTGGCACTGTATGGGTCGGAGACCTGGACTATCAAGAAGGAGGATATTCAGAAATTAGAGGCTTTCGAGATGTGGATTTGGAGAAGGATGGAGAAGGTGAGCTGGACGGAGCATATAACAAATGAGGAGGTACTACAAATGGTTGGTGATAAGCGATCGCTAATAACAACAATAAGAGAGAGACAAAAGAACTGGGTGGGGCACGTGTTAAGAGGAGACTCCCTCCTGAAAGAAATCATAGAAGGGAGAATGGAAGGAAAGAGAGGGAGAGGAAGACCGCGGCAAATGATGCTCGGAGGGATTATGGTCAATGGATACAGCAAACTGAAGGAAAAGGCACAGCACAGAGAGGAGTGGCGTCATTGGAGGTTGGAACCTGCCGAAGGGCAGAGAACCTAAAGAAGAAGAAGGAGAGTATACCGTAGCAATTCCGCCACTGGTTGTTCTCTGCCAGTGCCAGTCCCAATCCTAGATAAAGTAGGAGGGCGAACGGTGAAACTCTTATGCAGTGTCCGCGATTTGTATAGTCGGAAGCGCCTCTGAGTAGAGAGCTCGAAGGGGCGCTAGGGCCTATAGCAAATGCGAGAAATAATAAAATAGTGTGCTTCAAGTAAGCTACAAGGCCTATAGCCATCGGCATTGCAGTAGGCTTAAGCCTATAGCCTATCTATAGGTTGCATCAAATAGTAGCCTAACTGAGAAAAATTGAGATTTTATATCAATTCAATCAAATTCTTTTTTTATTGCAACCATGATACACACAACGGACAGCAATTGTAGAAAGTAAGAATGCATTGGCTACAAGGGAAGAACCTAAATGGACGGGGGGTCAACTAGCCTATAGGCCTAAGTTAAAAATTCCCAAGGAGAGGTTAACAAGATAGTCGATAGAATTATAACTGCAATCAGGTGGTGACTGATTGCATCAAGATAATTATAAATTGATAAGAACACGTAATGAAACCAACTTAACTACAGACCTAATTAAACCTTAACTATAGACCCACGTGCGGTCGTGTGCACTTTCAAGCTGGGTTAGTTGAAGACCGTGGCGTAGCCAGGAATTTTTGATGGGGGGGGTTTATGGCCGGAAACCCTGTTTTTTGCTATTTTTCTTACTTAAATGGAAAAATAGCCTTAAAAACTTTTTCCGGAGCCAATGGGGGGTTTTAACCCCCGAAACCCCCCTTGCCTACGCCACTGGTTGAAGACTGAAGTAGAAAAACACGCAGTGTCGCTTAATATAATACCTATATCCCTAGGCCCTGTAAATAGGTTAACGGATAGACTACCCATTGATATAGTGTTCACATCGCTAGGACGCTATAAGATAAGATTTAACAGTAGTATATAGGGCCTAGTGTTAGAATAGGCTTTGATAGGGTAATATGCTGATGAATACCTAAAGAAAATGCGAATTGATGTCGGTGGAGTGCTGGTGTTAGGCCGTATAATATCCTCGAAATACCACCTCGGGTGGTCCGTAGCTCAGTGGAGAGAGCGTTGGCCGATAAACTGAGAGTCATTATCGCGACCCGAGTTCAAGCCTCGCTCTGGGCAAAAATTTATTTGAATTTTCTGTTAGCTGCCAGTGGCGCTTTCTGTTGTGTTGTTTGACTCGGGTCTGTTGAAAAAATAAGTTAGCCCCTCCCACTCCTGGTTTGGCCGAATCAGGAGCGTTCCAACACTTAGGCCATTAGTGTTAAGTTACCGAACCTGTTGTAGCCGACCTGCGTGTCGTGCGAAGCTTGCCGTATTTCGTATAACCCTCTACCTGTAATCGTTCTGCGCAGTGGCGGAGACCTAGGGGGGGACAGGGGGGGACGGTCCCCCCAATGGAGGCGTTGGGGGGGACGGCCCATGCATTTGTCCCCCCCCAATGTTTAAGCGTTAGGACACGTGAGTAGAGTTCTAGAGAAAGAAAACTTTAGCAGATGAAGTTCATATTTCTAATGATATGAATTCCCGGGCAATCCAGGCTCTAACCAATAGTTATTTTGTCCCACGTTGAATAGTTTGCGAACATTATACTCTGTGGATAAGATACCTCTTTTAAAGTATTACCGCTTATTATAAAAACCTTGCCAACACCCAACGTCACAACTGATATAAAATTTATGGACTCCATCAGGAAAAGAGAAGTTCAAATTACCCGACTTAGGATGTGTCATGTCCTTAATAACACTTGGCTGAAAGTGTTAGGTAAAAGCACAACATACCAGTGTTCTAAATGCCAATTGCCTGAAACAAGTCAAACAACTGAGCATGTGCTGCTTGCGTGTATAAAGAATGATATATCAATCTTACTACTTAATAAATGCGAGGAGAAAAAAAGTAGAATGCATTGTTAAACATCTTTACAGACGTCAACAGCCTTTGTAGCTATAAGATGTCGTTAAACTTCCGATTAATAATAATAAATAACGCCACAGCGTCATAATCGGGCTTCTGCTACATTCCCTACAGGTTTCCTTCAGGCTCGAATCAACCTCCAGTTGGACATTGGGAATAATATGGAAAGTAAGTAAGTTAGTATGTAAGTATTTTGTTTATTTCTCCTCATGAAAACGAACAATGGGACATAGAACATCGTTATTATACATCGGATTAACAATAGGTAATAAAAACGTACGATTTAAAATCCCAAGTTAAATAAAATATAATTACTAAACTATTATCATCAAAAAAATTAACTATTATCTTTTTAAACACAGAATTCCAATTGGAGATGTCTCTTACACACCTCTTTTAACTTTACTAAACTATCATCATCAAACAAGTTAATTAATTAATTAATTAAGAGAATTCCAATTGGATGTCTCTTACACACCTCTTTTAACTTTACTAAACTATTATCATCAAACAAATTAACTATTATTTTTTAAAGAGATAATTCCTATTGGAGATGTCTCTTACACACCTCTTATAACTTTACTAAACTATTATCATCAAACAAATTAACTATTTTTTTAAACAGAGAATTCCAATTGGATGTCTCTTACACACCTCTTTTAACTTTACTAGACTATTATCATAAAACAAGTTAACTATTATTTTTTTAAGAGATAAATCCTATTGGAGATGTCTCTTACACACCTCTTTTAACCTTACTCAACTATCATCATCAAATAAGTTAACTATTATTTTTTAACAGAGAACTCCAATTGGAGATGTCTCTTAAACACCTCTTTTAACTTTACTAAACTATTATCATCAAACAAGTTAACTATTATTACTGTTTTAAACTGAGAATTCCAATTGGAGATGTCTCTTACAAACATCTTTTAATTTTACTAAACTTATATCATCAGACAAGTGAACTATTATTTTTTAACAGAGAATTCCAATTGGATGTCTCTTACACACCTCTTTTAACTTACTAGACTATTATCATCAAACAAGTTAACTATTTTTTAAAAGAGATAATTCCTATTGGAGATGTCTTTTACACACCTATTTTAACTTTACTAAACAATTATCAATTCAAAGCATTTCGACATTGGGGGGGGCACTTTTGAAGTCTTAAACAAAAACTATAAGCACTAAAATGACGAGGAAATTTGCAAATATGACTGCCTGAAATGCTACCATTGTAGTGCTGAATATCGAAATTTCTCGAAGTTTGGGGGCATATCTCACTGCCCAAACCCTCCCCTGCTAGGCGCTTCGTGCCTCGGCGATCGTCAATCGGCCGCTCTTCCGTCCCCCCCCAAAGTTCGGACCAGGTCTCCGCCTATGGTTCTGCGGTGTGTCAGATTGAATTTGAATAAACGAATATTATTATTATTATTATAACTCCTATGGACGAACTTATCTTAACTTAAAATCTCAATGGGAAATGAACCACGTCTCAATACAAACAGGTTAGGAGAATGGGAGCAGAGTATCGTCTGGGAGGAGAGGCGCTTCACCACACTAGGCTTCCAGACATTCCGCAGTAGGCCTATGCCTAATCCTATAGGCTGGTTCGATACATTTCACGCTATTGGCTAGTTCGGTATACTGACCGTATAACTAAATTATTTTTTTAATATATTTATGTATGAATTGATTACAATAATAATGTTATCCATTTTGTTATTTGAAGGGTGTGACCTGCACTACAAACAATTATACGTAAGTTCTCCTTCTCTCTTTCCATAACATCACATCGACCTGAATAAGGCAACAGAATAATCAGATGAATAAGGCAACAGAATAATCAGATGAATAAGGCAACAGAATAATGAGATGAATAAGGCAACAGAATAATCAGATGAATAAGGCAACAGAATAATCAGATGAATAAGGCAACAGAATAATGAGATGAATAAGGCAACAGAATAATCAGATGAATAAGGCAACAGAATAATCACATGAATAAGGCAACAGAATAATCAGATGAATAAGGCAACAGAATAATCAGATGAATAAGGCAACAGAATAATCAGATGAATAAGGCAACAGAATAATGAGATGAATAAGGCAACAGAATAATCACATGAATAAGGCAACAGAATAATCACATGAATAAGGCAACAGAATAATCAGATGAATAAGGCAACAGAATAATCAGATGAATAAGGCAACAGAATAATCACATGAATAAGGCAACAGAATAATCAGACGAATAAGGCAACAGAATAATCAGATGAATAAGGCAACAGAATAATCAGATGAATAAGGCAACAGAATAATCAGATGAATAAGGCAACAGAATAATCAGATGAATAAGGCAACAGAATAATCACATGAATAAGGCAACAGAATAATCACATGAATAAGGCAACAGAATAATCAGATGAGTAAGGCAACAGAATAATCAGATGAATAAGGCAACAGAATAATCAGATGAATAAGGCAACAGAATAATCAGATGAGTAAGGCAACAGAATAATCAGATGAATAAGGCAACAGAATAATCAGATGAATAAGGCAACAGAATAATCAGATAGGCCTATAACATAAAGTCTTAACCGACGAATGAGATTTTTTGCTGCATTATGCCAAACCAATTTTTTCGAGGGCAACGGCCTCTGTTGTCATAAGCCATCGTCAAAGCTGGATCCATTCAATGAGTTTCTGTTCTCTACAGTGCCTAAAGTGTGGAAAAATAAGTGCCTGGACGCCCTTTACTTCTCCAAAAGAAGTGCCTGGACGCCCCTTATCTTTCCAGTCTGTGCTCGCCATTAAGTGGCTGGACGGCGTTCAGATTTTAAAAGAAGTGCATGGACGCCGTCCATGACCGTCCAGGCACACTTTAAGCCCTGGTTCTCTATAGCGCGAATGGGATTCAAAAATGATCATAATTAATTACTTTGATTGGGTAACTTTTGCTTTCGTCTCATGGCGTCCTACTAAGTAGAGAAAGATCATTCGACTGTACGGTTCGATCATAGAGTTTCCCAAATGATAAACTTAAACCATTGGCGTTCAGGTGTGTTCATGATGTGACACAGTTAGGCCTAAATGACCTCATCGTCATCATCATCATCACCAACATCAACTTCAGCATCAATAATTAACACTGCACTGCATTTGCGCACCTTTAATTCAACATCAAGATTCTTATAATTTCATCCTATTTGTACATAGTATTCTGTCGGAATGCAACTGCTTACTGCTTACAGCTTGCAATGTAGACTAGGCGCATGTTTGCCTTCTTGCCACGTATCCATAGTTACCGTATCAACAGTGCTCAACGTCCTATATACAGATATTATGTGTATTTCCGAATATCTATGGGACTAAAGTGCCTCCTTTAAGAGACTCTCAGGGGTCCATTCATGGACTTGTTTAGCTGCTACGTGTGATACGAATTTCATAATATTATTAGCTGCCCTAATATAGGCCTATTGGATGAAAACATTAATATCCATTTAGCTAAGGGCTGAATGAAGCCTAAGAGATATTTTCGTCACTGCGATAAAGAGTACAGGCCACCATTCAGAAAAATTGATCTGAAACTCGCATTTGTTAGTCGACTGTCGATGAAAACCAGCTTCATTCTCCTTTCAGAGTCCAGCCTAGATGTATGGATTTCGTGGATGTTTGTTGGTCGAGGGCGTTCGCGTTTGAAGTATTAAATGTCGTCGCAGAATTTTATTAGGCCTGTCAGTTCTCCTTGCTGTTGATAATAAAAAGCAGACATTGAAGTCTTCATATATAGGGTGTCTCGATAGGTCGAGAACGATTTTGAATGCAGAAAAATATATGTTATACACAATATAATGTGGAAAGTTTTATACTGGCGGATAGGTTGTTCAAATGAAAATGTTACGTAAAGAAAATTAGATCACTAGCTCAATTATTCAAATTTTAGCGCCAATATCCGTGACGTCATCAAATTCGTGCCAAGTAAACGTAAATAAGCAACATTATCATTGACTATAGGGAATACGCCGATTAGACAATGACCAGCGTTGCCACTCTTTGGGTTTTTCACAAGATCTTGGGTTTTTCGATCCGCACGTGGGATATGGGGCTTTACTGAGACGAACTTGGGTTTTTCCTTGGGTTTTTCTACAGAAAAATGACTTTTTTAAATTTGTGGGATTTTTTTTGGCATTTTCAAAGAATTTTTTACATTTTTTTCGAACGAGAAATTGTGAACATTTTCGGAAGATTTGCGTCGGATGACTAAAAAGAGGTCATCAGATTTTTCGGACGAAAAAATCGGGAAAGTTTCAAAACTACAAATTTTTTGGAAAATTCTGGGCATTTTCGAAAGATTTGCTGAACTTGGGTTTTCTTGGGTTTTCGCCCCTTCAACTTGTTTTCCCCCATTTTTTAGAGTGTCTTCCGACACAAATCTTCCGAAAATGTTGACAATTTCCCGTCCGAAAAAAATGTAAAAAATTCCCCGAAAATGTCCAAAAAAACCGACAATGTAAAAAAGCCCTTTTTCCTTAGAAAAACCCAAGGAAAAACCCAAGTTCGTCTCAATAAAACCCCATATCCCAAGTGCGGATCGAAAAACCCAAGATCTTGTGAAAAACCCAAGGAGTGGCAACGCTGGCCATTGTCTAATCGGCGTATTCCCTATAGTCAATGATAATGTTGCTTATTTACGTTTACTTGGCACGAATTTGATGACGTCACGGATATTGGTGCTAAAATTTGAATAATTGAGCTAGTGATCTAATTTTCTTTGCGTAACATTTTCATTTGAACAACCTATCCGCCAGTATAAAACTTTCCACATTATGTTGTGTATAACATATATTTTTCTGCATTCAAAATCGTTCTCGACCTATCGAGACACCCTATAGTTTCTCTCGTATATTGCATGCATGTGGTTAAGCGATGTTGTGTCCTTAGACTGCTGCTATGTGCTTGTCCACGCTTAAGCCGAATTATAATTAATTATCATAGACCTCAGTAGCCTATTAACTACAAAGCTTCTGAGAAACCATGTAGACTTAGGCGAGCAGGTGTTAACCTACACAAAGAGACTAATCAAAAACTGATCGCTGTTTCAGATGCAATGGGAAATGCTGCAACAGTTACCCAGACGTATCACAAAAGGCCGTTGTTACAAGCTGGTATATTTGGTAAGTGCAGAGGTCGTGCATTTAGTATTATTATTATTGTCATATATTATATATATATATACACACACGTCAGTCAACCGGTTATAGTAAGTCAGTCGTTAAGACAGCAATACATGGCCTATATGTTTGGTGTAGGATAATCCGAATGATCGCATATTTTGTTAGTGAAGTGAGGTTTCAGATTATAGACGTTTAATTAGACGTTATAGAAGCTCATGACAGGAGGATGAAGCATGTCAAGAAAGAAGAAGAAAGAGAGAAAGAGCTCATGACAGGAGGATGAAGCATGACATGAGAGAAGAAGAAAGAGAGAAAGAGCTCATGACAGGAGGATGAAGCATGGCATGAGAAAAGAAGAAAGAGAAAAAGAGCTCATGACAGGAGGATGAAGCATGTCATGAAAGAAGAAGAAAAGAGAAAAGAGAGAGCAATGCTTTCGGTTTCAAGTGAAAGACAGTTGTGCATGGTAGCGAGAGGTGAAGTTTTGGTGCACGAGTTCCAATGATAGGTCAGGCAGATGTTTGTCGTAGTGTTGGCGGAAGTTTGTTCCAAAGAAGCGGCACAGCAATGGCTATAGAACGATGTATACGTCTGACTGTCTATCTACCTTCTACCTCCCTTCCTCAGTCTACCTACATACGTAGAGGTAGACAATATAGGGCAATATATATCTATATGCCGTATATATATATATATATATATATATATATATATATATATATATATATATATATATATATATATATATATTAGGGTGCCCGTTAAAAAATATTTTCTGAATTTCTTATGTGGTACCCTCTCATTTTGTTGTCCATCATGAGAGAAGTTCCAGGTAATTTTTTAAGAATTTTGGATGCATGTTTAGAGGGAGCTCAACATATGTGAAGTTAGCGAAATATTATCCGACAGCATGCTATTCTGACTTATTTCACAGTTATTTATCATTCAAATATTTTCAATGCAAAATCAATACAGCACTGTCAAATGCTAATCAAAACTGAACTATTCAGAATACTAATAACAATACTGCCACAACAAAGTACATTGCAGCATTTATTTTCGTTTTAAAGCTGTAAGTCACTAGGGTCTAGTTGTCAGTGTATTTTGTTGTTGTATCATCACCGACAAGTAGTGACTTTCTCGCTTTTGGGCACTTGGCTCTGTGGCTTGAGAAATTGTTTCTGTTCATCACTTGTTGTAATGGAGGTGTTGAAGTTATATATCAGCTACACAGCTCACTCTACTCTGCCATTTACCACTGCCAGACTAGACTGTTAACATATTTCTTGTTTAGCTCGAAATCTTCACACCACAAACCCCACTTTGTCTGCCCATATTGGAAGCTGGGGTGTCTAGGCACATGGCCCTGACTAGATTTTCTATTCCCCACTCTCGCATCATTGAAACAGCAGCATTGCTAGTTGCTTCCCCCTACCATCCAGAAGCTTTGTCACGTCAAGAGGCTGCTCCACATGCAAACCTGATACCAAGACTGCGTCAACCTGCTCATTGCCTGCAATATCTGGTAACATCTTGCCATCCCAATGTACAACTAGAGGTACGGACGGTTCGAAAATGGCTTTTCCAGCCTGAGCGGTATGTTGACGAAACTTTAGTCTTGCTGTTCTGATGGATTCAGGATTGACGTTGAAACTAGACATGTCATGTCCAAGGTTCTATGCAGTCTCAGCCAGAATAAGTGTTGCTGTGCAGCTGCTGACATTGGCTCGATGAAGTGCAGCACTTAATTCTGCTGTTACAACAGGCACCGACCCTCGTTTGGTAGCTCTATGTGAGCAGCGTGGTTCTAGATAAGACTCAACTTTAGCAGCCATAGTGGCCAATTCTTCTTCTGAAGTCAATTCATCGTCTTTCTGAACTGTGATATTCGCTCTCTTTCTGTCATCTTCTTTACTTCTGAGATAATGCTCACACTTCAATCTCTTTAACTTTCTGCCCTCTGTTCTAGCCAGAGCTGTGTCTACACCACCCATTTAGCCTATGCGTGGACAGTGTTGGTCATCCAAGAAAAACCTGTCTTCAGCAATGGTGGTCATTGACATAGCATCTGTATGTGACATGTCAAAAGTTTTCCAAATCTGCGATCATAGTACTTTCATTAGCTCAGTTCTGCGATGCATGTTCTTATTCAGTTTCTCCCATCTATAAAACATGTCCTCCAACTTTTCAATGGCATTCCTATCAAGTGTTGTTGGGATACGGGCCATTGACCAAATGTGAAGAACTTCATGTACAACAGACCTTGAACTGTCTCTGACTACTGTCTTAGCAAGAATCTTGTGCCGATGGAAAAAGACAGACAACACCTGATTGTAAGTTGGAAGCTTGCTTCCACATGTATTTCTTCTGATACCGTATCAATCAACCAAATGTCAGCGGAACTATACGTGTGACTGTTACAAGTCGTGAAGCAGCTACTTCTGACATACTTTTTTTGGTAATTAACTAATCAATCTAAGATTTTAAATCCAAAAAACTGAAAGCACTATCAGTGATTTAGATATACTGCAGCTGCTTTAGTATGACAACTATAACATTGACACATTAAATACAACAGTTACTGCATCATTGCCCCAATTGCGCAGAACAGTGTGCACACTAAATAAAAAAGGATTGCATATTTTTTAACACAAGGAGCATGTTGCAGCTAAATGAAAGTGATGGTGCAGATTTCAGAATGCTAATTGCACAATTAATAGATATAGCAATTTTACTCTGTTTGTGAGTAATGTATGGACATTGACCATAATAAGCTAAAACCTACAAACGGTAACCTTTTGTGAATATTACATTTTTCTGTTCTCTTTAAATGTAATTTCTTTACAACTTAGTGCTTCTTGTGGTTTTGTAGCGGGTCCAGTTATTTTTAAATTAAGATTAAAACCTTAGCTGTTTGTTGTGATTTTGTAATGACAAGGACTCATTTTAATACATGAACTAGCTGAAAGAATCCAAGGATAAACTGTTGACTGAGAGAGCAGCAGTAATATTAAACACATTAATAAGTCTAAATAGAATAATAATAACATAGTAGGCCTAAGTAACATGTGCAATGTGAAACAAAATGCTGTAAACAACGAAACTGGAAAAGGTACGAAAGATTGCGATATAGCATAAACTTTAGTCATGTTGAGCTCCCAGTAAATATTAACATAAAATTCTGCAATTTCACTCTGTTATTTCACAGACCACGTGTAACAACTTCAGAGGGTACCGTGTAGAAAATTACGAATTTAAAATTTTCTCATTGGCTTAACGGGCGCCCTAATATATATATATATAGTCCTACTTGGGAAATCACGGCAGAAGTCTCTTACGGACCTCATGCAAGAAGCTACTTTCCGGACACAGCCATGTCCGGTGACGTGCGAAATTTCTAGCTGGACAAATTGTCTAAATGCCGGTGTCACGAAATAGAGTATCCCCGTAGCTTTCGGGGGGGGTACTCCGTTTCGTGTCACCGGACTGTCCGGTTCATTACCGCGCACCAGACAACCCTAGATACTTCTCAATGTGTTGCTTAATGCAGGATGGTTGTCTTCTGTTGACTGTTAAATGCAGGGTAGCTGTGTTCTGTGGCCTAATGCTGCTTGGCACGATATCGGGAATCCATCTGCGATTGAAGCACAGCAAAAGCAGAGTGGCATTTGTGCCTTCGCATAATCAAGGTAAAGGAACATGCTCTCGATGACGACGACAGCACGACACACGGCTTAGCGTGCATGGTCTTTGTCTATTGATCGCATAATTATGCCATCTAGTGATAAACACCAAAACACCAATGACGATTGAGTGCACAAAATACAACGACACGATCCAGGCTTTTGTTGGTCTGAACCCATGCATGTAAAATTTTACTTGCTTCTTAACGGTGTTAGAGTACAACGCCTCCTAAAACATATTTCAGCCTATGAATTGCGATGCAGCGGAAATGAGAAATTTTTTAGTTTTACATTCAATTTATAATCTGTTCTCTATTTCAAACACTATAGGCCCATACCATACTGTTCTAAATGCAAAACAAATTATGAGTTGAATGTGGGCCTATACAACTAAACATTTAATTAAAATATGGAAACTTACTGTTCTAAATACAAAGCAAATTATGAGTTGAATGTAGGCCAATACAACAAAACATTTTAATTAAAATATGGAAACTCAATTCAGCTGCGTTGAGGTGTCGGCGCAGGCACAGATAGGCTACTAGATCCGAATTTAACGCGTATAACCGAGGATAAGAATAGGAATAAGAACAGTGGCGTAGACAAGGGGGGTTTCGGGGTTAAACCCCCCATTGACCTAGGGAAAAGTTTTTTAAGGTTATTTATCCATTTAAACAAGAAAAACAAAACAATTGCTTGTAGTAACATTTGTTTTTCTTACTTTAGGCCTATTCCCTTTGTCACTTTATTCCCTTTTTATTTACTGTAGGCCTAATACTGTTGAGTTGGTGTCAGAAAGGGCATCCGGCCAGGCAAAAAACAAACAACAACCCCATCATAAATTCCTGGCTACGCCACTGAATAAGAATAAGCATCGGCTGCAAGTTGCAATGCAGTAATAACTGCCTTAATTATCTTACCGTCAACTAATAACTTAACTTATAAGCCTAGGCCTACATTAAAGTTTTTAGAATTATTCTAGCTGACTACAACCAATCCTATTGATAGATTTGAAGTGCAATGGATCCGACAAGGAGTGGTTAGCTTGAAACTGCTAGGTATATATTGCAGTTAAAAATACAGTAGAGCTACACCATTTATCATTTGTGGATAACAAACATCTAAATTATTCATAGACATGATTTGAAGAAGGCTATTACATGCAGACCTATATCGTTTCAAATTATCTTTAGCAGAACATTTTTCAGTGCATTTCATTACAGCTGGATTTCCGTGAAATCAAATGGTTGATATTCAAGATTTCAGACAGCCAAAAACTTTTATATTATAAGATAAGAACCTAGTAAGTTTTCATTTTACCAAAATTTGTGTATCTTTTAATTTCATGGGTCTTAAATATCGATTCATTCATTTATTCGTCCAATTGATCGTTCGACCGTTGACCTTTTTAAAACAAATATGAATCATCAGTTGTTTGATATAGTTATGATTGTACTGGCGTCATTTGTTCTTTTTTCTTGCGTTGTGTGATCAGGAGGAGCCGTGATTCAAGCAGGAAGACAACCAGTCCGTCCGACCTTCATTCAACCTTCGGGCTACATGAATCCCGGACAGCTGAACCAGTTCTACCGACCTGCGCTGGTGCCCCTCCGTCCACCACCCTACACTCCCGCACAGCCACCGCCTCCACCATACCAGATGCAAGGGGGCCAACCTCCTCTTCCTCGAATGGCGCCGCACCACCCGCCTCCTCCACTGTTCTCCCCACCAAACATTCACTCGAGGGGACAGGAGAAGGACGAAACGATGGCGCTGAGTATGATCCAACCGATGCAACCGGCGTACATCCCGATGCCAGATGCCTATGGGCCAATGATCAACCCTCCGTACCCCCATCCACCGCCAAACTTCGGAGCACCGCCCCCTGGTGGAGGACAATTCATGGAAACACGCCACATGTAGCCACATTTATAGCCTGCATATATGATACATACATGTACATACATGCGCACCTATGCATACCATACTGCAATGAAATTTAATGTCAGATAGGCTATAGCAGAGACAGCGCTTTCTTTGAATAGGTATCCTGAAGAGGCGCTATATAAATGTTCAATTGCATTACATGCATGCATGCATATGCATAGGCCCTACGTCATGTGTACACATTTGCGCGCATATCGGCCACATGTATTGTATATACATACAACAATATTCTACATGTGCCTAACTATGCCATGGTATGAGTCAAATAATATAGATGGGTTAGACAGACTGGATGAAATAGTTAATGCCATCATTTAGATTTTAGAATGCTACGATAACAATCGTTGCTGTGATATGGTTATTGTGATAATATAGCAATTGTTGCGATTATAATTAGATTAGTCTGATTGTGTTATGGAACAATCAATGGAATAATTACATACGGTACTGCTGCACGTGCATAATCTCTCTCTTCTCGCATCTATCATATCCATCATTTCAATTTCTGATTTAAGGAAATCGATGTCTATAGATTACGCAAACCCATTAAGTACCGGTATCTTTACTATTCGAATTTCATTATAATTGTTTCTATATTATAGCCGATTGTTATTATTGCTGTTTTATTATCAGCCTTATTGCGGACAAAGGATTGACACCTCAAGAATAAAAAACCACTTACATTAAAGGATAAATGCTATTTCGTTAAATTCAGGTAAATTCTTCCAGAAGAGACCTTCTGAAAACAATGACGCTCTATAGTCTATAGCCTACAGATGAATATCATGGTCGACATTTAGCAGCCTTCACAAAATACTTATAGATTCTTTGGAGGCCTCATTTACATTGCTACGATATTACATTTGAGAACAAAAACTATTTAAACAATGCATGACGTTTTTAATTGTGGCATACCATGTGGTAGACCCCTTATTTTGTAAAATGTTTAGTAGACCTGGATCTGTGTAGCCTATGCACGGGACCGGTGGTTTAGTTACTTTATGTAACTGCATATTTCATATTGGAACAGGTCACAATGCCTCTTTGGGTCATTATGTGGTGGCACGCGGACGGTACGCCTGATTTTTTTGTGGCACACTATGTACAAAAGGTTGGCCACCACTGGTGTAACCGGATTTACTCGTGTTCTCATTAGACCTCTCCCCGCTTACAGCTGCCCTCCCCCGACCGGAGTCGCAATGCTGCAGGGCAGACACAGAATGTTTTGCATCAAAATATAATTATCTGCTGACAAGAAAAAGGCTTTGGTTTCAGTCTAAGCGAGAATTTGCGCAATGCAAATAGCTAATTATAATTAATATAACATGTCAACCATGCAACCAACTGATGTGTAGGCCGATGCAGCATCGGCGTAACTTTCTATTGTGACGGTGGTGTCCAGTCACCACCACTTTTAAAAGTGGTGGTGACAGTCACCACCACTTTTTGGTCCGGCAAATGAATATTTTTTAATCATGAAAGCATTTACCTGTCTACATGTAGATAGCCTATAATTTTGGCTATTCGTGACTAACATCGCAAATTCGCAATTGCATATAATATTTGGATAGCCAAATACTTTCATATTTAAGAAATATTTATTTGCCGGACCAAAAGGTGGTGGTGATTTGATAAAAAAATCCAAAGGATAAAGGGCCAGCAAGCTAAACAACTATCTCTTGGACCATATAATTGCTCGAATGAGTGGATACTGGGAGCCTTATACTCTTTGGACACGATTCAATTAAGGACATGATTCAACAGTACTGAAGACGACAACATATTTAAAATTGGTCGCTGACAGGGCTGTTAATATCGCGATAAAGTATCGCAATACTTGATATCGCCGATACTTTTTTCAGTATCGCGGCGAGTATCGCGATAGTTTAATTTTGTTGGTATCGCATGCGTATCGCCGATACTTTTTTTTAGCCTGTCAGCGATACTCGATACCAATACTTTTTTGACAATAATTTATATGGTTTCTCATCCACTTGAATAAGTGACTCTTTGGTGCGATCTCACCGATCTGTGATCTTTGACCGAAATGAACGGAAATCGAGATCTATAAATAGTCAAATGACCGGAAACGTGTTCTTTATTTAGTGGAAAGCACATGTATATAGATTAGTAGTTACACTGCTTGTACTGCTTAACACTGTTTAACGGGCAATGGCATGTGCTTTTTTTAGTCATTAAACTTTAAAACTTATCGAAAAGTATTGGTGAAAGTATTGGTATTGGTATTGCAATACTTTTAAGAAATAGTATTGGTATTGGTATTGCCAATACTTTTATTAGTAAGTATTGGTATTGGTATTGCCAATACTTTTTCCCAGTATTGTTAACAGCCCTGGTCGCTGAGAGCAAACTTTTTGCGCAGTATACAGGAGCATGGACAGGTTGATCAGATAAGAGAGCGGGCAACTAATTATGAAGACGCACAGCTGAGACATATGAAATATACACCGTGGTTCAATAAAAAGTAAACCAAACTGTTTTTCGTATCGATCTCTAATGCCTTATAATCAATCATACTAAAAGTTTCCCGATATTTAGATAATTGAACCAAGGATATGATTCCAGCATATCATCTCATAAATTTGAACGGGTAGAAATATATGAATCTTTCAACTTCATCTGCCGAAATTTGAGTTTGCGAGCAATTTTCCTTTGGATTTTGTAATAAAGTACTTCAAACATGAAAACAGTCTTTAATATGTTTGTGAAGAAACTCTAAGTAGTATTGGCTGATTATAAAGAAGATGTCATAGGCGACAGGATTTAAAGCTGAACTGCTCGGAGTCCATAATGTGGTAGAAATGAAGTATGGTGTCTGTCTAGTTAGCATTTCGATGGTTTCCCTGGCACTGTGTACTTCAGGATCACTGAAGACCAAATGGGAACGACTAAGCGTTGAAACCGCAACGAGCACCATAACAGACTGAAAACTTAAATTTTGGCAGATGAAGTTGAAAGATTAATATATTTCTATCCGTTCAAATTTATGACATGATATGTTGGAATCATACTGTTTGTTCAATTCTATAAATATGGGGAAAAGTTTAGTAAGATTGATCATCAGGCATTAGAGATATATGAAAACAGTTTGGCTTAATTTTTATTGAAGCACGGTGTAGATTCATACATAACATTACCATCTAGATGGGAAAAGAACGCTTTTAGAGAGGGAGAAGACAGAGAGGCAGATGCATTCATCTTAGAACCCGATACTGCATTCGATTTTACAGACGAATTTAAGTAAATTTGAAATGCATAAAATTGATAAATATAGTGCTATGTGTACTTGTGTAGGCCTATACATGTAGAGGAGCGCCTTTGAAATAATTTGAAAATCTTATCCGTTGTTTTTCAAGTTGCCAGCTGGATTGGCGTGATGTGAGTAGTCTACAATGAAGCAAAAAGTGCAAATGCACGCTACTTTGAGATAGAATTGATTAATTATCGAGACAGACGAATAGAATATGAGTAGGCTAATCTGGATACAGTAATGTGAAAGAGCTGTGTTTTAAAAGTTGTCTTAATGATCCGTGAATGGAAATTAAGATTGTGGAGCGCACCAGCGAAAGATATGAAAGAGGGTAAAGAGTGAGAATGGAGAAGAAACGGAGGAAGAGTTATCACTAGACTATAGAGTTTACCCTAAATTCGTATATGCATGGGGGAGGGGACGGAGGAAGCCGATGGAGAGAAGAGAAGGGAGAAGTTGAGAGCAGAGGAATATTCACCACCACTTTTCAGAGGAAAGTTACGCCCATGCCGATGCTAAATGCCTTCTTTCAGTCAATACCTTCAATAATTATGAATTTATGATCTAGATTCCGTACTTTCACTTTGTTCGACTCGATTCTATTCCTGGATTAGAGCAGTCTCGTTGTCAAACATAAAATCTCAAGACCATGTCTTTAGACATAAAAACAAGACCATGACTTTTGATCTCAGGACCAAGTCCACGGCCAAGATTTGTTTGGTCTCGAGATCATAACCAAGGCGAAGACTGAGAATCAGTCGTATGATAGCCTACGAGGCTACGACCGATACTCAGACTTCGCCTTGGATACGACTCGTATCCAGATTTATCATATACCGGCACATGTGGGCTGTGAATGCGTGCATCACATTGTACACATAATACCCATCGCAGTACTAATTATTGACACAATTCTTACATGCTGTAAGAAACAGGGTCTTTCAAAGTTTACAAGACCTTTTTGCACAAACATACAACCAGAAGAACTTGAGTGTCAACTAGATTAACATTTTCTGTGATAGTCGCAGAAACTGCGAATGGTGGCACGGATGCTGCCATTTTAAAAGCTGTAACAGTTTGTAACTATACTAACTAACTGCGTTGTTCAAGTGTCAGTTGAGCTTCTGGAATGAATACTTACCGTTGTCTGTTGGGTATATGCATAGGCCTATATAGCCACGATCTCGAATGCCACAGACTTTTAATCCACATAACTTATCGGACGACTGCATAGACATTCTTTGAAGCCTTTTAGCTGCTCTCTCTCATTCACAAAATGATATCTTTATCCACCATCAGACAGTTCATTCAATCATTCACATCGTTGAAAGACCGTTTTACGTCACTAATCGCTGTTATTACGCAATCTATTGTTTGCGACAAACCACGTGACGCCATCGGAAATAATAATAATTCTAGAATACAGAAACCGCATAATCACATATAACATCATAAAAGAAACAAGTAAAAAGGATATTTCGAAATGCACGAATAATGAAACTGCGATGTAGATGAAATAACAAAAATATTGCTTTCGAATAACTGACGGATATTTTAGACTGCGTGTCGAGAGACATCTTATCAAACAACGGTGGGTGAACTTGTTAGGATCTAATAGAAATTTGCAAACTTAAAGTATCAGTGAAATTGCAGTATCGGGGACCGAAGCATACACGCTATCTTAGTATAGTATAGTGTATAGTATCTTGTTTCCGATACTGCAATTACGCCAATTTAAAGTATCTAATAGGAATTTCACTGTAGACTCAGTCGGTCAACAGGCTGAGCTTAATTCGCAGGAGATCGTAACACAAAGTAGGCCTAACTCACTTCAGAACCTAAAACGACATCACCTAAAATTCAGTCTTGTATAATAAGCATGCGCAGAGGAAAGGGATGCAAAGACAAATCCAGCATCTAATGCATATACATGCATGCATACAATGCATCTAATGCATATTCAAGGCTTCAGAGACTTGTATCATCAGACCGGTACTGCAGCCGTCGGTCAATGTCAAATCCAGACTGCAATAACCATGCAGCTTGCTTAGTGCGTTCCGGTGCCAGGTCAAAACTCGGGGGGAGTAACGCTGAGAAGATAGTCTGGTGCAACGGTGGTGATCGGTGACTACGGTGGCCGTGAAATTGCGCAGGAGCGTAACCAGGATATGTTTTGAAGAGTGTAAGAATAGGGGGTTGACGGTTATCATTGCTGGTATCTGGGAGATGAGTTAGTGCGACTGAAAGTGATTATGTAGAGTTGCGTGTAGTCAGCATAAATTAAGGTGATGATCAGAAGAGGGTGAGGAAAATCGTTTACTGAGAGGAGGAGGAGGAGGAGGAGGAGGAGGAGGAGGAGGAGGAGGTGTAGCGGATGAACAGCGAACGACCCTTCAAGGGAAGGTCATTGCATGAAGTCACAGTGGGATAGAATTTGGGAGGACTGAGGGAATGAGGAGAGTCACAGAAAAAGCAAGTGATTTCCAGTTTTCAACAGATTTCTTTGTATAGAACTTGCGCTCAGTCCCTCGCGCGGAAGAGATCCGAAATTGCGACGATAAGGCACATATTTTATTTAGAGTAGGCCTTTAATATAATATGGTGGCATATTTTATTTAGAGTAGGCCTTTAATATAATATGGTGGCATATTTTATTGCAATCGTCATAATAATTATATCAAGTAATAAAGTGATCTGTCGCTTTGTTTGTTTCTTCTATATATAGGATATATGAAGAGACGTTGAACATGGCGATCCTGTTGGCGGGTATCATCGGTCTGAGCATCGTCGCCCTTCTCTTTGCTCTCGAGATCTTCGTCGTCGCCATCATCCTCCTTCCGATCATTCTCGTCGTCATCTTCGCTCACATCCTCATCATGGCGCTCGAGGCAGCGGCAACCGCAGGGGGGCGTCCAGGCGCCGCCGCCGGTCGAGACCCCCCTCGCAGTCCGGGGGTCGACCGGCCACGATGGAGGTTCGCTGCAGCCTACAACGAGGACCTGGAAGTTCCGATATTCGCTGAACTGACATTGCTCATCGTTGGGGTCGTCGTGGCAATGGCTGTCATCGCCTAAAGACGCATACAAGTACTCGAGTATATCGCGGACTATTAACAGCAAGTACTGCGCTTAGCATAATACTAACAGCAAATTAATTAATCACCTAAAGACGTATACAAGTACTCGAGTATATCATGAACTATTATAACAGCAAGTACTGTGCTCAGCCTAATACTAACAGCAAATTAATTAATCACCTAAAGACGTATACAAGTATAGGCTACTCGAGTATATCATGAACTATTGAGAGCAAGTACTGTGCTTAGCCTATTACTAACAGCGAATTAATTAATCACCTAAAGACGTATCAAGTACTCGAGTATATCATGAACTATTGACAGCAAGTACTGTGCTTAGCCTATTACTAACAGCGAATTAATTAATCACCTAAAGACGTATACGAGTACTCGAGTATATCATGAACTATTGACAACAAGTAGCCTACTGTGCTCAGCCTAATACTAACAGCAAATTAATTAATCACCTAAAGACGTATACGAGTACTCGAGTATATCATGAACTATTGACAGCAATTAAGTAGGCTACTGTGCTTAGTACTAACAGCAAATTAACGGCTAAAATACGATTAAAATTCACCGATTAGACGATTGATAATAATTATGTTAGCTGATCGGGAGTCATGATTGCGTTCAGTTAGGCCTAAATATCAGTAATTATTAGTTAATAAAACTCTTGTAACTGAAATCGGCTTTGCTTTTCAACCATAATTTTATGCCACCATAAAATTATAGGCCTACGACCTTTATCATACTACATCCAAAATTAAGGGGATGGCTGCATTAATTTTAACAATTAGGCCTAATCTATCTATTCATTCTATTGTATAGATTTTTAATATTCGTTTATTGACATTCAATCTGACACACCGCATGCAGAACGATTACAGGTACAAGTTATACGAAATACGGCAAGCTTCGCACGACACGCAGGTCGGCTACAACAGGCTCGGTAACTTAACACTAATGGCCTAAGTGCTGGAACGCTCCTGATTCGGCCAAGCCAGGAGTGGTAGGGGCGATCTTATTTTCAGCAGAACCCGAGTCAAACAACGCAACAGAAAGCGCCACTGGCAGCTAACAGAAAATTCAAATAAATTTTCGACGTGAAACTCCGCTGCACGGTCCGCTCTGCATTCGGGAGCGCCTCTGAGTAGAGAGAGCTTGAAGGGGCGCTATAACAAGTGCACATACAAACAAATACATGCATGTATACATATATACATATATACATACATACATACATACATACATACATACATACATACATACATACATACATGCATGCATGCATGCATGCATACATACATACATACATACATACATACATACATACATACATACATACATACATACATACATACATACATACATACATACATACATACATACATACATACATACATACATACATACATACATACATACATACATACATACATACATACATACATACATACATACATACCTGCATACATTTCATACATACATACATACATACCTGCATACATTTCATACATGCATGCATAGGCCTACATACATACATAAACATGCATAATTTCATGCATACAGCACTGTCCCCCCCAAAGACTTGTGCTTGGAAGAATGGAGGGATCCAACAGGAAAGGACGACCACACAAGGAATGGCTGGATAACATATCAGAATGGTGTGGAGCACCATTACAGGACCTAACACACGCTGCCTTGGACAGACAAACCTGGCGTGGAATAACGAGAACGGCATCGAGCACCTACGGGCATTGGTCCCTCGGTTGTTGATGATGATGATGATACAGCGCTGTACCTACATCAGCAAAAGTACGGTAGCAAAAGTAAATATACAAGGCCTGTGTAAAATTGATAGTCTGTTAAATTGATATCGTTCATTAGCATGGAACAAAACCTGCGCTTATTCCAGGTTCACCGGATATCCGTCTTTGAGCATTTATCCGAGTAGGCCTACCGATATGAGCACAGAGGACTTTGATCGTTATAGGTTGACGAATTCGTAAATCCTGATATACCGGAAACGCACTGGTCTTCACATCCTGTGGTAAGATTATTATCCACAGAATATATATATATATATATATATATATATATATACATATATTCTCACCTCAGAGGACAGATTCATGAAACGGGCTATTTGAACGCACATTCAAAGTGGCCACAGTTGACGCATGCAGTCAGTATCAGTCCTATATGTATTATAGGCCTACATGGAGGTTAAATTAAAACTATGCCTTTGAGTTGTATGATATAGGCATTATATCTGATGATTTACAACTCAGTATTCATTCATTCATTCATTCATTCATTTCATTTCATTTTATTGAACCAATAAACATTTTTCAATTAAAGCAGTACAATAGATCAATAGATAATTGTAATACCGTAACAGAACAAATAACACAGCAAATTTATAAGAAAGCATAGGGAACAAAGGGCACACCTAAAGGGACCCCAGCTGGTACGGGCCAAAATATGTAGCCTACAGTATGAATGCAATTAGGCCTATTCTTTTTCTTGTTCTGTGCCACTAGGCAGATTCGGCTGTCCAATATGTCGCCACTCGTCCCTACGCTGCGCCTTCTCCTTTAGTCTTTGGTAGGCCTATCCAATCATCGTCATCATCGTGTCCAACATCATCTGTCGCGGTCTTCTTCTTGTTCTTTTCGCCTCCATTTTTCTTTTTACCAGATTGTCTCCTCTTAGCGTATGCCCTATCCATTTCTTTTGTCTTTCTCTGATTGTTTTTATCATTGTTCTTTCATCTCCAATCCTTTCCAGAACTTCCTCGTTTGTTTTGTGTTCCGTCCAGCTGATCTTCTCCATTCTTCTCCATGTCCACATTTCAAACGCTTCGATTTTCTTTAGGCCAATGTCTTCTTTTCTCATGGTCCAGGTTTCGGAACCATACAGCACCACACTCCACACCAGTGTTTTTAATCATTCTTTTCTTGAGGTTTCTGTTTAGCTTTCATCTTAGTAGTTCTCCTCTTTTCGATTATATGCAATTATTATACAATACAATAATTGTGCATTCGTCAAATGCAGAAAAGATACTTGCTTACTTATTTTAAGATACTAGAGAACCAGCGCATCTGGTAGTGGGCTGCCCACATTTTTGGAAAGACTCAATCGCACTCGGTATGATATGCTTTGAAGTTTCGAACTTGTTATACGGCAGACTAATCGTTTTAGAGAAAAAATACTGTTATTCCGATGACCAAAGTTGTTATTATGATCGAGATCTGATTTGACGAGGTAAAGAATTGCCAATGTCCGTCTTCGTTGTCGTCCATTTTCAGTATGGCTGGTGATTAGTGGTGAACGAGTAGTGACTCATTTTATTGCAGAATGCTGTATTAATAACAGCTGCCTATTGATTGTTATTGTTAGGAATCGTAATATCATCGAAGTCAATCGTCCGAATTAAACATCAAAGGATTTTATCATTCCAATACAGGGTATGTTTGACTTAATGGGCTTCACGGCAAATTAGTAAATTTCGACTGAACCCTGCGTGTAGTGTGTTTACGCAAACAATTGTTTACTTTGAAGTGTTTTGAATATTCACGACTTACAATTAGTAGATCGACTTACCGATTTGTCTTTGGAGTGATTTGTGTGACCACGGCAAATTGTGAGATGACAGTGTAGGTTGATTCGATGTAAGATTTATGCTCAAGTAACATCTTTGTGTTACCATGTAGGCCGGACAGAATGATGTTTCCGTTTCTCGTTTGAAAGCTTAATATTTAAGATTTATTTGATTATAAGGTAATTAGTCGATTAATCTCAAAAATCTGACTTCGATTAATCGATGGAATGCTCGAAAACGCTGAAAACACACAAAAACCCGATTTTCCGAAAATGGTTTTTGGCTATAGAATGCGATCGAACTCTCAATTTACTATTCATATTTAAATTAAATACTTGACAGTGGTCGCGTTAATGTTTAGTGTAGATCAGGGGTTCTCAAACTTTATTTTTATTGTACCCCCAAGTAAAAAAATCGAATGATGGCGTACCCCCAGCAAAGTCAGGTCAGAAACAAAATACCATTGCGAGGTCCCCTTGCGGCGACATCTCCATTAAATTTAATCATTGGTGGCGTCGTTTATTGGTGTCGTTGCAAAGGGAGCAAAATTTAGTTTGACTCATAATCTTATCAACAAAATTTAAGCTAAAAGGGAAAATTGGTCTATAACTCCTGTAAGAAAGAGCCAACCTATAGGCTATAGTGCTGCGGGCGTGCTTAGACTAGCACAGATTTAAAATATCTGGTCTAATATTTGTCAATTTCAAACGCAAATTAACCCCATGTTTGTTTTTGAGCGCAAGAACAGTTTAAAAGCCAGCAGTAAACCAATATGACGTGCTGAAAGGAATCACAAATTTCAGAAACTAATCCTTAGGCCAATTCAGCTCACTGCCATTTGATCACGATATACTATATAGGCTGAGAATTTATGGCTTAAGAAGCCTACTTTCCGCCATTTACACATTATTTTTTCAAAATTATAGCACTTGGCCTAAACATAAATCTTCTACATGCACTGTATTGTATGTGAGTCTTATTATATGTTGTGAACGAAAGAAATGACGATGGTGTTAACACATACGTTGCAACGTTAAAAATCATTGCTCATCAAAGAAAGATGGACACAAAGCCCATAAACTCAAAGAAAATGTATATTTCTGGAATTTTTCGCGTACCCCTTACCGACGCCTGGCGTACCCCTGGGTGTACGCGTACCACAGTTTGAGAACCCCTGGTGTAGATAAATCATTGAAGGACTAGCTCCACCGTATCTTCGAGAACTCTGTTGTTCCACCTTGGGAGTTCAGCGTCGATCCACCCTTCGATCGGCAAGCCAAGCTGAGCTTCTGGTTCCCTGCTGTCGGACTGTTATCTGACAGCGTCGTTCATTCTCTGTTGCAGGTCCTACAGCTTGGAATGGTCTCCCTGTTACACTGCGCTTAATTTCCAGAGGTCATTCCACTCTGTTCCTTAAGAACTTAAAAACTTTTATTTAGCCGTGGTTGGGCCGGGAGCGCTTCTGAGTAGCCTACCTTGAAGAGGCGCTATATAAATTTCTTAAATAAATAAATTAGATTGTGTGTCTTAAATTTAGTAGATCTATTTTGGGGATCCGGCTGATATTCGTTTCGGGGATTCATTTTTCAGGGATTCGGGCTGCACCTTGACACTGGTAAGTAAGCAGTCTACCGGCTTCCATTTAAAGGAAGAAAGTTTATCAAGTGAAATCAGTTGTAGCAAGGGTTATTGTTGTAAATCCAAGTTCTTTTTACCAAGAATTTTTCATCGATTCTGCTTTTATTTTTGCAAGAATGTTTCCCACCAAATTCATATCTATCTCAGGCAAAAAACTTCAGCAATCAAGGTTCTATTGAAGCAAAGACTAGTTCATCATTTCAGCTTCTATTTGCACAAACAATTATTTCCACCAACCCAGCTTCTATTTTCAAGCAAAAAGTGGTTTTATCAATCCAACGTTCATTTATGCAAAAAAAATTGACTTCTGTGACTCTGACATTTTATGATAATGATAATAAACGAATACTACCACTGACGTTGAACCTCATGCCCTGTCATTTCATCGACGTCCATCCCTCCGTATTGTAAGCAAACAAAACTGTTTACAGCAGTTCCCGACCATGACCGGAAAATAATCTGGTACAAAATTTGGCTGTGTAAAAATTTATTTGAATAACACGCCCACGAGTATACCACGCAGGTAGGGTTTTTAAAACTTTGTATAACCCGCATGTTATATTTGCAAAAATACGGTACTAAGTGCATGTTGGTTGCTTACTTACTGAGTGGATTGCATTATGGGGCATCACTGGCAGGTGAATGCATTCTAGCTGATCGCAGTCAGAGGCAGCCATGCTTATTTACGAAATGTCTGGTTGACTGTCTTCCGATCTGTCCATGTAAAACAGTTGCACTGTTAATCAGGGTGATTAAACAACGTATACAACTGATGCTATAGGACTTGTTAGATTTGATTAATTCTGGAATCTCAAGGAAACTATTTTGAATTCTATTAAATTGTAGAACTTTCTATGTTGAGAAACTTTGAAAGCTTCTCTGAATTTTCACTTTTCTTCAGTTCTTAGCAATCATTCTGAGTTTAAGACAGATTCTGTACATACAGCATGTATGTTTGAATATATGTATATATTCTATGTGTATATATATATATCTTCTTCTTTAGTTCTCTGCCGTCAGGCAGGTTCATTTGTCCAATGACGCCACGCCTATCTGTTCTGTGCATCCTCCTTTAGTCTTCTGTAACCATCCTTTGCCATCATCCAGTCCAGTAGCATTGTTCTTGGTCTATATATGTGTATGTATATATATATATATCAATGTATGCATTTAGACACTTGCTATAGCGCATTTTAAGTACCTCACAAGCGCACTGCATTTATCAAACCAAATGATGGTTAATTGATGAAGAATATAATGCTAAAGAGCAGACATTGCTCAGGTAACTATTACAGTCACCACTGGTGAATTGCCGCAGACATCCCAACTGACAGATTCGCATCCAGAACCAGACACCATACTCAAGTTCTTGGACTACATGCGTCAAACTGGATGAGTATCATCAGCTGATGTAACTGAATTTACAAAGGGCATAAGCTTTCGACCAACCATCCTGAAATTTTTACCATGCCTTTCTTATGACACCAGTGTATCGAAATTGTTCATGAGTCCATTCCCGACAATGGCCTGTGCTCTCGGTAGAGGTCACTCATAAAGACTTTGATTTGTAGCCAAGGTCATGTCATGTGACTACGCCGACGTCGCTTTGTGACGGTTGGCTGCATGAGCGGACCAATGTACTCCAGCAAGATCTTTCCTTTACGGTCCTCAATGGCGCCGCTCCCGATAGACCGGTCCACAACGTGATGTTATCGAGCCAGCATATTCTAGGTCTACCGCGACTACGAACACCCTCCACCAGTCTCGTCATGACACTATTTTCAATATTGTCCTGCTCTCGCAGGATGTGACCAAAGTATCATAATTTCCGTGTTTTGACATGGCCTAACAACTCGCATTTTGTCCCTGTTAATCTGTAAACTCGTTCATTAGTCAACATTTCTGTCCATGAAATACGTAGTAATTTCCTATTGCATTTGTTTTCGAAAACCTGTATAATTCTTTCCTCCTCCTTCTTTAGAGTCCACGTCTCACAACCATATGTTGCCACTGGCCACACTAAGGCCCTCATTAGTCGTATTTTTATCTTGGAGCTGATTGCCTTGTTCTTCCATACCTTTGTCAACTTAATCATGACTGATGTACCCATGGCTAACCTTGTTTTCACCTCTACATTACAGTCTGCATCTATGTATGCCAAGGTTTGTTCCCTTACTTAATTCCTTTTGACCTGAATAAGAGTATGGGATATGAATGAAGTAAAGTCTGGATGACATTGTGCTTTTGAGTGAATTGGCTCAGATTATTCATTCATGCGTAGCATTCCTGTTTGGTCTGCAGTATGAGTCATAGCTATTGTTATGCTACATGGGTGGGTGTGTATTGTCATTAATGAATGGCTATTCCTGCAGAGGCAGGTGTGATGAACATTTTTTGGGTGAGCGTAAAGATTGAAAAGATCTACAATATTATATAAGTTTGTTCAAACAATGTGGTACTTGCATTAGATTCAGTCAGTTTTGAACATGCCTGCCGATCTGGGATTCGAGTATAGACCAAGTTCAGTTTAATCAGGTTTTGGAGTATTAATTAAGTATTAGTTTAAAGCAATGCAAGTGCAAATTGCTTGGTTTATTTTACTGAGACACTTCACTCAACTGGGCTGGGAGATGGTTGAATGGTAAGTTGTTGGTCTGAAGGTCAGTAGGACTCAGGTTTGATATCCATTACCCATGTGTATGCACAAGAAGTCAGACACTGAAAACACTCCTACTCTGGCTTTCAGCTCCTTACCTGCAAATGAGCCGTAGAACAGGTGCTAAACACCGCGTACAGGCCTGGTTGCTATATATGATCTTACAGCATACTTGTCAATTTGAATCAATGAAAGAATTTGATTAATATTCTGGTTATGAGGTAGAGGCGCCAGTCAGATAAAAAGTTGGTAGAAATACGACTAAAATCAATGATAAAGTATTTGTTATTATCTTTTTAAAAATTTCCTGCTGTTGCCTAAAAAAGCTGAGCTTTATAAGCCTTAAACCTGAGTTTCATATCCTGTAAGCTGGATGGTATTGTATCCTGTAGACACACGATGTGTCATACTCTACGCTATATATATGAAGGGCTTTTGCTTTCTATGCATCTATTTTGCAAACGTTTGAAGACCTTCTGTTTGATCGTGTGTCGTTTTCTTGACGAGGTGCTATGTAAATAAGTGCTTACAATTTCTGTCTGCTTGGATTTATACGGTGAAATTTGAAAATGGTGAAGATGAGTAATGACGTAAAGTTTTTTCACTTGATCACATTAGTCATGGTAATGCTTTGCGTAGTGATTTATTATTGTGTTTATTTAAATCTCTATGTGGTGTGTATAAAATTAATTGAATTACAGTCGATGCCACTTACGTGCATAACATATGAGCACATGAATATCTTATATCTGCATCAAGAAATTGGCCGGTCCTGTCTTAAAATACTTCTGGTGCGTGGATATCGCATGTGTGCATAACTCGGTTATGTGCATAGCCAGCTACAGGTCCATTATGCATTGATCTGTGTATATTATGAAGACGATGGGATTAACAGAACATTCTTGCCACTGATCATGAACAGTGCTACTCCATCTGATGATGTAACATTGTGGTGGTCAACACTTTGGAGCGTCCTTTCTGTTCCTGCCTGTGATAAAATTTACATGAAGAGATGAGTTGAAGTAAATAAAAGTTTCTAAATTTCATCACAGAAGAATTATCTCTGAGCACTGGCTGATGGCAGACTCAGCTGAGCATAGCCATGTCGAGAACATGATGCCATGCTGTTATGTGAGGACTGTGTCTTCCACCTTGCTGTATGCAAACCAGAATTTGGCTCTGCAAGATCCTTATCCAAGACTGTAGTTCAGGTAGTCCAGGGTTGACCAGTATATATAGTTCAGGTAGTCCTGGGATGACCAGTGAAAGAGTCATTCTTTTTAAGTATAAATGAAAGGTGAGCTTGTAGCATCCAAGAAAATGACAAAGGTCTAAATTACGGCTGTTCTAAGTGACCCACCATTGAGATGGCAGGATGTTGATTTTGTCGAAATTTATGTGTGCATGGTCCAAAGCCAGAAATGTCAGAATAGCCAGGAAACAGTTTGTTGATGGCCACCCAGCAAAGGTCTCTACTGAACATGCCCAGTGCTCAGCTAGCACTCTCTAACTTTCAGGAAATTCCAAAAAATTTAAAATAGTGGCACTGGCCATTTCCAAAGTTGTCCTCTATGTGATCCACCCCAGGGGGTTTGGGAGGGTTGGCATGATGCCTTAGCAGTAGCAGTGCATCTAAGACCCTGTACAATAATATTGCCTTTCTTCTAATATTAAAGAGATGGGTAACATAAACACAGTTCATTTTTGGCAATCTCTAGTTTTTGGGTGCAGCTATGTGCTCACTGCTATAATATAGGAGTAGCAGAGCTCCAGAGTAGGAGTGTTTTCAGTGTGTGACTTCTTGTGTATACAAATGTGCCTGAAGGTAAAGTGTATGACATATGTATAGGGACATTTATTTAGCTCCAGAGCTCAAACATGGCCAGTCGGCCACTGAAATATGTTGTATGTCACAGACAAAGTTTCATGATTCACTGTCTGATTCCACTCCTGCATTGATCCAATACTTGCTGCTAAATGCAGATGTAAAATATTTCAGTGCTATAGATAATATTTCGATATATTGTGAGACATTACTGTAAGATTACTGCACGATGTCAGGTTTTGTGAGATTCTTAAATAAGAGCTGAGAACCTATATATATAATATTTATAGGTTCTCAGCTCTTATTTGCATCACAGTGTATATGTATATATATATTATATATACATATACACTGTGATGCAAGTTATCATGTATTGTCAATGGGAGGTTGGTATGAGTGATGCATATCTGTTTAATGATGCCTATTTTTGTGCTTCCAATTTTCAAGTAATTTTTATGTTTCAGGCGTATATATGTATGTATAATTTGTATATTCATATATATATAATTTGTGCCTCTAAAAAAACCTTTGGAGTTGGTTATAATGTTAAAGAATGTGGGAGAGAGGAGAGGAGCATTATTTCATGGTGAAGTTTTACTCAGTAATTGCTCTGGAAATGACTGTAGGCATTTTTGGGAACAGTTTTATAGATTTATTGTAAGCTGATTTTGAATTATCACATACATAGCCAGCCCTTGTATCTCTCTCTCTCTCTCTCTCTCTCTCTCTCTCTCTCTCTCTCTCTCTCTCTCTCTCTCTCTCTCTCTCTCTCTCTCTCTCCTCCCTCCCTCCCTCCCTCTCCCTCCCTCTCTCTCCCTCCCTCCCTCTCCCTCCCTCTCTCTCTCTCTCTCTCTCTCTTTCTCTCTCTCTCTCTCTCTCTCTCTCCCTCTCTCTCCCTCCCTCTCTCCCTCCCTCTCTCTCCCTCCCTCTCATTCCTCCCTCCCTCTCTCTCTCTCTTTGGAGGATGACTATGTTAAATTTGCATACATACATGTATGTAATAATTTTTATACAAGTGTATATTGATTTTACAGCAGAAGTATTAAGTTTATTTGGTGTTTTAATGTTCATTTTAGATTTATTCATTTATTCACTGAAGAGAAATATGTCGAAAGGTGCAATTCATAAAGTGATAATGGTTGGCAGCGGTGGAGTTGGAAAATCTGCCTTGACCTTACAGTTTATGTATGATGAGGTAAGCAACTTATTGCATCCTAAATTGTACATCGTAGACTTTACTGCCTAAGAGTAGACCTTTGTAATGCTGTAGAATAATAACCTTACAAAGTTTTAAGTTTATAAGAAGGTTGCAGTATTTTGAATGCCTTTGCATAAAGCATCTTAAGTAACTTAATTTTAAGGGATTAATATTAGTAAAATAATTAAAAAGTTAATTACATTGTGTCGTTGAGTTTTAGAAACATTAGTCATGGATGTTGAATGATTTATAATATTATTGAGTAGTGCTCAGGAAAAAAGATAAGGTTGACCATTTCTATTTAGAAACATTAGTCATGGATGTTGAATGATTTATAATATTATTGAGTAGTGCTCAGGAAAAAAGATAAGGTTGACCATTTCTATTTAGAAACATTAGTCATGGATGTTGAATGATTTATAATATTATTGAGTAGTGCTCAGGAAAAAAGATAAGGTTGACCATTTCTATTTAGAAACATTAGTCATGGATGTTGAATGATTTATAATATTATTGAGTAGTGCTCAGGAAAAAAGATAAGGTTGACCATTTCTATTTAGAAACATTAGTCATGGATGTTGAATGATTTATAATATTATTGAGTAGTGCTCAGGAAAAAAGATAAGGTCGACCATTTCTG